>CAWUFW010015682.1:0-348530 GCA_963921515.1 Calotriton arnoldi
GTAGCCCTTTAAATATGTTTCAGGCCTGCCATTGCAGCTTGTGTTTGCAGTTTTAAACTGCTATTTTGACCTGGCAAAACAAACTTTTGCCAGGCCTAAACATTCATTTATAATATATATGTAGGCTCTAAACAGCCCATAGGGCAGAGTGCAGTTTATTTAAAAAGTTGGACAATTACTTTTTACTTTTACATGTCCTGGTAGTGTAAAACTTATATTTATTTTTCACTGCTGCAAAACTTATCTCTCCCATAGGATAACCTTGGGTTACCTTATTACATTTAATAAGTCATAACTTTCAATTGAAAGCAGGTTATAAAATCGAGTTTAGTGTCTAAAGAATTGTAATGTAAAACCCTCTTTAATGGTAAAGTTGGATTTTAAGTCATAATTCTGAAAATGCCACTTTTAGAAAGTTAGCCAAAAGGCACGTGCTTTGCGCGCCACCCCTTCAGCACTGCTAGAAATCACGGGATTGTCCCCAAATCGTTGAGCCAATATATCATTCTCCATATTAGACAGTGATACTCCAGTGTATTGTCCATTTTTCATCCAAACATTTAATATAGTCACTCGAAGACATTCAAAACCACTGCGAGGACAGCGCATTTCTCATAGATATTTTATTATGTAATCTTCAACTACATTCAGCGTGCCCATCCGGGCTTCAACTGAAGCATGTAGAGGTAAATAGTTCATACTCCAGAACCGCATAAAATTCACCCAATGCATTTCGGTCTCTCATAAGACCTTCGTCAGGGGTAACTGAAAAAAACAGAAACAGACATCTGAGCCTATAATTCAAAACCAAAAATACAATAATATGAATAAACCACTCTATGCTTATACCTTTGAATTATCACAATTCCAGTCATTACGCCCCTCCCAGTGTCTGCGAAAACATACCCATCTGTACTTGCTCCTGTTTCCGTGCACTGTGAAAGTACATAAACTAGTGCTTACAAAACAGAAAATGTGGCCATTTAAACACCCAATGAATACGAAAAACAACTCCTTGTAAGTGCACAAAATCCTTGCCTTTACCAAAGCCTCACACTGCCCAACTCCCTGTTACCAACCCGAGTCCTAATGACACACTGCATTTCCCAAACCCATGATGTTAAACACTCTACCTTGCATACTACGGTCAGTGACCTTCTCACCTCATCTCCTTTCCCTCTACGATAACTTTCGTGATCTCTTTCACACCAGATACTAAACTCACCCACCTGAATCCTATCTATTTATAGCCAATAAGACCGATCTTAACCTATACCTCGTGACTGCATCCCTATTTCTGCTAGAAACCTTAAAGAAACAGTTACCTAACCCCTCTGTGTAATCGTGCCCGCTCTAAATCACTACTGAAAAACAAACAACTGCTAATTATTATCACCCATGCATATGTACGACCATCTAATTACGCAATCCATAACGTGCGATCAATACATTTTATAAACAACATTATTTCTGTGAAAAAATCCATCAACATTACGTAACACGTCGAAATAAAAAATGCAAAAAATGAAAAAAATGAATGAAGGAGTGAGTCCACAATAACAGGCTTTAAATGTCCAAAATTACGAGTGTTCCTGCTCTTTCTATAGTTAAAATCTAGAATTACATGAAGTCCATTCTGAATATGCCCATTTTGCACGCCGTCCTCGGAGTGGTAATTCCTTCGTTGCTTTTATGTCCTCCGCCAAAATTATGATCCTAGTTATCCACAGGGTGCAAACTTGCGTGGGACAGTGAATTGTGAAACAAGATTGTATTGAAGCAGGATGCACTCCTTTCCTTCTGGTTGATTTACAATTTTTCTATGTCTCAAAATAGATGCGTGCGTGCCGGGTGCCGTGAACTATCCCAGTCACGGAAACTTAAAAGTGAGCCAAAAAGGCACGTGCTTTGCGCGCCACCCCTTTCGCACTGCTAGAAATACGGGATTGTCCCCAAATCGTTGAGCCAATATATCATTCTCCATATTAAACAGTTAGAAAGTTGACATTTTCTTGTCCAAACCATTTGATGCATGCAGCCTGTATCCTGGGTCACGTGACTAGGTGTAGCTGGCAATTGGTCTTTGTGTATTACTTCCGAGACAGGGAGACAGAGGGGAAATAGGTGTTGGCTGGATGAGCCATCCCTGACTTGGATAGGGGGAGGAGCTGTCACCTACCACACTTGCACATCACAAAGGCTCTGCCTCAGCACACTAACAAAGCATTTCACACCAGTCTATTGACTGATCTCCTGTTCTGAGCTATAGTGACATAACAAGCTCCAGAGGGCTCCCTGCATCTCCCAGCTGTCCTTCTGCCTGGAACTCTACAACTGGACCCACCTGAATTCTGCTGGCCTCTGCTGGAATGAGGTCCTGATCCTCAAGAGGTGCCCCTCGGGACCTGAATCACTGGTGTGGCATCAGTGGAGCTCCCCTCCAAGATTTGGAGAAATCCTGAGGTTTTGGGCGCTTTGTGACAGCAAATGAGCCCGTTCATGCCCAGATCATGCCATCTGTGCCGAGCACAACACAAAGCTCTGGCAAACCTGACTCTTTGTGCTACAGCGACTGCCAGTGACGACCGGCAGCACAAGATCTGCACTTCCCACCACAGCATCAACAGCCCACCGTGAACACAAATCTCCAGCAACGACCGTCTGCAATGCCAGCAGGATCTTTGCACTACAGTGATGGCCATTCACAATGCTCTCCTTGCCCCTCACTGCCCCCTTTACACCACAACACAAACTGGACTTTTCGCACTAGACTTTTGAAGGTAACTCTTTCAGCGGGACTAACCTGGTCCCTGTATCGGGCCCGCAGTCCATCGCGGTCAGCCTGAACTTGTGACTTTCGCCCAGTCTATTCATCGTGAAATGAAATGTATGGAAAATTAATTTTCTTATTTATTGAGAATTTTTTATGAAATTAGTCATGATATTAGAGTGTATATAAAATTTTATTTTTTTATGCTGTTTAAAGACCTGTGGTCTAAATAAACGTTATTTTGACTGACTAACCTGGTCCCTGTATCGGGCCCGCAGTCCATCGCGGTCAGCCTGAACTTGTGACTTTTACCCAGTCTCGCACGACCAGATAACCATGAGTGGCACTTTGTGCACTTACGCGCTATACTTACCTGAAATCTTCAAAATTGCATATCATTACTGATTGGATTTTTGTTGTTCTGGTGTCAAATAATATATTGAATTTCACCCTATTTTTCTAAATTGGTGTAGGATTTTCCTTGTGTTGTGTAGGCACCTGGACACCTAGCCTGCCACTTGCCTGTGGCCTCCAGTTCCTGCTTGTTCCAGCCTGATCCAGTGACACAACCGCTACCCGGGTTTTCCCTCCCGGGCTTTCCACTACGCCATTCTTCCGACCAACAGAAGCCCCGCCTACTCCAGGACCTAATTAATGCAGGCTGCAGCATGTCCACGCAGCAGGCGCGCCAATGGCAACCCTTTCTGTGCCCATCCACGCCTGAACCATTCCCAGCACCATGACCCCTGGCCCTCCCTCCCCCCAAAGATACACCGTCGCTGAGCTGTACACTCTCAACCCCGGATGCCGCAACAAACACTGCCACTGTGCCGGCCTATGCTCTACCGTAGGACCTTTCACCTGCACCCACTGCCACTTCATCTGCCACAGCACACACACACCAGCCCATCAAACAGCCCCACCCTGAACACACCACAGACACCACCTGAACAAAAACACCAACTTGCATGTGCCCTTCTCAACACAAGCTCACTATGCAAACACACCACTGAGATTTGGGACCTCATCTCCTCCTTCACACCTGACGTCCTCTTCCCCTTTGAGACCTGGATAACTCCACTCCTGCGCCCAACATCGCTACCGCAATACCCAAAGGACACAAGATCTCCCACCATGACCGCATCAACAAGCCTGGCGGAGGAATAAATCCAATGCATCACCACAAATGACATCACGCCAGCCATGGAACACCTCAACTTCTGACTCCAAACAGACAGCAAAACCACCATTGAGCCACCCTCACCTACTGTCCTCCAGGGCCACATCCACTCCAGGGCCACATCCAGCCTTCTGCTACTTCATCGCCAACTTCATCGCCCCCTTCACCCCTCCCCCGCCATAGACTCCAGCAATTAAATTGTTTTCGGCGACCTCAACTTCCATCTCGACAACCATAATGATATCAACACTACCAACCTCCACGACCGCATGAACAACATCGGACTCACCCAACTCGTCTAGGACGCCATGCACACCGCAGGCCACATGCCATCTTCACCTCCAGCAACCTGTATCAGGTACAGCCACACCATAGAACTCACCTGGACCAACCTCTCCATCGCCCACTTCAACATCACCAGCTCACGGACCCCCGCCACCCGTCTGCCCAACAACCCCCACTGCAGCTGGAGCAAAGTCTCAAAGGACACCTGGATCAATGCCCTCAACACCACCACCCCATCTCCTCCAACAACCTAAACCAGAAAGTCAGAAACTTCAACAACTAGATCACCAACTGTGCCGACAATGTTACTCACCTCGGTAATAACTCTCACAGAAGGTTCACTAAGCAGGCTAGCTGGTACACTAAAGACCTCCGAACCGCTAAACTACACTGTAAACAACTGGAAAGGAGATGGTGCATAAGCAAGGACATGACCGACAAGACCACCTTCAAGACAGCCTTCAACCTCTAACCCAGACAGTTGAGAGAATCGAAGAAAAAGGCCTTGGGCCCAGCATCGAATCAAGCTCCAATAACAGCAAAGAACTCTTCAACATCGTCAAAGAATTCTCCAACGCCTCAGCTGCAGCAAACAACATTACCCCCTCACAGAACCTCTGCTACAAGCTTGCAAACATCTTCCACGACAAAATCGGCAACATCTACAGAAACTTCAAACCCCAGCCCAAGGCCACTGACTTCTTCAAGCAAGACTACAACCCCACTACCACCACAGACATCCAACTAACCGAATGGAGCCAGCTCGCCTCACAGGACACCGCCTCCATCATGAGCCTGGTTTGCTCAGGGGCCCCAACTGACCCATGCCCTCACCACATCTTGAACTTAGGCTAAGCCAGGATCAGACACGTACTCACCACCTTGTTCAACACCTCAATTGCCATGGCTGCCTTCCCCAAGGACTGGAAACACACAGAAGTCAACGTCCTACTAAAGAAACTATCGGCAGACCCAAGTGAACTCAACATCTACAGACCGATCTCCCTACTCTCAGACAAAGTATTAGAAAGAGCCATCAACTCTCCTCACATCTAGAATGGAACCTCCTACTCAACTCCTCCCAATCCAGATTCTGCAGCAACCACAGCACTGAGCAGCCCTCATTGCAGCTACTGACGACATCCTAGCCCTACTTGACTGAGGAGAGACTGCGGCTTTGATCCCCAAAGACCTCTCAGCAGCCTTCGAAATGGTCTCTCACCACACACTCATCACAAGGCTGCACAACATAGGCATCCAAGGAGACGTTCTCAGATGGATTGCCTCTTTCCTCACCGGAAGAACGCAAAAACTCTACCCACCTCCTTGACTACAGAACCCAAGGATCCTGTGGAGAACCCCAAGGATCCTTGCACAGCCCCACCCTCTTCAACACTTATATGACACATGTGGCCAGTATCGCCAAAACCCACAGTCTCAACATCACATCCTACGCGACAACACACATCTCATCCTTCCCCCAAAGACACCACCAACACCAAGACCACCTTCCACAACTGCATGACATGCGTCACCAACTGGATGAAGGACAACTCCAGAAGCTCAATACGGACAAGACTGATACTGATTTTTGGAAACAAAAGCTCCCCATGGGACACATCCTGGTGGCCCTCAGAACTCGGACCTACTCCTACCCCCACTGACTACGCTAGGAATCTAGGCATCATTCTGGAAAAGCTAACCATGATGATTCAGGTCAGCTCAGTCTCCTCCTCCTGCTTCTTCATCCTTCTCATGCTTTGCAAGATATTTAAATGGCTACCTCAAAGCTCAAGACGCACCATCACCCAGGCCCTCCTCTCCAGCCGACTGGACTATGGCAATGCTCTCTATGCAGGGATCGCGGGTTCACCTCCTCCTCCTACTACAGACCATACAGAATGCTGCAGCCAGACTCATCCTGGATCTCCCTAGACGAACCCACATCACCCAATACCTCAGGGAACTCCACTGGCTCCCTGTGCAGAAAATATGCCAGTTCAAGCTCCTGACCCATGCATACAAGGCCCTACACACCTGCAGACCCGCTTACTTGAACTGCCGCCTAAACTTCCATCAGCCCATGAGACAACTCCGCTCTGTGTCCCTTTCTCTAACCCTCATCCTCCGCATCCGACGTAGCAGATGCGGAGGTCGCTCTTTCTCTAACTTAGCAGCGAAGACATGGAACGAGCTACCCTTTCATCTGCAGACCTCCCCATCTCTTCCAGAGTTCCAAAGCCCTGAAGACATGCCTAATCAACTGGGCCCTGCCAACGGCTGGATACCCTCTTGGGTTACAAGTAACGCTCTACATATCTACTGATTGGTTGATTACGGTTTGAAGTGCTGCAGAAATACTTTACACATTGCCTCTAAGTTAAGCCTGACTGCTTTTGTGCTAAGCTACTAGAGGATTGAGCACAGGTTAATTTGGGGTTTGCTTGTGTTTTTATCCTGACAAGAATTGTGGTTGCTGCTTGAGTAGGGTTTCAACTCACCCCCCTAACCAGTAATACAATTTCCTACAATGTCGATGTGGATCTCCCCAGAATACAAGAGACAGCAGCAGAAATATGTGAGACATTTTAAGACTACTATGAATCCTTATACAACTCCCAAAGGTCAGATGTTTCTTCTATTGAAGCATATCTAGTGAACTTCACCTTCCCCAAATTGACAAAGATACTGAAGCCCAACTGGAGACTTCCATCAATGAGTCAGAATTTGGACCAGCAATACAAAGTTTGCCCCATTATAAAGCACCCGGTGCGAGGGGTTTAGGGGCACATTTTACAAATCCTGCCAGGATCTCGTTTTGTGTCCTTTGACTAAAGTGTTCCGCTCCTCTGTACACACGTTGTGGGTGACAGATACAATGATGGAGTCAGCGCTGATCCTGCTTTTAAAACCACTTGGAGATCCGAATGACCAAGGCTTTTACAGGCCAACATCACTATTGAGCAGTGACTGCAAAATATACAAAAGAATACTGGTCTGACATCTTAACTACATTTGGCCCAATCTGATATCAGCATATCAGTTAGGATTTATTTGGGAAATAAAGACTTGGGATGATTTCTGCCTTGCTGTTGACCTGATCAGCATAGCAGAGCGAGATACTGAAATATGTCACTTTTGTCACTAGACACTGAAAAGACATGACACTGTTGAATGGCCTTTCCTGACTAACGTCAACAGAATGGGCCTTGGCCAAAATCGAAAACATATATCTTGTTGAATTACGTATGAACATCAGCAAAAATATAAATAAATGGTGAGTACACCGCACCTATCCAACTGTCAAGAGGAACAAGGCAGGGGAGTCTTCTTTCCCCCTTCTCCTAGGCTTATCACTAGATTCCCTGGTGCATGCAATTTTGTTTAATCCATTCATCCGGGGAATCACAAGTGAGAGCAACCCTTACAGGTTCACTATGTTCACGTAGAAACTCCTCTGCTTCATGACCGAACAGGAGAGCTTAGTTTCTTCCCCATCCACTAGGAGAAATGCAGTTAGTCTCCAGAGTCTTGCGTTTCAAAATATAACTTTCCACATTGGTTGGAAAGGGAGTCCTTGACTATCATTGAACAAGTGAAGCTTTGTTGACAGCAACCTTGGTTCTTTGAGAATCCTATAAAATACCTGGGTGTGCACTTTGCCAACTCCACATCCCCTATTGTATGCAACAAATGCTTCCTATGCATTGAATGCTTCATATAAAGATGTGTATTGATGGGAATGATTTGAGGTGTTGTTGCTAGGCAAAGTGGCTTGTGTTAAAATTAACTCTATGCTTCACCATCTCTATGTTCTCTATGTGCCCCTTTCCCTATACCACAAGCCACCATGCCTTTTTTTTTTTTTTTGAAAACATATTTTATTTGTCAATTCGCATATGTTGTTCAGGGCTCTGCCCACCAGAGTCAACTGCCAAAGCAAACCAAATACATCCATTACAGCAAACGACTTTTTCCCCCTCCCATGATCAACAATACAATACATAAGAGCATTCAACGATATTGCACCCCTCACCCAACTCCCCCGTGCCTCTCCCCCGGATAGATCGCACAAGTCCATACTATCTCATCCGTAGCCTTAAAAAGAAGATGATCAGAATGTCCTAATCCAGGCCCACCACCCCCTTGCTCCTCCCTCCCCTTATACTGGACCCTCGGCTTAAACCGGCATCGAAGGCTCCTCTATCGCCGGAGGTTCCAGCCAGAGGCCCCGGTACTCCGCCCATCGCTTCCATATTTTATAGTGTTTGCGCGGGCACCCCTGGCCACAAAGATGGGTTGCTCCAGACCCATGCAAAAGTCCAGGCCATTTTTCCAAGCAGCCACCGATGGAGCCTCGTCGCCTTCCAGGCTTTAGCAATGTCTCGTTTTGCCAGTGTAAGGCCTAGAAGCATAAGGTGTCGTTTATAGGCATTGCCCCCACCCCTCCATAACATGCAGCAGGGCCAGCTGTGGTGTGCGGGTAAGCTCCCAGCCCAGGACCTCAGAGAGACAGGCAAAGACCCCTCCAGAAGCGATCCAGCGATGTGCACTGCCAAACCGTATGTATAAACGTACCCTCAGCCCGGCCACAGCGAAGACACTCCGGGGAGGCAATCATCCCCGCCCGCCACAATCGCATCCTAGTAAAGTAGACCCTGTGGAGGTATTTGAATTGGACTAGACAAAGTCGCATCGCTATGGCCGCCCCCGCGGGGCTGCCAGGGCCTCCGTCCAATCCTCCTCTTCCAGCCCGCCCACATCTGCCTCCCAGTCCCCTCGGAGTTTCTGTAGTGTAGGGGAGCAATGCGTGACCAGGGACTGATAAATATGCGAAATCTTTTTTTCTTTCAGATCCCCCATAAAGATTTTAGCTTCAATGGGACTAAACTCGGGAATGGACTCCAGGCCCTGCAGGCTAGGGGACAACTCGTGGCGCAGCTGTAAGTATCGATAGAATTGTGCCTGGGGCATATGAAACTCCTCCTGGAGATCCCGAAAGGATTTGAGTGTCGTGCCCCTCAGAACATCACCCAAGGTGGAGATACCTATGGCGTCCCATCCCCGAAACCCCGGAAGGGCCGCAAAGTGGGGCAGGCGCCCATTGTTCCACAGAGGAGTCTACCGGGTCAGGACGTCCCACCAGCCCATGCGCTGCAGCGCCTGCCTCCAAACCATGAACACCACCCGCGTAACTGATGGCAGCGCGTTCCGTAGCCGCGCCGAGTACAAAAGTGTATGCAGTGTGTGATGTCCCATAAGATAGCTGCTCCAGTGCGTACGCCGGGTCCTCCCCATCTCCATACCACCACTCATTGAGGACCAGTAGGTGCGAGGCCTGATAATACGAAAGGAGATCCGGGGATGCCAGTCCCCACAATAGGTGGATAAGAAGCATGTACGTATGGCCACTCGCACCTTCCCTCCTTCCCACAGAAACTGCCCCAACACAGAATTTACCAGCCGGAACCATCTAGGCGGGATCGGATACGGGTGGTTCTGCAGCTGAGAGAAGTCGGAGAGCGCTACCATTTTAAAGATCGCCGATCTGCCAAACAGTGTCTGGGGCATGCGGGACCAGGACTTAAGGTCTGCGCGAACCCGTTCCCACACCGGTGCCAGGTTACGTTCCCAGGCAACGGCCGGTACATCCGAGAGTACCACCCCCAGATATTTCAAACCACCTGCAGCCGACTGGACCACGGTCGCCCACGAGCCCACCCTCGTCTGACCTCCCAGCGCCCACAATGTGGATTTGCGGGGATTCATGTACAGACCCGACGTTTCCCGAAGATCTGCATTATACGCAGAAGCCGTGGCCCCGTCCTGTCAATTGCAGTCAGAAAGAAGAGAACGTCGTCCACATAAAGCGCTATTCTATCTGAAAGGCCCGTGGCCCATTCAAAACCCCGTACCTGGGCATCCATGTGCACCCAGGCCGCCAAGGGCTCCATGGCCAAGGCGAACAGATACGGCGACAGGGGGCATCCCTGCCGCGTGCCCCTCCGAATAGCAAAGGTGGAGGAGGCGGCGCCCGCAACCCGCACCGACGCTGTCAAGCCCGTATATAGGAGTTTCATGTAGGAAAGAAAACGCGGGCCCAGGTTGAGTCTAGGAAGCAGAGCAAACAGGTAGACCCAGCTCAGAGAATCAAACGCCCTGTCCATGTCCGCCAAAAGTAATGCCGCCGGTTCCCCAATTCATTGAATCGCCGCAACCGCCACCTGGGCCCTTCTAATATTGTGCCGAGTAGCCCGCTGAGGCATGAACCCCCCCTGATCGGGGTGCACAAGCGACGCGATATGGGGCAATAGTCGATTGGCCAGCGCTTTCGCCAGGATTTTGGCCTCCACATTTAAAAAGGAAATGGGGCGGTAAGAGGCGTGGTGCTCCGGGGGCCGCCCGGGCTTATGGAACACCACCACTTCGGCATGTCTCCAGTCCGGGGAAGCACGCCCTTGTCCCGAGCCTCCTCCACCACCGCCCGGTAATGTTGGGCCAATTGCACGTTATACCGACGAAAAACTAGCTCGGAAACCCGTTGGGTCTGGGCGCTTTACCAGGATTAAGTTCTCCCAGGGCCGCTCCCAGTTCCTCGTCTGACAAGGGGGCCTCCAGCTGGTCCCGCAGCTCGTCCGACAGCGCCTTGGGTGGCAGATCTGTAATAAACTTCTCGACCGTAGCCGCCGACAGACATTCCCAGGGGGCATAGAGGTCCGCGAAATATGTAGCAAAACTCTCCGCAATAGCAGGAGGATCCGTAATCGGGGTCCCGGCCGGGTCCAAAATTCCCGGTAGGGCCTGGGAGTGAAAGGTGCCCTGGCAAAGGTGAGGCAACATCTTACTAGATTTGTCCCCCCATTGGTACACTCTGCTGCGCGTTGCCAGCCAGACTTGGCGTGCCTCATCCATCAGCAGAGCTGCACACTCCTGTTGGGCCAAGAGCAATTGCCGCACTCCCAGATCACTCCCTGACTCACGGTTCTGTCGCTCAAGCATCTCTATGTTCGCCTCAGCGCGAGTCAGTTCCTCCCTACGCCGCTGCGAGCCACCGCGCACCAAGAAATGTCCACCCTCGCAGAGTGGGCTTCAACGCCTCCCACAAAGTGGCTGCACCGGAAACGGATCCCACATTCTCAGCCAGATACTGAGCAATAGATTCACCCATAAGGGCGGTATATTCCGCATTCTGGAGATTCCACACCGCCAGGCGCCACCGAAATGGCTGCCTTCCCCTGCCAGTATCCAGCTCTATGAGCACTGGGGAGTGGTCCGAGAGCCCCCGAGGCAGAATCTCCGCCGCCACCTACTAGCCATCGCCCGAGGAACAAAGATATAATCCAGTCTAGAGAAGGATTTATGGACCGCTGAGAGGTACGTGTATCCCCGAACCGCGCCATGAGCTCGCCGCCATGTATCAACCCAGTCCAGTCCCATCACTAGAGAGTGTAATTTTGTGGGAAGATCGCTCCTATGACCACCCCCACCCCCTGTCCTGAGCCGTGTTCATCACGTCATTCCAGTCTCTGCCCACCACAGACATTACATCAGGCATATCGGCCCACAGAGACTGCAGCCGCTCAATTAAATTCCACTGCAAAGGGGGAGGGGCATATACACTGCCTAAAATCAGGGGGTCCTCCCCGACCCTACCCCGGATGAACAAATAGCGCCCCTGCATATCAGTCCACTGCTGCTCATATATGTATGGGACCCTGCGAAGCATCAGTATGGCCACGCCTCGGGACCCTCTCATGAAGCCCGCATGAAAAACCTGTTGAAACCCATACCGCTGCAGGCAAAGGGCCTTCGTGCCCATGAGATGCGTCTCCTGTAACATAAGAACATCAGCCTTCGCCCTCTTCGCGTGCTGGAGTATGGCCCCCGCTTGATCTTGTCCTGAGCCCCTCGTACATTCCAAATGAGGATACGGAGACCACCCTGCGTCCCGTGCCCACCATCGGGCATTCTAACCATAGGGGGTTGCATCATTGTTCCACACTAATATTGAGCCTCGGTGGCGTGTGTGTAGCCTGTAACGGACCTGTAATGGAAGTGCGACCTGTAACCATAAACAACCCTGCCCAACAAACCCCCCACCCCATACCTCAAAGAAAACACTGAAGTATCTGTCGCGGCAGGGCTGGTCCCCAATCCCCAACAGGGGGAGGGGCACCACCCCAACCAATGGATCCCCAACTCACAGCCCATGACCACCTGGCAGGGCTCCCGCCAGCTCACACCTGACGGTAAAACAAGCCCAATTCAGGACATCCCGGTAATCAACAAATGAAGTTCCGCAGCACCACCCGGCATCCTCCGCTAATGTTCCAATGTCTGACCCCCCAGAGCCGGCCCCCCTCGGGAGGAGGCACTACAGGACTGTGAGCGCCGCCGGGACCTCGATCGTCTGTTACCCCTCTGTCGCTGACCACGGGGGCCTCCCCGAGCCGCATCACTCAAGGATGAATCCGACTCCTTCCCGGTGGGGTGTGGGGCCTCACCCGGACCGCTTCATCCGTCCACCGGAAAACCTCTTCTGGAGTATCAAAGAAATGAGCGCGGACCGAAAGACCACCCGGAGGCGGGCCGGAAAAAGCAGGGCATATGGAAGCTTGAGCTCTCTCAGCCGGGCCTTGGCGGCCATGAACGACTGGCGTTGCTGCTGGACTTGCCGCGTGTAATCCGGGAATATCAGTATACGAGTATTATTGAAGAGCAAGGGTTCTTTGGCACGGGCCTGTTTCAAAATGGCGTCCCTGTCCAGATAGTTCAATAATTTGGCAATGACAGGCTGCGGGCGAGCCCCCACCGGGAGGCTTCTGCATGAGTGCCCGATGGGCCCCGCTCCACTACAAAGCATCTGGACATAGCCTCGGGGGAGCCAGCCCTCCAGCCAGGTCGTAAGGAAGTGTTCCATGTTGCCTTCTTCACAGCCCTCCGGAAATCCAACGAACCGGAGATTGTTGCGTCGGGCCCGTCCTTCCGCATCTTCCGCTCTGAGCGTGAGGCCCTTTTGGACGGTCTCCATCGCTGCCACCTTTCGTTTCAACTCTGTGACATCGTCCTCCACTCCAGAGATACGGGTCTCAGCCTCAGAGATACGGGACACCGCTTTGCGTAGATCCTGGCGCAGCAGCATAACGTCCTCTCCAACTGCCCCAATTTTGGCATCTAACATGTCCCTGGATTGGGTGATGGCGGCCATAAGGGCCGCATTGTCTGGCACCGCTCCCGACTGACCCCCAGAGGCTCCAGCCGTTGCCCCCGGGCCGGTAAACTTGTCAATAGGCCCCTGCTTGGTCGAGCCGCCACCTCCCTTGTCTCTGGTCATGATTGTGTCTAATAGTTCCTGGACTGGCCCCACCCCGACCAAGTGATGCACAAACCCAAGTGATGGCAACTCCGCGGCCCGATCCAGCCGCCGTGTGTGCACCAGCCAGCACCGGTCCCCACTTCTCTGGCTCTCCGATCGCCCCAGGGACCCAGTCCCACCTGGGCGCGTGGACTCTGTTCAAGTAGCCTCCAGAGCGATGGCGCCGCTGGACAAGCGGGTGAAGCCCACCCACCCACACCGCCAAGTACTCCACCTGCAGGCCGCGGCGGGCACCCCCAGCGGCCTATCCCTCACTCCTGCAGCCCGATCTAGTTACCGCTAATGATAGCAGCTGCCCAGAGTGATTTCTGGAGCGGGTGGCGAGGTGCAGGCAGACGACCCGATCCTTGGTCTCCGCCTCGCGGCCCGATAATGCCGCCGATCCCCCTCGCCCACACCTCTCTATGGGGTGGCCTTGTGGGGCGCAGGGTCCTCCTTCCAACCGCCGCACCGAAGACCCAGCAGGCCCAGGATATCTCCACTGGAGTGGGGGCAGTCACACAAAGCTGCCGGTAATACCCAACGCGGTCCAACTGCTCCGCCGCTCTCCCGCTGTGTTAGGCAATGCGGAGGGGAGAGGAGTGCTGGTCACTCCATGCGGAGGCCCTAGAGAGTCCGATGTGTCCCAATGAGGGGCCAGGGCAGCCAAACGTTGTTACGGCAGCCCCCCACGCAGCCAGGCCCAACCGCCGATCCCCGTTGTAGCACTGAATGAGGGGGCCCCCAGCCGCCGCTGCAGCACCGGGACCACAAAGAGAAAACCAAGCGTGGCCGAGGGGGAGGCAGCCTACCAATCCCCGGCAGCCCCCGCGCGGCCCGACTGTGCCGCCGGTCCCCACCACAGCGCCAAAGATGAAGGGCACCTCAAGGAGCAGGCCAGCCGCCCTATCGCTGGCCACCTCAGCCCTCACGCTCCTCAACCACTGACGGGTCCCTGGCTCGGCCGCCCCCTTGCCGCAGACACTCCGCCTACCGCCGCGGCCCGGTCCAGCCGCCGGATCCCCCCACCATGCCTTTTTAACAGCAAAACTCCTCAACTTTGGAATAGTAAATCACCTAGAGTAGCCAAGAGTACCTCATACAAATTTACAAGCGAAGGCAGAATGGTAGTCCACATGTAGGTAACTGTTAGAGCAGCACAGCTAAGGCCAGCAGATTATTGGTTCTGTCTGCCAAACACAAAGTCTTGGGTCAGGGTAGAACAGACAGGAAAGGACACATCCCTCTAAATCATTTACAGTGGCTCCCGTCCAGGTTTAGATGCCTGCCAAAGGGAACATTAGTCTCAGTAATAACGCTGTTGGACAAATGCAACGTGATGCTTCAGAGTGGCCACATAACTTCCTACCCTTCTCTGGTGTCCCTTGTCATGGCGAAACTGGATTTCCCTGCTGGTATGGAAGATCCCGCGTTCCAGTCTTGGAGGGTCATTGATCCTCCCTCGAGCCTAGGTGAGCTGTACATGGTGGGAAAATTAGTCAGAGGTGAAACGTGATTCATCCCCCTGGACAATTTCCAACTGCTCCAACTCCTCAGTTGGGCTGGAGAGACGCAGAGGGAGACGGGTGGGATAGGACTCTGTAATTTAATGATTGCATGATCAACAGCAGATGAAGAGGGTATATCAAGGAAATATGCAACTGCGTAGCAAGGTCACAAATAGTAAACACAAGTATATAACTAAATTAGAGAAAGAAGCAAACACAAGGAGATGATGGACAAAGCGCTGAAACTTTTCAGACACTCACCCCCAGTCACAGATCTGGGTTGAATCCATCATCGTTCTTTAGCTCACTTCGTCTCCCCAGTTCAGACACAGCTATATGCAAATCGGTCTTGACCCTGTGCCTGATGGGAACAGCCCAGCCCGAACTGCCAAGCCATGTCTTCCCTGGACCTGAAACAAGTATCCTGGGACCGGTTTCGGGATAACAGCCCTCATCAGCCAGGCTAGCTTGAATCCAGTGGCAAAGTGAGCAAGGGACCAACGTCTGGGCATGCCCTGCCAACTTAGGGTGAACAAAGCAAATAGAAGGAGATGATGGCCGGAGCGCTGAAACTTTTCAGACACTCACCCCCAGTCACAGATCTGGGTTGAATCCATCATCTTTCTTTAGCTCACTTCGCCACCCCAGTTCAGACACAGCTATATGCAAATCAGTCTTGACCCTGTGCCTCATTGGAACAGTCCAGCCCGGACTGCCAAGCCATGTCTTCCCTGGACCGGAAACAAGCATCCTGGGACCGGTTTCGGGCTAACAGCCCTCATCAGCCAGGCTAGCTTGAATCCAGTGGCAAAGTGAGCAAGGGACCCACGTCCGGGCATACCCTGCCAATTTAGGCCGAACAAAGCAAACACAAGGAGATGATGGACGGAGAGCTGAAACTTTTCAGACACTCACCCCCAGTCACAGATCTGGGTTGAATCCATCATCGTTCTTTAGCTCACTTCGCCACCCCAGTTCAGACACAGCTCTATGGAAATCAGTCTTGACCCTGTGCCTCATGGGAACAGTCCAGCCCGAACTGCCAAGCCATGTCTTCTATGGACCGGAAACAAGCATCCTGGGACAGGTTTGAGGCACAGGGTCAAGACTGATTTGCATATAGCTGGGTCTGAACTGAGGGGTGCTGGTTGATCCTCTGAAATCGCAAGCCATTAAACAGGCTCATACATCAAGCACCGCATCGGAAGTTCACAGTTTTCTGGGCATGACCACCTTTTGTGGCAGATTCATTCCCAGCCTAGCAATGATTGCTGAGCCCTTAAGAGCCCTAACCAAGATAGATGCTTGCTGGGCATGCAGCCACAATGAGGAAGAAGCATTCCAGAAGATAAAGGCAGCTCTTCTGAGTAAAATGACGATGGTCTACTTCGACCCGAAGAAGAGGAGTGAGCTACTCGTTGATGCGAGTCCAGTGGGCCTAGGGACTTGGTGAGCACTCACCAAGAGGTTGAACCTGGGAGATGGGCATTGTTAGCATTCGCTAGCAAAGCTCTCACACCCGCTGAAGCCCGGTATGCCCAAATCGAAAGAAAAGCCCTTGCCATCAAATGGGCATGTGGGCATTCCCACCGATACCTTTGCGGAAGGCCCTTTAGAGTGGTCACTGATCAACCGCTTGTCCCGCTATCTGAAGGTATGGAACCCCATCTGCCGCCTCGAATCGAACACTGGACCATTCAGCTAAAACATTATAACATCAAAGTGGTCTATCGGCAGGGGTCCTAAAACCCAGCGGATTTCTCTCTCCGCCATCTGCCCCAAGTCGCAGAACAAGACGATGATGGCTCAGGGACAACTGAGGAGTATGTCCATATGGTGTCCCAAGAAGCCTGGCCGGAAGCACTGCGCTTGCGTGAAATTGAAGAAGCCACGAGGAATGACGCAGTACTGACAAAGGTGAAAGATGCTCTACAGCAAGGCTCGTGGCAGAACTTCCTACATGACGCTAATAGCTGGCATTGCCCGGATATGGAGAGACTCACCCAAATGTGGAGCTGGTATTCCCAAGAGTCTGCAACACCAAGTGGCGATGCTGGCTCATGGCGGGCATCAAGGAACGGTAAAAATCAAGTCATGCATGCAGGAGAAAGTGTGGTTCCCAAACCTTGAAGCCACTGTAGACGACTTGGTGTGAGGATGTCCTGCATGCCAGCTTACCATCTCCACAGAAGCCCTGGCACCTGTCATTACTGAAGAATCCTACACCACCCCATGGTCCAAAGTGAGTATGGATTTTGGGAGTGTCGCAGAAAGGAGAGTCACTAAGGCCCTAGGGGACAGCTACTCAAAGTACCCAGTGGTCGACACGAAAGCATTCGCCATCTTAGGGCCAGTGCTGGAGAAGGTCTTTGCACTGTTCGGCCTGCCAGAAGAGATCAAGACAGACAACGGTTCAAAAGTCTACTTGAACACGGGAATCCGGCATCGCCGCATCACACCACAGTGGCCGCAGGCCAACGGAGAGGCTAAGCGATTCAACAAAGCTCAGAATTGACACGGTTGAAGGTATCAACCCTGAACTTTGCCTCCAAAAATTCTTACGAGAGTACTGTGGAACGCCACACTGCATAAGTCACCACCCCCTTGGTCTCTGATGCTCAATGGGCATAGGAGGGATATGATCCCAGTCCGCCCGGAATGAACTCCACCAGCCTACGACCCAGTAAGTGCCTGGACCTGGCGTGCACAGAACAACATGCGCACGAGCCTTAAGAGGCGAGCAACAATACAACTAATCAAGCAAGGTGACAAAGTGCTCATTAAAGACCAACGGCCAGGGTGGAAGTTTAGAACTTCTTTCAAGCCAGGGTTGTGGACAGTGCTCAGTGTGAAAGGTACCATGTTAACAGCCTGCAAGGGTAGTGAAACTGTCAGCAGAAACATTTCATGGATCCGGAAAGTGGACATACCAAGTCAGCAGGAGCCTGAAGAGGGGAAGGGAAACATAACAATGGACACCTCACCTTGGGATGAGAGACCCTGTAGCCCTCTCCCCCCACCCCCAGGTGACAGAGCTCCAGAACAGACATGTGTAGGAGAAAAAGTGGCATGGACATGGACACTTTAAATAATGACCCAAGCACTGAAGAGGTATCGGACCGCTCACACCACCAGCAATACAACCTGTGGTCGAATTCACAAGTCAGCAGCTGAGAGACTTTGTGATCCAACTTCAGAGGTAAAGGTTGATAAGGGATGTAGTGAGCCTCCCAGACCATCCCACAGTATCTCACTGCCCCGAATATGCATCATTGTACATACTTCGGCCAGGCGTGGACAGAGGCTATATAATAAAGGGGCATGGGTCACACGTGGTCTTCCGCTCATACCGTTATCCAGTGTGTGTGTGTGTGTGTCTCTTTGCATTGTTTTCAGCAGGTGTAGGCTACACTAACATGGGGGTAGGAAGTGTGGGGGATGCGGGGGATAGATCCCCCCCCAGATTTTGGAGGGGGGTACACAGGGGACAAGGGTGGGGGGGGGGACTAGAAGACCAACCGTTTGTCGCTCTCTCTTTGTGATTCGCAGGGCCATTAGCAAGCAAAAGTGCTTCCTATAATGGCCCTACACTTAACCTGTGACTCTGCTTCCAATCGGGTGACCAATCTGATAGTCACATCATAAAGGTGACATCACAGAGGCCACCACCCTCTGCAAAATTTCAGGAATTCTTTATCACCTTGCCCCCACAGCTGCCTGTAGTCTGCACTTCTAAGGACAAAAGGAGAGA
Organism: Calotriton arnoldi; assembly: GCA_963921515.1. Lineage (NCBI taxonomy): Eukaryota > Metazoa > Chordata > Amphibia > Caudata > Salamandridae > Calotriton > Calotriton arnoldi. The sequence continues at coordinate 18,850 of CAWUFW010015682.1, forward strand.
GGTCCTTTTTTGATTGTCTGCATCCTGCCCCCCCTCAGCCCTACCCTACCTGCAGTGTCATCGCTAGACCCTTGCTCCACCCGTGTAAGTTGGGATTAGGGTGATAGTGACACATACATAGGACTAGGAACCAAGCAACACCGTCTGAGTGGCAGGCATGCCCAATTACGTTTGCAAATTGTAATCCACAGGCAGCTTCCTCTAGCTAGAAGCCTGCCTGTTTGTAATGACAACCTCCTGTGATCATTTTATGGCTGATTTTATGGGTGGGCAACACTAGCTGCACTTCGATGTTCAAAATCAAAAGTACAGTGTGAGCATCATGACAGAGGATGAACTTGGGCCCACTTTCGCAACCACATTACAAGCACTTGACACTGGAGGTGAGCACCAATCAGTTGTCCAGTGTTTTGTTGTCTGGTTTGTACTAAAAGTAAACCTTAATTATTGACATGAGTAGGTAAGCCTGTTGATTCACATATATGGCCAATTTGCACTGAAATATTTGTTTTCTTCTTCCATGATTTTGCAGTTGATATTAAACTTGGAAGAAGACCATTAAAATATGCCCAGCTTGTACCTAGCCAAGCCAGCCCATTACCTCGCAGCAAGATAGTTTTTGCATGCCAGAAATCCCCTTGGGCAGGTTGCCCCCTTTAACAATGAACAATTAGGGGCTATGTATCTTCATAGAGCTTTTATTACCCAGGGTATTTAGTTACAGATATGTAGTGAGTAATAATTTCATGTGCCCTGGCTGCTGCATTAGGAACGCGCAAAATGTAGGATGATGGAAAATCTGATGTACACTTTGAGTTATCTGGGCAAGTTGGTTAGATGCACTATCTGAATCTTTAGTATGTTATTAAGCTAAGGAACCATAACATTATTGGAGGGAACCCCATAAAAAATCCTGTGAAAGGTTAACCTCAGCAGACAGACCTTGTTTTTTTGAGCACTCCTCAAAGATTGCCTTAAAAAAGTGAAGTTCTTTTAGTCAAATGTTTTGATAATTGTATTTTACAATGCCCACACCCTTGCCTGTTAAGACTATGCCAAACGTCATTTAAAGTGGGGGTAATTTATTTTGCTAGCTACTCTCTTGTCTACCGGCCACCTTGGAGACTGAGCCCTGAAGGCAGAAGGAAGATTTGAAGAAGCAAAGTAAGGAGGTTTGGGAAGATACAGTATTTGCCTAGGATCACAGGGTTGGTGAAACAGGAAAGCTGCTCAGCCAGTGTGAGTGTTCTGTGTGGAATGTTGGTGTGAGGGCCTTGAGTGGAATGCTTGGGTGTCTGGTGTGAGTGATGACAGTTGGTGGATGGGCTAAGCAGCTAGCAGGCTGCTCCTGGTGGGGCTGCTGTATTGGATCTACTCTACATTATGATCTACTTCAATAAACCTACTTAATCAACATCTTACCAGCGTGGACTACGTTACTACATATTTTTGGCGATGAGTTGGAGACTTTCTCACGCTCTAAAGTTGGTCTAAAGGAAGCTTAAGATGACAATTACAAAAAGTCAACATGTTGAGAAGAAGTTTCAAGAGCAGCAAGCGCAGACAATACACGGGAAAATCGCAACAAGTCTGAGTCACAAGAGGCCACACATACAGCGCTAGTTGTCTTCCAAGAGGTTGTTTTGAAACCTAAGAAGCCACAATGGAAACTAAGAAAACAAGAACAGCACGCCTTGCAGCCCCACCAGTGTCCATTACATCGGACAGCCCCAGCTCAAGCGTGCTGTACTCTGTTTCATCTGGACACTTCTACAAGAACTGCGCCTTCAAGGAAGGTACGACACTTAGTTTTTTTTTGTTTTTTTACATTCTACATGTCATCTCATCTAAAATGGACGCTGCACACATTGAGATTTTCATGGACATTTGATTTGCAGCAAGCCTCTGCTCACAATCATCAAAGTTTCAGGACTTTTAAGGTGGAAGTTTTTGTGCTTGATCTAGAACTTCTGCGTGTTGGGTGTCCTGCACTTTTTGGGACAAGATGTGTTCTTCACTTCAAGTGTTTGCAGTTTCTTGTGCTCCACAGACTTTCATCTGTTTGTGTCTTTTACACGGGGAGCTCAAGTGTGGCCAGTATTGTGGATGAATTTTTACAAGTGCAGCAATTGATTTATTTGTGCTGTTGGGACCGGATTCAGCAGAGGCTCATTAACGGAGTGATGTTTTTTTCGTGGTGAAATTTGTGGTCTGATGGGGCCATTAGTAGTGAAAAATTAAATTTCACACTCTCATGGATCCTGGCAGGTAAACCGTCACTTTCCATTTTAAAATTCATGGCATGAGCCTTTCGATGCGTATGCAGCTTACCTGGAGTTTGGAATCGCGTGCTGCACCCGAGGCATCTTCTGTGACGACACAGTGTTCTGCCTGTTACCAAGCTGATGTCAGACGTTTCTTGAAGTAGAGACGCGCTGTGAGCCATCCGGCTAGGCGTCTAATAACGTGCCTCCATCTTGTGGTTGGAAGCTCATGTTTTTTCCTATCTTCGACTCTTTTCAAGTTTGGCCAACCACGCATTAGCTTTGCCTTGGCCGGTAGTATGCAAAGCAGAAGAGACGTTCTCATGGATACGTCATCGACGGAATTAAATCGTGAAGAACTTTGGAGTTGAGTTATGTCCAGCGTCATCTTTGTAAGGTCCAGTGCGGCGCGTGAGGTCTTATAACTGTGTGCTGGGTAATGTACATTTTTTGTTCTTCCGTTTTGCTGTGCTATCGTTGTACGAGGCAGACACTGCGGTGTGGGTGTCGTTTGGTGAGCCCAGCAGTTATTCCTTCACCGGCCAGATTTGTCAATGGTACTTCAAAAAGGTACTTCTTTACCAAAAAGCAAAGACAGAAAATTTAAATGCAAAGTTACCTTCTCTACTTTTGGGACACTGTATTCTGTGTCAGCAGCATCTCTCTGTTGGAACCTGTATTGGTGAAGATTTCCCAAGTACATTCTTCAACATTTCCCAAGAACATTATGAATGCATTATTTTTTTGATTTATTGCTGTGTTGATATTCTCATAACGTTCTAAAATTGGTTCTAGCCTTACGTTGTTTCTTGGCTTGTTACTTGTCCTACTTGGGATGGTTTGCTGGAATTTGTCTGCCAATTTTCTTACAGTATGTGTTTGTACTCACTCTTTCAAGTGGGTGGTCGTGGGTTTCGTCCCATGTCCTCATTGTAAGCCACTTTACCTTTACATTAGGAGTGGCTTAAGGGGTTTGTTTCCCTTTCACGCGAGGAATGGGTCTTAGTCCCATGTCCACACTGTAAGCCACTTTACCCTTACATGAGGGTTGGCTTAAGGGGTTTCTTTCCCTTTCACGCGAGGAATGGGTCTTAGTCCCATGTCCACACTGTAAGCCACTTTACCCTTACATGAGGGTTGGCTTAAGGGTTTTTGTTTCCTTTCACGCAAGGAATGGGTCTTAGTCCCATGTCCACACTGTAGGCCACTTTACCCTTACATGAGGGTTGGCTTAAGGGATTTTGTTTCCCTTTCACGCAAGGAATGGGTTTTAGTCCCATATCCACACTGTACTCCACTGTACCCTTACATGAGGGTCGTTTAAAGGGTTTTGTTTCCCTTTCACGCAAAGAATGTGTTTTAGTTCCACTTAGTGCTAGGTTGTCATGTTCCTAGTGTGCGTAAGCCACCTTGTGCTGCACGTTCGTCATGTTAAGTGTGTAAGTCACCTTGTACTTCACGTTTTTATTGTTGTAGTGGGTGTGTTCACTACCACCTGGTTTCTATTGGGTTTGGTCCTTTTGGTCCCTTATTTGAGGGGTAGGAATTTGGGTCTCAGTCCCTTTTCCATATTTTTACATGGCTTTTCTCCTTACATGGGGAGTATACACATTGTGTTAGTATTTTCTTTTCTTTATTAAAGGAGGAGGATGGGTGATATTTCGTATGTATCTTTTCACTTTTCTTTCCTCCTTCTTTAGTCCTTTTCCCTCTTGTGAGGTGGGTTTTACCGTTCATCCCTGGGTTATGGACTGCTGACTTCTTTTGTACTTTGTTGTTTATATTTGTTAAAAGTTTGGTTTCATTATTCTTCTATTTTAAAGGGAGGAGATAATGTAGTATCTTCATGTTGTGTTAATATGTTCCCTGTTACCTGGTTCCTAGCTGCTCAGCCAGTGTGAGTGTTCTGTGTGGAATGTTGGTGTGAGGGCCTTGAGTGGAATGCTTGAGTGACTGGGTATGAGTGGTTATAGTTGGTGGTAGGGCTGAGCAGCTAGCAGGCTGCTCCTGGTGGGGCTGCTGTACAGGATCTAAGCTTCATGTTTATCTACTTGAACAAACCTACCTGATCAACATCTACCAGTGTGGACTACGTTACTACATTTATTTTGGCTACGAGTTGGAGACCTTCCCACGCGTTAATGTTGGTCTGAGGTTACCTGGAGATGACAAAGCGTCAAGATGTACAAGATCAGACAGCACAAGGAAAAGTTAGCAACAAGTATGGGTCACAAGAGGCCACACAGAAACTTAAGCCACAAAAGAAACAGAAGAAACTAGAACAGTACGCCATGCAGCCCCACCAGTGTCAATTACATCGGACAGCCCCAGCCCAAACGTGCTGTACTCTGTTCATCTGGCACATTTTGACAAGATTTGTGACTTCAAGGGAAGTAAGTATTATCAATCTATACTTGCTTCTTGTCATCTCTAAAGTGAATGCTGCGCAGTTTGAGATGTTTATGGACATTTGGACTTGGCAGTGTTTGATTGCAGGTAAACGGAGTGCACTGTCTGCACAGTGTTTGGTATGGTGCCTGCCTACTGTTCTTCTATGGATTACTTCAAGTTTGTGCCTGCATTCTTGATCGTTAAAGGTTTACTGGAAGAACTAGATGTCTGTCACTACTTTGCCACCGTTCTCTGTGACCACAAATGTGAGGCACTCTACAATTTTTTTGGGGGGATGCTGTTGCTGTTTGTATTGGCAGTGCCTGGGGCCAAGAGAGGTGAGACATTATTTGTCTTTCATTTGTAAGGTAGTGTGAGACTTCATTGTCGGCGGGCGTTGGTGAATCGTCGTTTTCCTGTTTGAAAAATGAGGCACGAGCTGTACACAGCGCGCAATCCCTCAGCGCGTGCACAGTCACCAAGTTTAAATGTGTATATTCAGCGCGTGGATTTTTACCTGTATTGATGGTGCTGCAGTTCTTCTGTGTGACGTCTTTGAATCTATTCTGCTGCCTATGGACGTTATCCAGCTTAGGTGTGCGGTGAGCCATCCGGCTCACCGTCAAGTACGTACCGCCATATTTCAGTGTTTCATACGGGAAGTGTTGACCGGTTGACCGGCACATCGTGGAAGTAAGTCAAACCATGGCGATTTACTGAAAGATAGACCCAGTCAAGATTTGTTTTTTTTTAAAGGCTGTGCGGCAAGGAGAGCCATTTGGAGAATTGGTCTTTGAGGGACACGCGTTTAAAAAAAAAAAAGAGATGACAATGGGCAGTTTTATTGTAAGGAGCGCCGAAGGAGCGTCGCATGGGTGAGTCAGCCTGCGGACTGTAGCTTAAGCGCTGATCTGCATGCAACGTGTGGAGAAAATAAATTAAAAGACTATGTTCATCCATTCTAAGACGGAATTTTTTTGTAGTTACAAGGGTCGTGTTTAATTGTGGAGTCACCTCTTGTGCACAACATTATCACCCTTAGGAAGGCACAATGTTAATGTGTAAAGTTTACAGTTTATTAATTTGCTCTTACCTTAAGGCGCAGTTTCCTCTTATGATAACATATTCTATGCTTTAGGTGCATGTTTAGAAATATATGCATAATATTTCGTTTAAAAAAAAAAAGATCTGGTTTCAGTGACATGTTTTACTTGTTTGCCAACTGTGTTAGGTTGTGTATAGGCATGGTTAGCATTTGGTTTCCTTACGCAAAGGTGTGTCTTGCCTAGTACACTCGGGTGAGTGGTCACTCACCGGCGAAGAGCTAGTTGAATTGTTCGAAAAACAGTATGTTGCATATGTTTATGCCTTCAAATTGTTATTCTCTAGGGTATCCCATTTCTATATGAAGGGTGGGTGTTACAGGCCATACAGTGTATTGCATATTTTTGGTTGTGTTTGGCTTGTATTTTCCTATTGTTGTGTCCCTTACCTTGGGATGGGAATGGGTTTTAGTCCCATATCCTCACTTTAAAACACAGTACCCTTACAGGAGGGTTGGGTTGAGGGTTTTGTTTCCCTTTCACATTTGTTTACAGTTCACGCAGGGATGGGTTATAGTCCTATTTCTTTGCTGTAAGCCATGTTACCCTTACATGAGGGTTGGCTTCAGGGGTCTGTTCCCTTTCACTCTAGGAATGGGTTTTTGTCCCATGTCAATACATTACGTCAGTGCACCCTTACATGAGGGTTATCTTACAGGGTTTTGTTTTTTACACAGTGAATAGATTTTTAGTGCCATTTGTTGCAAGGTTTTGTTCCTTGTGTGCGTAAGCCACCATGTGCCGCACGTTAGCTTTTGATGTAGTGGATGTTTTTCACTACCTTTCAATGGGGTTTTGTCCCTTTGGTCCCTTATTTAGGGGCAGGAATTTGGGTCTTAGTCCCTTTTTCCACATTTTTACATGATCTTGCTCATTACAGGGGGAGTATTCAAAATGTGTTCAGTAAATTCTTTTCTTTATTAAAGGAGGAGGATGGGTAAATATTATGTATCTTTCCTCCTGGTGTGGTTCTTTTCCCTCTCGTGGTGTGGTTTCTACTTTTCATCCCTGGGTTATGGACCATTTACTTATCTGTACATTGTTGTTTATGGTTTTTAAAGTTTAGTTTAATTATTCTTCTGTTTTATAGGAAGGAGATAATGTAGTATCTTCATGTTGTGTTATTATGTACTGTGTTATCTTGTTCCTAGCTGCTCAGCCAGTGTGAGTGTTCTGTGTGGAATGTTGGTGTGTGGGCCATGAGTGGAATGCTTGAGTGACTGGATATGAGTGGTTATAGTTGGTGGTACGGCTGAGCAGCTAGCAGGCTGCTGTATTGGATCTACGCTACATTATGATCTACTTCAATAAACCTACTTAATCAACATCTTACCAGCTTGGACTACGTTACTACAACCTTTTATTCCAATTCTTTCTCCCCCCCTACACCTTCACTCAACGTAATGTGATCCTGGACATGTCGTTCAATCTAACTTAGCTTCAGGGACTGCTAAACTCTTAGAAAGTGATTTCTAAGAGGCACATATAAAGTTTTGCAAACATTTACATTGCACCCCCAAAAATGTAACCTGTTGGTAAGAAAATATCGCCTATGCAGGCCACGGGTTAAGGCAACACGTCTCTCACATGCCTCCTGCAGTTTGATGACCAGGCCCAAGTTTGTCAGTATAAATTACTTCACTGATCTTAGGATCATTGGTCTCACTGCGGGGTGGAGGGGCAAGAGTGAGGGGGTATGAGTCTCTCCCTGGGACCACTAATGTATCTATATACCAGAAGACATTTATTCTTTTTATTTTTGTGATTTTTATATAGTACGGACATGGCCCAGAGGTATCAGAGCGCTGTGTATGATAACAGCTACTAAACAGTCACACCAAGTATCCTTGCAGATACAATCTAGGAAGAACCACATTCTCTTTCTTGGTTTCTAATGGGAGCTTTAATCTTGTATCTTTAAACTTGATGTGCCTGTTTTGAGCAAAACACAGCCTGGCACGGAAGTGGCCCACAATTTCTATGCTCTGTTAGTGAGGGGGACTTACACAGGCTGGATCCGCCTGTTCCAGATTTCACAAGCAGGCCAGTCCAGCCAGGTTAATTGCGACCTCAGAGCAATAACCCCACACCTTTGCCTCTCCACCTCCTTGCACAATTTATGTGATACCCCTAAAACTGGCATATAAAGGTTATTTAGTATACATCCAGAAACAGTGGAGAGAGTTGTAGGACTGTGAGGGTGCCCCTCTGTACTACATAATCCTACTTTTTCTTCCTGTATCAGGGTTGCGAACACCCTAATAGACTATCAATTATGCATTGCATTTTCTGTACTTAAGCAGTGCTTTTGCACAAGGACAACACTTCGTATCACACATTAAGATTAACACATCATTAAGTGGTATAGGGAATATTACAAGCGATTTTGTACCAACCTGAAACAATTCAGTTCATGATACACACAGTGTAACTGCTCGACAGTTTTGCTGGCTCTTGTTGCACTGTCTGGGGCATCGCCTGATGCCTGGCTTTGCCAGGGCAGGTCCCTCTAGATTAGGCAATGCTGCAACCGGGCATTTCTTTGGGAATGTTGGAGTCAACACCATGAAATATTAGGGGTCATTGTAGGGAAATATCACCAGACTAGATTCTGTGTTTTGTTCATGTGATGTTCTATTCATGAGGCTTTTTACAATTAAAAATGTATGCACATAGTTTTTTATACATGGTTATATTAGTTTCTGCAGAGTATTCCTAACCTTGAGAAATGCCAGAACAGAATTCTTCTGGGTGATGTCTGCTTGAGGTGCATCAGCTGAACTGTGTGGACACAAGTAGTAATCATGTTTGGGGTGCTGCGGGCAAGACTTGGGAAGGATGGTGGTGCTTCTATTAGCAGTGTAGGGCACATGGCTGGATGGGGTGCCTCAGATAAGGTGAAGACGCACCGGGAATGATGGATGTGCACAGGGCAGGATAGGGGCTCTGGGGGCAGGATAGAGATGCCTGGGGCAGAATGGGCATGCCACGTGCTGTTGCAAAGTGTACAGAGTAAGAAGACGGCAGAAGTGAAGTGCACATGGCATTGTGGAGGAGCAAAGAACAACTGTGAAGAGCTGCAGACAGACCCTGTTTTCCTATGCCAAAAAAATAAATGTGACCTTGTCAAACGAAACAGATGCTCATGAAAAACACTTTAGGTTTGCACTATATAAAACTGCATAATAATACAGTGGGATTGTGATGGAACCAACCACTCCCACTAATGTTCTATATGGATGAGAAAGTCAGAGGTTGCAACCTTGGATAATTTTTAGTCAGGGAAATGTGAGGCATGGCGGTAATTGCTCTATATGGCTCTTTGCTTTTCTACCAAAAAAACCTTCTTAAAAGTAGCTTTTAGTCCCCCATTACTTACCACTGGTTGGCTTCAATGTCACTCTTATTTTCTTCCTTTTCATTGGTGAGCGCATATCTATGCATGCCGGCTTTGCTTCGTCTCCATGTTTTTGTGTTCTTCCATGGAGTATGGACCAAGTACTGATTGACTACCTGATTAGTGCTCTTCCGTGCTGCTTGTGCTTGGATTGTGTAGCAATACAACAATGTCTCAACAGGTAGTACTTGAAGGCAATTATAAACGAAATGCACAAGAATTGATGAAAAGAAACAGACAGGAAGGCTTAATCGTAATGTCACTTAATGTAATGAGTGATCTGTATTAAGCAAGGTAGGAAAAAGACAATCATAACACTCTGTTACATTAGATGTATATATAACTTGTACAGTCTTGTGCACAATAGTGCTCGTGCAAAACAACGTGAACGGCGCAGGTGACAAGTGTAGAAAGTAGCGAAAAACAGCACGGGAAAAACAAGGTGGTCAATATATACAAAGGACTTTTTTGTAGTTCAAATTCATTAACAAAAGAAATTAAATGAGATAAATGACTGTGGTGGACCACAAAAGTTGTCCCCAAAATTACGCTGAACTGTCGACGGCGTTTCGACCTGTATGCATTTGAGGTCATCTTCAGGACCAGGTTAAATGATTTAAGAGAGTGCTGTATGGAAGAAAAGGATAGTGTAAAAGAAAGGTTCCGGGGACCAGAGAGTCAGCTACAGGCGGTGGAAGCAATACCTACGTAATGCTGGTAATCAAGTCCAGCAGGCGAGATGAGCAGCACCTTGGAATAAGTGTGCTGAGGGGATGGCTGTTTGAGGCAAAGCCCAGGGTGACCTGTGGGGTAAAAGAACGCTGTTAGACTGGCATAGTAGAAACAGCAGCCAATGGCCAGAGATAACTGTGGGGTGAAGGCTGGTACGTGTGCCACTACCAGTTATCCAGGCCGGATAGCCAGAGCAAGTACCCGGGCTCAAATAAGATGTGGTGAGGAAAGAAAAAGACTCACCCGTGGTGACAGGCAATCCTTTGTCACAGCAAGGGGGCACAAATCAACAGGAACGCATTGCCCGGGTACCTCGAAAAAAATCCAAGGGTAATCGGTGGGGGTCAGCGTCGCGGATATGACGTGCTTAGCCAGGGGCTGAAAGGGAAGTAGGTAGGAACCGCTCAAAATACGGGAAAGGCTCGGGTGGAAGCAGTGATAGAACTGCGATGACAGGGCTCTTACCGATGATTGTAGAAGGTCGGGTCTGTAGTTATGAAGTAGAGGGCTGACTAAAGTTGCACGATCCTCTGGGTTCGGCAGCTACTATGGCGTGAGTATGGAGCTGGAGCCCGCAAGCCAGAACACTGACGTCAGGGCGACGTGCAGGCATAACAGGAGTGGGCGGGGCCGAGAGGAAGTAGGAGACTGGTCCCAAAAGAAGGACAGAGAAATAGACAAGGGGAAAGTGCCCCAGTTGAGAGAATCAGTCAAGAAAAAAAGAGCATTTTAAATACTTTTGTTACTGAATTTGAACCACAAAAAAGTCCTTTGTATATATTGACCACCTTATCCTTCCTGCACCGTTTTTTCTACACTTGTCACTTGCACCGTTCACGTTGTTTTGCACGAGCACTGTTGTGCAGAATACTGTACAGGTTATATATACATCTAATGTAACAGAGTGTTATGATTGTCTTTTTCCTACCTTGCTTAATATAGATCACTCATTACATTAAGTGACATTACGATTTATGCCTCCCTGTCTCGTTATTTTTCAGCAATTCTTGTGCATTTTGTTTATAATTGCCTTAAAAGACTACCTGTTGAGACATTGTTGTATTGCTACACTAAAATCACCCGGTCTCAACTGGGTTTAAGGGTGTCCTCCTGTCGCCTGTTCCATGTGCTTGGATTGTGGCACTTTTTTTCGTGGGTGTCTACTGTTTCTTTCTATATTCTGTTTACACACTCCTATGCCACTCTATCTAATTTTTTTGTCTTGAGCCTACCACTCCTCTAGCTTGTTGTTTGCTTTCCAAATTTTTCAAAATGTCACTTTCCAGTAAGCCACTTTTCTCTGGCCAGTCTTGCCCAAGATGCATAACAAAACAACAACACAGTTTATTAAACTGACAGCATTCACTTAGGGTGCATTGGTTTAAAGATGCCTGAAGCAAAATATTATTTTAATATGTTTTAGTTGATTACTTTTATGTGTTACTATTGTTTTCCAATTAGTCCAATTGCATTTTGAGGTTTAGAAATGTTGTTAAGAGCATTTAGTTTATTCTTCCTTTTTTCGTCCTACCTTTGTTTGCTTAGATGCACAAAGATGAAAGATTTATAAACATGTTTTTTCACATTCGGTCTAATTACTTTGTGAATGTAAATAACAATAAAGCATACTTGCAAACTGTGACTACATGCCTGCCTTTCTCAATATTTCACTTCAAAACTACGCAATTGTATTCATTTAACGAAGCGTACGGTTCTCACACAACGGGCGATTTGTATAGGGTCACTGGAAAGTCCTCAAGGTTGTCCCTGTCCCCCCCCAAAAGTCTGCTACGCCCCAGTGGCGGCTGGTGAGATTTTAAAGTGGTGGGCGTAAAACAATTCTTGTACTGCACTGTAGCGAGCGAGCGTAGCGAGCGGGCCTGAACAACCTACGGAGGGTTCAGGGGGGTTCTCCCCCAGAGAAAATTTTGAAAAAAGAGTGGACAAATGGTGCCTTTTCAAGCAAATTTGAGAAAGCAGGAAGGTTAATAAAGCAATTGTTAATTACCTTGCTATTTCCCTGTCAAGCAGCATCACACCCCTGAACATCTCCCTTCTATGTTCATTGCCTTGCTATGTCCCTATCAAACAGAAGCAAGGTCCTGCATATCTCTTTCTGTTCTGTTCATCGCCTTGCTAGGTCCCTGTCATGCAGCAGCACAGCTGTATGTCATTTCCCTTAGATTTGTCCCCGCCCACCACTCAATTTTGCACTTCTAAGGACTGTTAATGGTTGCTTGCAGAATAGGACATATTGTTTTTCTCTACCAATTATTGTGTAACGCTTTGCCACACTTGGTACATAGTTCACAATAAAGAAAAATAATAAAAAATACAGTATGGAGGTCATTTTGAAAGTCAGCAAGAGATGGAATTACCTTATGTAATAATTTGAGGGGCTCGCAGTTAAATCTAAGTATTGTGGGAGGAGACATTAAAGGACTATCCACTTGCCCTGCAGATATTTAGAAATATGTTGTTGTTAACTGCTCAAAATTGAACTTGCCTAATATCGAATGAAATGCAAAATGGTGAGGAGAATCAACTTTCTGTCTAGAAGCTGCAATGGAAAAGCACAGTCTGCACATACCCATTGCATGGACTTTTCTTAAGTAATTGTCGACAAGGATCCAAAACAGAAATACATCAATAATCCCCTTTGCTGGGGGAGTGGCTTGAGGTCCACCAAGATGGCCTCACTTTACAGGAGCTCCTCGCCTCGTTGAAACCCCCACCCCATAAATCCTGAATTCCATATATGCAAGGTCCAACCTAACTAGAACCTGTGGCAAAGGAGATGATCGGTGTTGTGCGGTGGTACTTACTGCAAGTGAGATCCCAAATAGTCTTGGGGACGGCTGAAATGTGCTCTTGCTGTCTCTGACTGCTTGTTGCCTGGCAAGACCAGGGGCATCCTTGAGAGTTTGACCTGCCACAAGAGGTTCAGCCAAATGGCCTGCAAGAAGCGAGGCTACCACAGACCACTATGAACTCCCACACTGCACTAACCCACATCAGGGACATAGGCTCAACGTTGTTGTTTTCTAGGTGTTGTTTTTTATTCAGACTGTTAAAACATCCCGGAGTTCACATTCTGAAATGAGACGTATATGTACTAATTGCTAAGTATATGAAGTAAGGATGTTGAACTTGTAGAATCAATCAAAGTGTCACCCATGCTTTGTAATGCTGTAAAACTCAATAAAGATGGTTAAAATAAAAACAGAAGCGAGGTCAGTACTACGTCATTGCAGGAAAGGTAGGTCACTCCTGTTACTCCTAACATGTTGCATTTCCTTATGTCCCCCTTTGGGATAAAAACCAAAGTATTACCCTGTGGGCCTCATTTCACTTGGGATGCACACGAGCGTGCCAAGGATCACAAATTAATAAACACATTTTAAGGCAGACACGTGTCTCGTGGGTCCTATCAGTCGCGGCTCGCATTATTCGCGGGAGGGGGGGGTTCGCGCAGGAGGGGGGATCCCGCAGTTGAGGAGGGTTGAAAAAATATATAAAAAAACTTACCTTACCGGTCCCGCGCCGCCTCCGTTCCTGGCCGGGTGACGGTCCCAGTGGCGATGCACTGCAGCGAACGCGGACTGGGACGCTTGAGAGTTTCGTACTCAATTCACAAGCACTGGGTAAGAACACCCTTTCCAGGTTTGTGCAGTAAACCGAAGTCTGCACACAGATTACTGAACGCAGGTGGAGAAAATAGACATCCCAGCCCAGCAAGAATAAAGCCAGGCCCAGGTCTACGCACGCACAGGACTCGCACAGCCTTGGCCATACTCCGTTCCGTTAGAGCCTCTTACGCCCCCCACACTCCGGACTGCGAGAGGCCGCTGGCGCAGTGTGGCAACCCCTCTCAGCCAATACAGACCCTGCTCCAGCAGCGCCAGGATTGGCTTAGCAGGGATACTCGCCGCCCATTAGGAGACCGAGGGCTGCGGCGTTGATCAACCCTCGCTCTCCTAATGCGCAGCCGCCACCCAGAGCAAACACTAGTGCGCATGACTGGGCTGGTCGGAAAAATTATCCGACCCAAACCCAACATGCGCATTTGTGCTGCTGTGCGCTCCGCTGAGTCTGACAATGACATGTCAGTCAGCATGACGTCGGAGTCAACCTGCTGGCTGCCCCGCCGGCCCCACCCCCTGCCTGTCTGCTAAATGACTGCCTCTGCATCGGGAGTCGGGGGCGGCCCAGGAGGTAATAGGCTATTATTACCTTCTTTTAGGGGCCAGAAATTACTTGTGGGTCAACGCCCCAGCGCGCTAATGGACTCACCGCCACTGCTACGCCCCCTGTGCACCAACTAGGCAGTCGCATGATGCAGAGACATCTCGCCACACTTCACAGCTGCCAGTAGCATTATTCTTTTGCCTGACAACAGTGTTAATTGCCACTTTTGCTGCTAACCAACCTTGTGTTATATTATGATTATTGCTGCTCTGGACCAAAACGTAATTCGCAAAGTTGTTAAAAAAATAGCCTCCTGTATTTCTGTCTATTGTGGTATTTTTTCCCATGGATTTTAATCAATGTTAGTAGTAATGATCCTGAGCCAAGTGCTGTGTTTATTCTGAAATAATGTTTACAACTGTTTTAATGGCATGACACCAGCCTAAAAAGTGGAGCCCTTCCCAAGTTCTCAAAGCACACCGGACGATGGTTATCTGGCGGCGGCTGATATAATTGGATTAACGCTGTTACAGTGTCGCGGCGTGACCGACCTCACGTGCAAGGCCTCAACATGGCGACGGACAGCTTCCGGCTGCTGCCTCTGTTGAATGGAAGGCTTAGGAAGTAATGCGAGATTTCATTCACCTCTCCAGCACGTTGTAGGAAGGCAGGCAGTGAATCTGCAGCTGCCAAGAATGCGGGGACACGGTGTTTGTTCGCATGATTAAGCTCGCCGTGTCAGTGCCTGCCTTGTTTACAAACTTCACGAGCCCGTGTAACCCCCGGGCCCTTCAGTTTGTGCTCGCTGTCTGGCGAAGGATTTTTGAAGCTGACGGCCGAACGCATAGGAAGCAGGAAGGTGATTTATTGCCAAGTCAATTGCTGTGTACTTTACATTGTGGAACGGAGCACCAATGAATAGGACGTTTCTTGTTTTCTTTGGGAAAGTAATTTGATAAAGGTAGTTTGTTTGAAGAGAACAATGTTGCGCCTAAACCCGCGGGTGCAAAGTGTTATTTTTTACAAGATGAGTTCTGGGTACAGCGTGTTGATTATGGTGATGCGTGTGAAGCACTGGGCCCGACTTTTTATTTTATTTTTGGGGGGCGGGCTGCTAACACTCCCAGCAATTGGGCAGGACAAGCATTTCCAGAAATGGGTCGGAGCTAACCGTATAGTCATTATATGAGGAAAAAGTGACAAATTGTGCGGTTTAAACATATTGTACAAACCTGGTATAACATATTTTTTTGTTGATTTGGTACTGTTCCTAGACTTCAACTCATTGCAAGCCCAGGAAAATGCGCACGACCCATTGTTTGCTGAATGTAGAGTTTTAGTTTAAATGAAATGTTGGAAAATATTCATGGGTAAGGCTGTCCTTATGTACCGGTATCAAAATATTAGGCTTAGTAGTAGTGCTTAATTTCAGCCAGCGGTTGCAGGTGGAGCCCCCAGGTACTTGTTTTCAGGGCCCCTCACATATTTTTCCTCATCACACTCATCCAGTGGCATACCAACAACAGATACTCCACTACCATATACTCACCTGGGCCCATCAAACACACACAAATTGAGTAGACCGCTGGAGAGTCAAAGTTTTATATATTTTCATAACCTTCAGGATTAGTTATTTAATTTTCCTAACTAACCTTTCACTGATCAAAAAGTTCTTTCCTCTGGTTGATGGACCATTAGTTGAACTAGTTGATGGTGATAATTAACATAACCCTTAACTATTCTTTTGTTTGAAGTAAATGATCACAGACTCAGGAAGGTTTAAAATCTTTATCTAATTTGAATGCATGTGAACCATTCAAAATTTCAGTGCAGTCACCATCATAGGAGAGAAAATTCAATTGATTAAACATCAATCATATATTTCGGACTCATACAATAATTAATGCTCAGAAAGGGAGAGGACAGAGAAAAAAACATTTGCAAATAACGTGAAATTATAGTTTGCAAGAATGGTGTGAAAGACCAACCCCCTGGCCAAAGGGCTGGTAAGGGTCCCCAGGATAGGTCAGGAGACAGACTTCAGGACAGGATAGTTGACCTCTCGAAAATACCGACGATTGCGTCGCACCCCTCTCTGACACTCTCTTCCTCCTCGAGATTCTTCTGATCTAACCCAATTAAGTTAGGATAGCAAATTATTCTTCTGAGCCTGTATTCGATTCTTCATCAGCATCTCGCAGCATTTCTCCCAGCAACAGCATCTCCGACTCACAGCAGCTGGACAGACAGCATCTCGACCCCCCCCGTCTCTCTCTAACTAAGGCTACCTTAGTTATACCTTCGTTTCTTCATGTTCCACCCACTAAAGTTTCAATATCGTAAAAATACGAAATATGATTGGTCAGGCAAGGGGGAAGCTCCATCACACCATGCTTACAAGTCATTAAAATTAGTACGGTTTCACATGTTACTTGCAACATTATTATAACTTTATGAATAAGAGTCTTCATCGTTGAACTTTTCACCATCCGTTCTCAGAGTATGTCATTTGCGACCTTGGCTCCCGTTCAACCTCTAAGTCATCATTCCGGGTTAACTTTCAGTGGACATGCGCAGTCGCTTCATCACTCTGCTTAGTTCAGTTATGCGTGAGAGGCCCAAATATGCACTAATGATAAAGTTCAGAAAGACAAATATTAATTTCACAAATAAATGGTCACACTGTATACCTCCCACCTCTACTCCCCTTTTCTTATTAATACTTTTCCCGCATTAGCATTAGTAAAATAGCTTGTTTTTATTTCAGCTAAGCAGATGCCATGCACGCGAGTCTTCAAGACTCCATTTTAGTGTCTTCTGCTCATGCGCTAGAATTTCCCTCCAAGCGTTACCTCGTCATACTGCGTGGATGCAGTTGACGCATGCGCACAACAGTTTCCCCGTTTAAAGCGGTATTAGTCCGTTTTCATTGTTATCCGCATTAATACACACATAAGCAAGCTTCACTAGCACCCGCGTGTTCTTGTGGTGCGTATTAGTTATTCACAGATTATGTTTAATAACTTGTTAATGAGTTAAACGAGTGGATTGCCTCCGAGCAAGTCTCTTTCTTACCTTGCTCCATCAATCCCCTCTCTGATGGCATTTTGAGCCATCACAAAATTACCCATCCCTTCCCAGATGCCAACTTTAGCACATCTCCGTTTTCTCCTTTTCTCTCATTTCATCAGTTACTTCTTTCCCTTCTAAATCTTTCATCTTTTTGTATAGCCTTCCTTTCATTTCCTCCAACTGAATTTCGTCATATTCCCTCCTTCGTTTCTTTCCCTTTCCTTTCTGCATATATCCTTCTTTTTCCTTTGCTTCTGCAACATTTACATGTAATCATTACTGTCATTACTATCATTATTATCACAACTATTGATAAGGTTATTTGACCTAGAAAACTCTTTCTAAAATTAGTAAACCAATTCCCTATTGATGTTATACTTTTTGTTAATCTTCCCCATACACTGTCAACCTCCAGTTGGGTCAAGTCATTATGCATTCTTGTAATATTTCTAATATACCCTTTAATTTCCTTACTTTTGTCCGGAATATAAGTGCAGCAATGTTGAATTTTCAACATTCCACAGACTCCGCCTTCTTTTGCCAATAAAATATCAAGAGCAAGACGATTTTGTAAAACCATAGACCTTATTGCAACCATCTCTGTATTAATCATTAAGAATCCTCTGGCCGTATCTGTAGAAAGACGATCAATTATTGTTGACAATTTGCAGATTTTACGTGAATTTAGAATGACTCCAACTGAGGGTATCAATGCACTAAATATATCACCTACTATTTCAGAAAAACTAGCTCTTCTTCGTGTTAGTCCATTAGGGTTTTCATTGATTCCATTGATTCTGTTTATATGGTAGATCTTTGGAAAAACTATTCCAAAATAACAGCTCCCATACCATCTTGCAGGTAACCTATAATAGGCATTATTTCCGCATACATAATAAACTCCAGGAAATACAGGATCAGTTCCCCCTTTTAGTCCCCATACTCCTAAAATTAGGAAATTGTGTTCACATTCACTGGAACCAATGAAATTGTTATTATACTCTGTTTTTAATCTATGGAGGCAGAATTTTTTCACAAAGTCTAGGGACATCGCAGCATGAGCTTCGCCTTTTGCATAAATTCCCTCTTTCCCAGCCCATGGAGGTACATGGGATTTCTGTTCAGCAGCTTTCTTTGTTAAATCCTGTCTCCTTTCTTCTACTAAATTCAAAAACTCTTTTTCTTCACGTAATATACATGTTAGGTTATCCTTGTGTGCTTGTGCTATATCTATTGAACTCATTGTTAAGAAGAATTCACCCATGAACTGTGCATTTTTACTACTAATTACTGGATTCATATTCTTTCGAATAGGCAGTTCTGAAAACACTACATCTAAGTTTGAATAAAAATACTGAAGTTTCCCTGTTACGTAAAATAAACTTGATAGAACACTACATGATACACCATATGTTAGAGGTACTTGGTGATAAGTCACCCCTTCTGACACTGATGAGAGTAACTTCATACAAACATAACAATTACTAATTTCCATCGTATTAACATACTGAAATAACAATTTAGTAAACATATTTAAAGATGAATCATTGTCTGATTCATTATGATAGTTTATCTCATCTTCTACCCCATTTCTATTTTAGATCCCTTTATTCTATTTACTTTCTCACTAGTAATTGTATTATTCTTGTTATTTGTTTCCATTAGCAAAGGTACTCCTACTGTTAGAAATAACCATACTAACACTACTAATAAAATACTATATAAGCAAAATCTTAAGCATTTTCTTTTTAAACTTCGTTTCGGTCTTTCAGTGTCTTCAACTTCTGCCATTTTAATCAGAGAAAATTTCTTCTCTTTTTCTTTCTTTGTCAAAATTTTCTTAAAATCCTGTCTTTTTTTTTTTTAAGGAGGTCTTAATTTGCTTTCATCAATCTGTGCAACATGAACTTTTTCTGATTCTTCACATAAATCTAAGTTTTCAAATTCTTCTAGTATAACATAGGTCCACTCAGGGGCCCTGTATTTTCTGTTCAGAGTTCTCAATCTTGGGCTTCTTCATGTAAGTTTTACTAAGGTTTGTTTAGATTGCGTCTGATTCGTAACTTCATTTACTTGCTCTGGTTTCTTTTCTGATTTTCTTAGATGATATCTTAGTCTCTTCACTCCTTCTGGCCAATTATCTCCTTTTCTAACTCTTTTGACCTGTACTGCTCTTTCACCTTCTCCGTCTCCTTCTAAAGTTCTTTTATTTTCACTTATTCTGGGCACAATCTGTTCTTGTTCTTCTTCTCTTTCTGATTGTCTTTGTTCTGTATTTTCTGTATTCGGTTCTTCTTCTACCTGCACCTGTTCAGGTCTTATTATAATTTGTTCTTCTTCTGCCTGAACCTGTTCTTCTTCTTCTATCTTACCCTGCTCAGGTTTCTGAATGGCTTTGTTTATTTTTACCTGAGTGTGTTCTTCTTTCCCTGACTTTTCCTCTCTATCTTTCTGTCTCTTTAATTCAGTTGTTCTTCTTGTTTCGACAACAGCATCAGATATTTCAATCACTGGTATCCACTCTTCCTGACTTGTACTTGGCTGTTCGTCATATAGTTGTCTTTCAGAATCTATTACTCTAGATTCTTCTGCTTCACAACTTTCAACTTCCGACGTCTCAGCTTGTTCAGTCAGTGGCTGTTCTTGTTGTTCAGATGGGTTCGGAACTCTTCTGGTATGACTAGCATGAATCCAATTGGGTAAACCTGCTCACTTTACTGCTGTGGTAGGGACTAGTATGACTTGACGTGGTTTATCCCACCTGGGTGCTAGACACGACTTCCTTGCGTGTTTCTTCACTAACACCCAGTCTCCAGGATTCAAATCATGCGCTTGGTCTGGCTGTCTTTCAACTGCGCTTTCTCCAACCTGATGAGAGACAGAACGCACCATTTCAGCCAATCCTTTGCAATAGTCCAAAACCAGATCATCAGTTATATTCATCAATTTATTTCCAGGAATAAATGCTGGTCTCATTGCCCTTCCCATGAGTACCTCATGTGGACTCAATCCTGTTTTCCTGTCAGGAATACTTCTGAGACCCATCAGAACAAGAGGCAATGCATCTGGCCATTTCAGCATTGTGGATGCGCACACTTTCCCTAATCTTGATTTGATTGTGCCATTAAGCTGTTCAACTATTCCAGAAGCCTCTGGACGATAAGCACAGTGCAGTTTTTGTTCAATGTTAAATGCAGCACAGATTAATCGAATTATCTCATTATTAAAATGAGGTCCTCTATCTGATTCCAAAGTGACTGGAAAACCGAAACGAGGTATCAACTCCCTCAATAGTAGTTTAGCAACTGTGAGACTGTCATTTCTTCTAGTGGGGTATGCCTCTACCCATCTTGAGAACAGGCACACTATGACAAGTACATACTTCAATCCATTGCAAGGAGGCAACTCAATGAAGTCTAACTGCAGTCTGGTGAAGGGTCCTTCTGCCTTTCCAATCTTTTCCCAACTAACCACTGTCTTCCTGCCTGAGTTCTGCTGCTGACAGATTAAACATCTTTGGCAAAGGCTCTCTTCGACTACCCTAAACTTGGGATTGTACCAACTCTGTCTGAATAATCTGATCATTGAATCCCTGCCAATATGTGTTGTCCCATGGTATACTCTTGCCATTTGAGAAAGTAGACAATCTGGCATGACTGGTCTGCCATCTAAGTACACCCACACTTCGTCTTCTGTCCTTTTTGTACAACTTGATTTTATCCAAATTTCCTTTTCTTTTTCCTCAACTTCTTCCTGTAACTGTCTAACCTCATCCCATGTTTCTGGAACTGAGAAAAACATAAGTTGGCAGCTGGTTTCACCCGTTTCAATTTTTCTGTTAATTGACATTATATTTCTTGCACAGTATCGAGCAATTTGGTCGGCATATCTATTACCGGCCGCCACATAGTCATTTCCTGACTGATGTGCAGCGCATTTGACAACTGCTACTTCTTTTGGCAATTGTAATGCTTCCAACAAATCCTTTACATTTTTACTATTTCTGATAGGAGACCCTGAAGAAGTCAGAAATCCCCTCTGCATCCGGAGTTGGCCAAAATCATGCACAACACCGAAACCATATTGACTATCTGTAAATATGGTTATTCTCCAATTTGTTCTCTTTTTGCATGCCTTTGTTAAGGCCACCAATTCGGCTACTTGTGCAGACTTGACTCCCGGTAAACAGGATGCTTCAACTACCCCTGTTATCTTGCATACAGCATATGCAGCACTTAATCCTCCTTCTTCTGTTCTTAGACATGACCCATCCACGAACAATTCATGATCAGATTCCTTCAATGGTGTTTCTTTTATGTCTGGGCGGGGCTTAGTACACAATTCAGTCACATCCAGACAATCATGATCAATCTCATCTTTCACTTCTTCACAACATGGGTCTGGTAGTAATGTGGCAGGATTCATTGTTGTACATCTTATCACTGTCACATTTCCTGCTCCTAAAATCACTCTTTCATACTTAGTCAGCCGACTAGGAGTGAGATGTTGTGTTCGCGTTCTTGTCAAAAGAATCTCTACTGAGTGTGGAACATAGACTTTTATGGAATGTCCCATCACAATTGACTCACTTTGCTCCAGACTCATACAGGTTGCAGCTACTGCTTTTAAGCAGCCAGGTAAGGCTGAGGCCACTGGATCCAAAGTGGCAGAGAAATACGCCACTGGACGTCGGCTCAGTCCATGTCTCTGTGTTAAAACTGAAAGTGCACAATTTTCTCTCTCACAACAAAACAGCGCAAATTCTTTTGAATAATCAGGCATGCCTAAAGCAGGGGCCTCACATAGACAGTTTCATAGTCTCACAAAGGCTTCCAAACATTCATCATTCCAATCAATTGGATCTTTTACTCTTTTCTGAGTTAATTGTATCAATGGCTTTGCTAGCATGGAGAAGCTATTTATCCCCTGCGTACAGTACCCAACCACACCCAGAAACGTCCTCATCTCCCTCTGTGTCTGAGGTAGCTGCATTTCTTTGATTATTTTTATTCTTTCCGGTCTTACTTTTCTTACTCCTCTTTCTATTTTATGCCCTAAATATTTAACTTCTTGTTGACAAAACTATAATTTTTCTGGAGACATCTCGTGTCCTCCTTCGGCCAAATGGTTCAGTAATGCAATTGTGTCAGTGACACAATCTTCTCGTGTTTTTGATGCCACTAATAGGTCATCAATGTACTGGACCAGAACTGATTTCCCAGGCATAACTAATGACTCCAGACACTTTTTCAGTATCTGATTGAAAATTGAGGGACTCTCTGTGTACCCTTGAGGAACTCGGCACCATGCCAAAATACGATCCTCAAACCGGAAGGCGAAGAGATACTGGCTGTCTGGGTGCAAAGGAATAGAAAAGAACGCTTGGCACAAATCAATTACTGTAAACCAACCTGCATTCCAGGGTATCTGATACAGGATCACTGCTGGATTTGGCACTACTGGGCAACAAGGCACTACAATTTTGTTGACTTTTCTCAAATCCTGCACTATCCTGTATTGTCTGTTAGGCTTTTTAAGTCCCATTATTGGCGAATTACAAGGACTACCCATTATCTCTTTTAAAATGCCTTGTTTAATCATTCGGTCAATTTCTGGAGCAATTCCTGCTTTCACTTCTGGACTCATTTTGTACTGTCGTGTGTTTGGATAAACTGCACCTTCTCTCACCGTCACTTTAACTGGATCTACATTTGACATTAGCCCAATATCCTTTCCCATAAAATCCCACACTTCTGGATTCACTGTGGTTCTCAACTCTTCTGGCAATTCACTTTCAATTATCAATGAAAACATCTCGTCTACTTCTGTACCTTGCTTAACTAGCATCATTTTGTATATAACATCTTCATCAGGGGTTTGGAAAGCGTCGCCATCTGGTTTACAATAGATCGTGCAGTTCATTTTGCACAATAGATCTCTTCCCAACAGATTTACTGGACTAGAATCGCAAACTACAAACCGATGCATATCTTTAAAATTTCCAATATGTACTTCCATTGGTTTTGTGATTGGGGTTCTAATCTGTTGATTTGACACTCCTACAACTTGGATAGATTCTCCCGAGAGGGGTAGGTTTGGGATGTCTGCTGTTCTTACAGTAGACCGGGTAGCACCAGTATCCAATAGAAAAGTGATATCATTACCTTCCACTTTCCCATCAATAAATGGACCTGTCTGATCTACCGGCAAGGATGCGCCAAGCACGCACTCCTCTTCCCCCCTTCCCCCCCGGTACCGTCATTGCATGTAGTCCGAATTTTCTTCATCATTCTGCAAAAAATACTGTGTAACCACTCTATTATTCTTACCACTTTCTCCGTGAAATCCGGTGTTCGCACTGTACTTTTGAGTGTTCACAAAGTTTGGCATAGGAGCTGGTGGCACCTGATACTGTGGAGTAACTACCTGCTGCGGCTGATTCATAAGTACTTCATTCTGCATCTGTGGGATTAAATTTTGGTTTGGCCCATTATTATTCTGTACAGTCTTACACTCGTTCTTCCAATGTCCAAGCTTTCCGCACGCATGACAAGGAAACTTCCTCTTTGCTTCCTCTCTATTCATTCGTCCTCTTACTTTACCACCATTCGCTGCTTGATCATTCTGACTCTGCTCTTTCACCTGATTATCAGTCTGGGTATTTGATTTATTCTCCTGCTGTTCTGCCAATTTTACTTGTGCCCACATCATTTTCTCTTTTAGCTTCCTACGCCTTGCCTCAATGTCATCTCCACAATACTTGGCATATTTCAAAATTTCGTCGATCGTCTTACTCTGCCAACACAACATGTGCTGCTGAATCATTTGACTAATCTCCGGTTTCAGACCATACACAAACCGATACACAAAATGTCCCATATCCTTATCACCAATGTTCTCAAAACCATTATACTGCTTAAACACTTGCAGTAACCGCTCATAATATGCATGTACGGACTCATTTGGCTCTTGAGTTGTTCTATCTATTTTTACCCAATCTGTTTCTTTGGGAGGGATTTTCCCTTTCAGGAAAGTAATTACTTGGTGATATTTCTTCATCACCTCCTCTGAGGGAGCTCCTGTCTTTGAGTCTCTAGCATACTCCTCACTTGGCCAATCAACTGTGATCTTACACTCTGTCCATAAATCAGCAGGTACTACAATATCAAATAAACCATCTAGATCCTTCAACAAAACCTTTGAAACCTTCACAAATCTTTCCTCCTGTTTATACCATTCAACTGGCTTTTCTCTCAATCTGGGGAAATCATTCGTAAATGACAAAATATCCTGTCTACTCCAAGGGACATGAACATATCCACCACCAGGAACTTCTCTCATTGGACACATTTTCTCAACCTTATTTGATTCTCTCACTGGAAATGCAGATGATGCTTCTCTCGCTTGTACTTCCTCTTTCTTTCTTATCCACCTGATTCTCCATTTGTCAATGTCTCCCCATTTTCGCAAAATATTCATCAACTCTTTTATCTGTAGCTTCTTACCGGAAGCATTTACACTTTCTAAATCTTTATCAGTAAAATCCACTCGGTATGGTTTCTGTAATAGTTTCGATTTTCCTATATCTATTCCAATCTCTGAGGCAACTTCTGTTAATTTCTCATGAAATACTCTCGCTCTTCTGGTTATACTCTTACATAAGAATAACAACTCCTCATCATTATAAACATTCAATCTTTCTATGCTCACATTACCAGTTATCATTTCTTCCAAATCTACTTTCAATCTACTGATATCTAGAATCTTTGGTTGTGGGTTTCGATTTTCTATTTCCTGTGCCCATCTCTCTATATCTTCAGGGGTAACTACTGTTGAACCTCCAGTTCCTACAGGAACCAAAGATCTCTTTTCTCTCAAATTTGCAGGTATAATTCTCTTCGGAGTTTCAGTTAAAGGTTCTACATTCGGGAGATCCATTAATTAAATTACTGATTCATTTTCACTAGTCTGATCATCCATAATTATTACTTCTCTTCTGGGACTTGTTAACGGAATTGTCACAGTTTGAGGTTTCTGGTAAGTCTTTTTATCTCCATATAATGGGATTACAGGACCAATAGTCACTGGTACTGTCAAAGCTTCAGCATTTAAATTCAATTGGCTTACTTTCTGAACTAATTCTTCTCTAGTTTTATTTAAAGCTTCTCTCTCATTATCCTGCAACACCCTATTAAATGATACATCATGTAAGATTTGTGGGGTTAAAGGCATTCCTATCACCGGTGCACTTGGGGTAACCTTACTAGGTGCTTCTTGGTATGGTGGAGGGTTTTTAATCAAAATATCCTCTAATAGCTCATCATCTGATTCACCATAACCTGTCGTATTCAAGTGTTTCGTTTTTTCTTTACACTTTCCTCCTAACTGTTCTTAAGCCATTAATACTGGATATAAACCCTCGGTCACCACAGCTGTTCTCCAACGCTTCATTTGATCTCCATTTGATTCATATGGATATCTAGGCAAAAATACTCTAAATCTCCGTCCACTTCTGTATTTTTCACGATCAAATGCCTCAATTTCCCATTCTTCCAAAGCTTCATACTGTCATTCTAGGATTTGGTTCTAACATATTCATTCTATCTCTCAAATTCTGAAGTATTTTTAAATTAAAAGTACCATGCTCCGGAAAAGCCAAAACACCATCACTTTTAGTATACTCCACCCAATTCTCCAACCATACACACGTGTGATATCCTTTCTCCATCATCCTAAAGGAAGCAGGTGTTTTAGGTGGCGGAATAGGAATTCCCTCTCTAGTCATTACAGGCTTGTCTTTTTTTAAAGAAAATTTTAATTTTCTTCATTAATGTCATTTTCTTTGGTCTTCCGAACATTTCAGATGGTCGTTATAAGAAAGAGTCTTCCGTATATCTCCTAGCTCTATTACCTACATCGCGTCCTATGTCAGCACGACTCACACCCACAGTCAAATCAGGACTTAACATACAATTCTTTTCCAACCAATCCTAGCGCAACTTTTATCTATCAACCAATCAGACTCGGGCTCACGCTCGTGTTCTGACCAATGCCAGTGCGGCCTTTTGTGACGTCAGTATTACTCCTTACTACTGACCCCTCCTTTACAATTTGCTTCTGTCTCACGCCCGCTGTTTCAACCAATCCCAGCGCGGCTCTCTGTGACGTCAGTATAACTCCGGCGACTGACCCTTCACAAGGTAATACGATAATTTATTTCTTAATACCTTTCATTAAATTCTTCGTTAATAACAACATAAAAACATTCGCTACTCTGTCTGTTCCACTACACAAAGGATAGATTTTCAACTTATTCTTGAGTTTCAGAATTACTCTTCTTCTACTGCGAGTAAAACCCCTGTTTACTCTTCATTCAAGCTCAGGAGAACCTGTTACTTCTTCAGTGTCACCCGTATTGGGGAAATGAGACCAAAGTTTCACCAGCAAACCCCTTTCGCTATCATCCACACTCTACTTTTAAACGAAATAATCCCTAATTTAATACTGCCAGCCCTACGTAGCTTCTCAGTATTATTCCAACAGACGAGTAACCTCACTGCAGTGTGGCTTCTGTCACCCGCTATTCATTTTCCCGGGATTTCTAGACAACCTAAAACAAGACACTAACTTTTTTTTGTTAAACATAAATCAATAATCAATATTTATCACCAAACTAATCAATATTAACCATAACTCTGCTACCAGAAAACTGATCCAGCGGTATACCAACAACAGATACTCCACTACCATATTCTCACCTGGGCCCATCAAACACACACAAATAGAGTAGACCCCGCTGGAGTGTCAAAGTTTTATATATATTTTCATAACCTTCAGGATTAGTTATTTAATTTTCCTAACTAACCTTTCACTGATAAAAAAGTTCTTTCCTCTGGTCGATGGACCATTAGTTGAACTAGTTGATGGTGATAATTAACATAACTCTTAACTATTCTTTTGTTTGAAAAATGATCACAGACTCAGGAAGGTTTAAAATCTTTATCTAATTTGAATGCATGTGAACCAATCAAAATTTCAGTGCTGTCAACATCATTATTAGGAGAGAAAATTCAATTGATTAAACAATCATATATTTCGGACTCATACAATAATTAATGCTCAGAAAGGGAGAGGACAGAGAAAAAAGATCATTTGCAAATAACGTGAAATTATAGTTACCAAGAATGGTGTGAAAGACCAACCCCCTGGCCAAAGGGCTGGTAAGGGTCCCCAGGATAGGTCAGAAGACAAAGACTTCAGGACAGGATTCAGGACAGGATAGTTGACCTCTCTAAAATACCGACGATTGCATCGCACCCCTCTCTGACACTCTCTTCCTCCTCGAGATTCTTCCGCAATCTTCTGATCTAACCCAATTAAGTTAGGATAGCAAATTCTTCTTCTGAGCCTGTATTCGATTCTTCATCAGCATCTCACAGCATTTCTCCCAGCAACAGCATCTCCGAC
The DNA here is from genome assembly GCA_963921515.1 of Calotriton arnoldi. Lineage (NCBI taxonomy): Eukaryota > Metazoa > Chordata > Amphibia > Caudata > Salamandridae > Calotriton > Calotriton arnoldi. Next base: position 46,464 of record CAWUFW010015682.1, read on the forward strand.
TCACAGCATCTGGACAGACAGCATCTCGACCCCCCCCGTCTCTCTCTAACTAACTAAGGCTACCTTAGTTATACCTTCGTTTCTTCATGTTCCACCCACTAAAGTTTCAATATCGTAAAAATACGAAATATGATTGGTCAGGCTCGGGGGAAGCTCCATCACACCATGCTTACATGTCATTAAAATTAGTTCAACTATTGTTCGCAAACCCATCCCCTTAATTTTCATTCATGTATTGGGTTCCCATACGGTTTCACATGTTACTTGCAACATTATTATAACTTTATGAATAAGAGTCTTCATCGTTGAACTTTTCACCATCCGTTCTCAGAGTATGTCATTTGCGACCTTGGCTCCCGTTCAACCTCTAAGTCATCATTCCGGGTTAACTTTCAGTGGACATGCGCAGTCGCTTCATCACTCTGCTTAGTTCAGTTATGCGTGAGAGGCCCAAATATGCACTAATGATAAAGTTCAGAAAGACAAATATTAATTTCACAAATAAATGGTCACACTGTATACCTTTGACAAAAAGGGAGACACAAGGGAAAATGGGCGTTTATCAAAAGGTCCAGCATACATGCCCAACTATCATAAACCAAAGAAGTAGTATGCAGTTCCTGAAAAAGTTAGTGTAAGTAACCGGCAGAGAGAGGCTACGAAAAGTTTAATTTACCCAGAAAGGGGACGGGGAATTCCTCCTTTCGGATAAAGTGCCCTCACACACCCAGCCTGCTGGGTGTCATGCTTCATCATTGGGCATGCTCCTCGTCGGGTCGGCGGTGCAATACCCGACGGGCACCCTCAGTGGGGGCTCTTTGGCGGAGATCTTTTTATCCTTGCCGTATGGTGCGTGTGTGTGAGGGGCTCTAAAGTGTAGAGGTGTAACAAGTGAAAAGGTGCATTAAAACAGGGGACGGTGGTCAGGGCCACTTCTTTAATAATCCTGCCTCCTACCCTGATTAAAAAGATGTATCGCGGCTAGCTACAGTAATGTTGCAGCCAGTGGCAATAGTCAGGTCGTCAGGTCAACATGTTTCTTGCCTATCAGTCCCGTAATGGGATCAAGCGGCAATTCTTCAGGACCAAGGGATAAATAGAAATTTTTTAAAACAGTGGTACAAGATCTACACTGATGTTAGGTATGGTGGTGTAATAACCTCAAAATTACCAGTTCACAAGCACCATCGGCTGAAGGTCCGTAGGTGCTGTAGCCAATCTAATAAATAAGTAGAAATGGCCACATCGGTCATCGGCAGTAAAATGAGCGCGTTTAATCAACGCGTGGTTTCAGAAACTCGCGCCCACTCGGCGGAAAACCTAACCCAGACTGCCGAACCCGGAAGGATACTGTCAGTATCAGTGTAGATCTTGTACCACTGTTTTAAAAAATTTCTATTTATCCCTTGGTCCTGAAGAATTGCCGCTTGATCCCATTAGGAAGAAGAGAAAGATGACAAAATGGCGACAAAGGAAAAAAGCAACAATAAAAAATAACCTGCAAGATTGAGATAAAAGTGCAGGTAGTGCCTGGTGGTGGGTGAAAGTGGCACACAGTAGAATCACGTCTAGGCAGTCTTGGTATTCAGCTCTCACGACATTGCCGACTGCTGTGCTCATGTGACCGCAGGGTAAGTGGAGGGAGAACGGTGTGAGTTCATGGCGAGTGGTGAGAGTTCAGTGTGGTCATTGTGAGTGCAGGGTGAGCGGTGTGCTCGTGTGAGGGCAGGGTAAGAGGAGGATGAATGGTGTGGGATCAGGTTAACAACATCAGTGCATGGAGAGCAGTTTGAGTGCATTGTGATCGCTGTGAGTGCAGGGTGAGCGGTGAAAGTGACAGGTGAGTGGAGTGTCGTGTGCACAGGGTGTTATATAACAATGGGGTAACCCGAAGGACCACCGGACCCGGGTAAATTAAAGTACAAGAAATAATGGTCAAAGAGGTAAACAATTCAATACAAAAAATACATCACCAAGAAATCAAATGTTACAGTTTTTCGTATTCAAAATATGCTGGTTTATTCAGTGAAACAGCATGAATTGTCTGTACATTTTCATATAAAACCACGTGCTCCAGAAGGAGAAGAGGAGAAGGTGCTCAGAAAGAGGTGTGCACTTGTGAGGGTTGTAGGGAAGGACAGGCAATGTGCAATAATTACATCAAAAGACAGATAGAAACCTATCCAGCCACATGAAGGCGAAAAATAAATATGGACATAGTAACATCGTGACATAGACAATTATTTTCTGTTGTCTGTACTTGTCCACTAAAGAGAGACCATCAACGTTTCGACCCCCTGGGTTGTGTAGGTTGATTAATCCCTACAATGGGGTCTTCATCAGGACAGGGGTCAGAGACCAGTAATAGGGCCCATAGGCTCCAGCGTCATACAGGCGAAAGGACAAGGAATGAGCAAATCAATTAGTTATTGTGGCAAACAAGTAAAGTTAACGTGTCCCATGGCTCAGCGTGAAAAATTGCATGTCATCATGGGTTGTGCCAGTCCTTTATTCAGTGCTAGCATAAAAGGTCCGGGTACACCGTGAATAGTGACCTACAGGTTATAATCTTTTAACATCAAGTAAATCGGAAGGGGGCCCCTCCAGGCACTTTGCAGGGGGGCCCCCCTCAAGTTTCATTACGCCACTGTGAGAAAGCAGGGCCAGCCTGAAAGTGAAGGGTGAGTGGTGAGAATGAGGAGTGAATTGTCTGAATGCAGGATGTATTCCTAGACAGTTGGAGTAACTCAGCATGTTATTGACGGCAGGCGCGTAGGGTTTCAGCTATAAGTTAAACTATTGCTATTATGGCATCATGGCATCAATCAGGGATGGAGAGTAGAGGAAACAAATAATTTTCTAATCCTGCAACAAACTTTCAGTCACTTGAGTTGGGTTGCCAGCAGATCGGATTTCTACAAGAACCACTGCTATTTTGATGTCCTGGCCGGTAGAAAAATAAGCAAAATCCCCTAAAGCCGGTATTTTAGCCCTTGTCTGCACATACTCCAAACAGTAAATATAAAGCATGTTTAAATGTGTTCTAGGGCTGCATTAATGGTTCATAACTAATAATTAAAGAAAACAAGGACAGAAAAGTCATGTTACAAATGAACACAAGCAGTCTTATTTACAGCCCTGTTTAGTATCATGGCCAGGCCTCTGCAAAACAAAAAATGCTGGTATTGTTCTCTTAGAAAGGTGGCAGCCCTAATGTGATATGCCTTTCCAGGAAATGCATTCTCCCACCGTGGCAGTAAAAGTAAGAAACAAATGTAAGGAATAGGCAGTGTGGGGACCCAGGGAGTACTGGACCCAGTAAAAAAAAAAACCCAAAGAAAGCCTCATTAACCAGTTCACAAAGGTATGTAAAAGGTCTTTTAAAGACCAGTGAAATAGGGTTAGGCTTAGATAAGATGCCAGACTGCCCAGCCAAGTCCACAGCAGCTCAGGAACTGTGTGTGTATCCTGGAAGCTGCAGCAGCCCGGACTGACCTGAGACACACAATGGGGGGGGGGTGACCTCAAGCCCTTTCATCCCTATGGACGTTGCGCGCCTGTGCTGGTGTATTTTTTTAAGGTGTGCTGCTGCATCTCAGCTTGAACAGCTGGTAAAAGCTGTTTATTTGTGAGCTGTGCTTATAATTTAAATGCATATGGTTGACTACTGTGGACAACTTTCCATTACATCTTCTCAGGACACGTTACGTGCGTGGACAAACTTTGCGCACAATGAAACATCAGAAGATGTTTGTTGAGGAGGGAGGACTGTGAGTTGCAGAGCACATTTTAAGGCATCGTTCCATAACCCCTCCTCTAAATGAAATGAAATTTGTACTTGTAAAGCGCACCCATACCCCCAAAGGGGTGTCCAGGCGCTGTACGCATACCGCTGTGGAACCCTTCCTGGCTTTTCCCTGTGAAATGTCCACTCCTGGGCACCCCCAGGGTGAAGCCAGGCATCCCAGCGCTGTTGGGGCCTTTGTGGAGATTAAGCAAGCTATTGCCCAGAGTTGCAGAGTGGGACCCATGATTAGAATAGGCACCGAGGCGAGAATTATCAGGTCCGAGGAAATTGAGCCCAAGACCCGCCGAGGCGGGAATTGAACCCTGGTCCCGGGCCAGATCTCTGCATCAGGGTCTGCCGCTCTAACCATTGAGCCACACTTCTCCACTGAGCACACTTCTCCAAATCAGGCCAGATACTGAGCTTAACCAGTGTGAGTACTATAATAATACTGTATTTGAGTTCCAAACCATTTACCACCACCTGCTATAAACCTTGAGTGCTCCCTATTAACGCTTTTGAGAGGCAAGTTTACAAAATGATTAACTCAGTTATAGAAATGGAAGGAAATGGTGGTAAGGCCTGACAAAGCATTGGTAAATATCAGTATCCTCCGTGGATATTGCCCAGTAACCACCTACTGCCAAAGGACCCAAAGAAAATGTCTTGCAAACTACTTATTTCTTTTTTCCTATAAATTAGAAAATGTTGGGGAAGCTTAGAAGCAGACTTAATGCCGGCAGTAAGTGCTATAAATAAACCTTGACAGAACCCCTAAGAAGATGAGCAACTCACTGGGGTGGGTAGACTGTAGAGCTCAATGTAGTCCACTGGGTATGTTTTAGTCATGGTACTAGGATACGTGGCATCTGGTCTTGCTTCCCACTTCACCTAAATATGCTGAAAATAAACCCTGTGTTCTAAATCTGGGCTGGCCCACAACACACTGACATTTCCTGGGAACGGTAGTCTCTTGGCTGTGCCATCAAAATCAATCACTTCTACCACAGTTGTGGGCTAGTTGGAAACTGCGGAACATGGTTTTTTAATTGTTGGCCTAATTTTATGCTCTTTGGCCATCACTTTTTTAACTTATTCCTGTGCTCTCTTTGGTAAGATTTGGACTATTTAGAATTAGAGTACAATCTGCTAGTAAGTGCATGGTCATAATTAAACTGGACCGAATATTACCTGGGGGAGGACAGTGCCCAGCGTTACCGTATATTCACCAAAATGCAATATGGTAATACATTTATAGCCTTTGGAGCAGGTACGAGTGCATTGCAGTATTGGGTCTCCTACTTTAACAAACTGTTTGGTATTGGGTGGCAGCATCTTCCCAGCATCCATCTCATCAAGAAGTTCTCTTCGAATTTCCCAACATCCATCTCAACCGGAAATGACATCACTGCTTTCTCAGCATCATCATCCTTCTGCACTGACATCACTGGTTTCGCATTAAAATCAATCTAAAACACAAAGCCGGGGGGGGGGCGTGGCCTAGCAAGCCATGATGGCGGACGTGTGCTAGGCGAGCTCTGCTCAGCCATTAGCAATTATCCTTTATTCATCCTGCTTCTCTGGTCATCACCGGAGATTTGACTGCATCCCGTGCATGCCGCGGGAGGGGGCTGCCTTTTGAGCCCCGACCTGTCCCTGGAGTGCTGTCTTAAGTGCTGGGGCGGCGGCGGTCCGGATCGCGGCCTACAGGCAGCAGAGCTGAGGCGGGGCCTCGCTGACTAATGCCGAGGAGACGGAGCGCGACGGGACTGCAGCTTCCAGTGGAGACGGAGGCGGATGGCCTAATCGAGATCCTTGCTGCGAGGGGGATTCGGTGCGGTGGCAGCCGTCCGGGCCCAAGCTCCTACACCCGGTGAGCGGATGCGCCCTTGGCCCCCTCCCCCCTCGAGCAGCGGCCTTGTGTTCGGCGGCCGCATCGGGCCGCGGGAGGAGTCGTGGGGGAAGAGCCTTGCTTGGGGGCGCGTGGGGGCCTCCCTGATCCCGGGCCAGGGCGGCGTTGGCGGCCACATTTGGGATTATTATCCAGTACTCGGTAGGCTGCATCATTGTTCCTCCCCCTGGCATGGCGATCTCGCATCGGCGGCCATATCGCGTCGGGCGAGCCACTGGGGGAAGATATTTGACTGTGGGCTCATGAGGGCCTTTGCGGACCCGGGCTGCTGCGGTGAGCTGAAGAGACCTGTTGTGGGCCCCCGAAGGGGTGGCGTAGTGTGGGCCCCTCCCCCCCTGGATTTCTGGCAGGGGGCAATGTAGGCGGCAGCACCGGAAGGTGCGGAGAAAACCCCGGGAGACCTTATTACAGGCACTTACAGGGCATGGTGTGGCTGCAGCGGCGTGAGGTTGCCCGTGGGTGCCAGGCGAATGGCTTCGGGCTCCTTGCCCCCCCCCCATTGGTGGGTGGCCCCGCGTTCGGCGGCCAGGTTGGGTCGCACGGACCGCGAGTACATACGTCTGTGGCCTGGTGTGGGGGCTTGGGAGGCCCGGGCCTGCACGGTGGAGCCCCGTGGGCTGTAGGATCTGCGGTGTGCCCTGTACCCCCTGTACTCGCAACGCACACCAGAGAGACTGCCTCCGCGTTGGGGGTTCTGGAGGGTCCGGACTGCGGGACCTAGCCCCTTGGATATCGACAGTCGTTTGTTCTGGGAACTGGAGGCCCAAACTGGTGGAGTGGCGCGGCGGCTGGAGTCGTGGGACCTGGAGCATTGGGTGAATCGGAGGCTTGCCTGTACTTACCTGTTGAAGTGGTCGTGCAAGAGTCGATGATGTGGGGGTGCCCATTAGGGGGTAGGGGGGACGCGCTTCCCTGCGGAGGCGGCCGTGTTAGTGCCTGGTGCGGCTTGTGGGCGGGTGGTCCTCAACCGGCCCAAACACGTCTTGGCTAGTGGAGTTGACGTGGACCGATTCACATACTTGAGTGAGCCTCCTCATTATCTTGAATTCGGGGGCCTGCACTGTCCCGTCTGCATTGCACTGTGAGCTTGAGTGGGGCTCTCCTGGGAACTGGGAGGCTCGGAGGCCACCATGACGAAGGATAAAACGGGGGGGGGGGTTCTGCCAAGCAGAGTACACTGGACAAATTCACTGGTCCAGGGGCCACCGTGACTGAATCCGGAGGAGCACAAGGGGGCATGCCGGATAATGCCGCACTCATGGCGGCCATCACGCAATCCAGGGATGCCCTGGACGCTAAAATTGGGGCGGTTGGCTCTGACGTCATGCTGCTTCGACAAGATTTGCGCAATGCGGTGGGGCGCATTATGGAGGCCGATACCCAGATTTCTGGAGTGGAAGATGTGGTCACCACTTTGCAGAAAAAATTTGCCTCATTGGAGACCGCCCAACGTGGTCTGGTGACACGAGTGGAGGATGCTGAAGGCAGGGCCAGATGTAACAACCTCCGCTTTGTTGGTTTTCCGGAGGGCTGCGAGGGGGGTGACATGGAGCGGTTCCTCACTCAGTGGCTGGAGAGCTGGCTCCCCTCGGAATCCCTATCTCGGTGTTTTGTGGTGGAGCGTGTCCATAGGGCCTTGATGCAGAAGCCCCCGCCAGGTGCCCGACCGAGGCCAGTCATAGCTAAGTTATTAAACTTCCACGACCGGGACGTTATCCTGAAACAAGCCAGGGCCAAGGAACCATTGCTATATGATAATGCCCGTATCCTGGTGTTTCCGAATTACACGAGGCTGGTCCAACAGCGGAGACAGTCGTTTCTGGCAGCCAAGGCCCGTCTTCGGGATCTCAAACTTCCGTATGCCTTGCTGTACCCGGCCAGACTGCGGGTAGTTTATCAGTCCCGCACCTATTTCTTCGTCTCGCCGGAGGAGGTCTTCCAATGGACAGATGAGACAGTGAAGGTTCGTCCCCACACGCCGCCCAGACGGGAATCGGACTCCTCGTCCAGTGAGGTGGTCCGGAAGCCGCCCAAACCAAAGCCCAAGGGGAATAGACGTTCCAGGTCCAGACGTCGATCTCGGTCGTGCAGTGACTCTTCCCGGGCCGGTTCGGCCCTTCAGCAGCATGCCTCGGCCTCTTAGACATGGTGGGGACCACAGTCCCGAGAGACTTGGACACTACTGCCTTAGACCGGAGAAGCACGCATGAGGGCCGTTGCCTCTGCCGGACTTTGTCTGACGGAGAGAGCGCCCGCTGACAATGGGCTGTAAGTTGGGGATCCATTGGCGGGGGTGGGCCGGGTACTCCCGTTGGGGTCCACAGGCCGCACCCGCCGCGACAGATACTTTAGCAGTTTTGAGGTATAGGGTGGGGGGGCAGTTGGGTTGTTTTTGTTCTCTGATCGCACTATTTTATATTGGTACAAAGTCGCCACATGCACACCAGACGATTATCTATGCACCTGTAATTGCCACTAGGGCCTCCTATGGCAGCTCCATCAGATAGGCAGCGGGTTTACCCTGGTACCCTTCGGATAGTAAGCTGGAATGTCAGGGGGGTGTTAGATAAAATCAAACGAGGGGCTATACTCCAGCAGGCTAAACGGGCTCAGGCTGAAGTTCTCATGTTACAAGAGACGCACCTTATGGGAGCGAAGGATTTGTGCCTACAACGCTATGGCTACATTCAGGTGTTCCACTCTGGGTTTATTAGGGGGTCCCGGGGGGTGGCAATCCTAATCCACCGCAGGGTTCCCTACAGGCATATTAAAACGTGGGCTGATACCAGGGGGAGATATCTGTTTCTTCATGGCACTGTTTGTGAGGAGCGGGTGGTGCTGGGTACCGTCTATGCTCCTCCGCCTCTCTCCTGGGGCATGGTAGAGCGACTCATGACTTTGTGGGCAGATATGCCAGATGGCTTGTCTGTGGTTGGGGGGGACTGGAATGATGTGATGGAAGTGGCCAGAGATCGATGGAGGCCGGGGGGACGCCCGGATGTTCCTCAGTCCACTAAACTACATTCCCTGGTGACGGGGCTTGATTAGCTAGACCCTTGGCGTCGGCGGCAGGGGAATGAGCAGGGTTACACATACTTCTCGGCAGTACACGATTCCTATTCCTCTGTTGGATTATATATTTGTGCCCCGGGCGGCGGCCGGCAAAGTGGTGGAGGCTGACATCCTTCCCTGGGTTTATCAAATCACTCGCCGGTGGCCCTCACTTTGCAAGTGGGCCCGGCGCGATAGCCTTTTAGATGGCGCCTCTTGGTCTGGAATTTACAGAACGAGGAGTATAAGGCACATATAGAGAGTGCCATCGACCGCTACTTGGAATTTAATGTGGGATCGGTGGAGGGGGCTGAACCACTGTGGGAAGCGATGAAGCCCACAATACGGGGTGTTGATATCTCCTTCTGCTCGGCAGCTCGTAGAGCGCGCAGGGAGTCCCTTCTTAAATCAGAGACCAATATTGTTGAGCTCGAGAGTCGCAGTAGGGGTGACGGGGGTGGTCAAGCCCGTCAGCAATTATTGCTAGCACAACAGACGCATGCGGACCTTTTGTTGGACGAGGCCCGCCTGGCATGGCTGACGACCCGGAGTAGGGTTTACCAGTGGGGGGATAAATCTAGCAAGTTGCTTCACAGGCTGTGTCAGGGTGCATTGTACCCTCAGGCTCTCCCTAGTATAACCGGCCCAGATGAGGGGGTCCCTCCAGGATCCCTCCGCAATTGCAGACAGCTTTGCAGCATACTATACGGAGCTATACGTCCCCAGAGAGTGTCTCCATGAGGACGTGATAGGCCGCTTTCTCAACGATCTTCTGCCCAAGGCTTTAACCAGTGAGGCACGCGCGGAGCTTGATCTTCCACTTACGGTGGAGGAGCTGGGTGCCGCCCTGGGGGACTTGAATTCTGGGAAGGCCCCTGGTCCTAATGGTTTTCCATGCGAATTCTTTAAAAAATACTTTTCGCAGCTAGGGTCCCACTTTCTTGGAGTGGTCGATGAGGCCAGGGAGCGGGGTTGTCTTCCCCGCGACTGGAGGCACGCGGAGATGGTGGTGTTCCATAAACCGGGCCGACCTCCTGACCAACACGCCTCATATCGCCCTATCTCTTTGCTGAACGTGGAGGTTAAAATTTTGGCCAAAGCTTTGGCCAATCGCCTTCGGTCCCATATTACCACCCTGGTGCATCCCGATCAGGCCGGTTTCATGCCCCAAAGAGCGACACGTCACAATATTCGCCGAGCGAATGTTGCTATCGCAGCTATTCAGGGGTTGGGTGAACAAGCAGCGTTGCTACTGGCAGACATGGATAGGGCATTCGATTCCCTTAGCTGGGTATATCTATTCGCGCTTCTGCGCAGCCTGAATATTGGCCCACGATTCTGGTCCTATTTGACCTTGCTTTACACTGATCTAACCGCTTCAGTGCGCATTGCTGGTTCTACTTCCTCAACATTTTCCATCGGGCGGGGCACCAGACAGGGCTGCCCCTGTCACCTTACTTGTTTGCGTTGGCTATGGAACCCCTGGCTGCTTGGGTGCGAATGGATGCACAGGTGACTGGTTTTGAATGGGCCCATGGATTGTCGGACCGCATTGCGCTATACGCTGTTGACGTGTTATTCTTTCTCACCAACGTCAATAGGACGGGACCGAGGCTGCTCCGCATCATGCATATCTTTGGGGAGTCGTCGGGATTATATATGAACTCCCGTAAGTCTACTTTGTGGGTCCTAGGGGATGCTGCAGGCCTGGGATCCTGGGCCTCGAAGGTGCGGGTGGCCACGGGGGGTGTTAAGTATTTGGGGGTATTCTTGTCTGACTCGCCTAGCGTGTCTTGGGACAAAAATCTTGCTCCAGTATGGGAACGTGTGCGGGAGGATCTTAAGACCTGGTCCCATATGCCCTTGTCCATTTATGGTAGATCGGCCATCTTTAAGATGGTCTCGCTCCCCCGTTTACTATATCACCTGCAAAACCACCCTTATCCGATTCCACCTAAATGGTTTCGGCAGGTTAACGCGGCCTTGGGGCAGTTTTTGTGGGCAGGTGGGATATCTAGAGTTGCGTTACGGACGTGTTTCCGGTCTACGTACTGCGGAGGACTAGCGACATCTGATATTTAATCATACTACATGGCCTCGCACTTGCTTGTGTTAAATGAGTGGTGGTACGGGGATAGGGCAGACCCTGCCTATGCAGTTGAGCGGCAGTGTATGGGGGAATCTTACCTTGCATACTATATTGTACGCGGCACTGCTGCGCAATTCCTTGCCATCCGTTACGAGGGTCATATTTCAGATCTGGAAGCAGGCTCTTCGGAAGATGGGGTGGTGGAATAGGTTGACAAGGGAGACCCCCCTTTGGAACAATGGACAATTGCCACAGTTGGCTACTCTGTCTGGGTTTCGTGGCTGGGACAGTATTGGCATTTCTACCCTGGGGGACGAAATGCGGGGACCAGTTCTGAAGTCCTTTCAGGATCTCCAGCGGGACTTTCAAATGCCGAAAACCCAGTTTTATAGATATCTTCAGTTCCGACATGCCATCTCCCCTAGCTTGGAGGGTTTAGAGTCGCTTGCTGAGTTTAGCCTGATTGAGGCGAAGATATTTATGGGGGATCTCCAGGACCATAAGATATCTAAAATCTATCAATCCTTAGTTACACATAGTTCCTCTACACTACAGAAGCTTGGAGAGGCCTGGGAGAGTGATATCGGCCCACTGGAGGAGGAGGACTGGACGGAGGCGCTAGCCTCCCCCCGAGGGGCTGCAATAGCGGTGCGTTTACGCCTTATCCAGTTCAAATACCTTCACCGGGTATATTTCACTAGAGTTAGGTTATGGAAGGCGGGATTGGTGGTCTCCCCTGTGTGTCTCAGGTGCGAACGGGAAGAGGGAACTTTGATGCATACGGTCTGGCACTGCTCTACCCTGGCACGATTTTGGAGGGGTGTCATGGCCTGCCTCTCAGAAGTCTTGGGTTAGGACCTTCCCCGCTCGCCGAAGCTGGTACTCTTTTATATCATGGATGGGGTGGGGGGCAACATATACAAACGTCATCTTACGTTACTGGGGTTTATGCTGGCCAAAAGAGACATTGCAAAGTCGTGGAAAGCACCGACAGCGCCCTCCCTGATTGCGTGGAAGAATGGCCTGGACTTTTGCATGTGCTTGGAGATCCCGATTTTCACAGCAAGGGGGTGCCCGCAAGAACATTTTAAAATTTGGCAGCGATGGGCAGACTATCGAGGCCTACAGCTGGAGCCCGTCTCTGCGGCAGGGCTACCTGACTCAGCTCCAGTTCATATTTTGGGGCGCTGAACGGTTCTAGATGTACTAAGATGCTGCATTTCGTGGTGTGGGTGCTTTTCCTAATAGTGTGCTGCTTTAGGGAAGACTTTAGTGCGACGGGAGGGGGGTTGTTATGTTTTTTTTTTGTTTTTTTTTTGTTTTCTTTTAGTTTTCTTTTATTTGTATTGCTTTTCGTGTCTCCTTGATTATGTTCTTGTAAAAGTCAAAGTCATGATGCTGTAAGTTTATTATGCAGAAGTTTCTGGGGTACAGATCTCTGCCTCATATGTGCTATTTGACAAATAAAATCTGTTTAAAAAAAATAAAAAAAAACAAAGCCAGCAAGCAGACTTAATATCCCAGCATCCATCTCAACAAGAAGACTTCTCCAGCTTTCCCAGCATCTATCTGTACACAGAATGCAATGACATCACTTCTTGTCTCAGTATCCTTCTGCACAGTGTGCCAGTGTCAGCCCTGAACTCGCTATCCCTCCTTCAGCCAACAGATGCAAGAAAAAAATCAACAAAATCAAATTTAATATCACCAGTTCATCATAGTCATCTACACCATCACTTATGCCCAGCTGCCATACCACTAACTGGTCATCCTTTATCACTATCTCCAATGCAGACCTCTTCAATATTCTGAACTCACTCAATGACACTTCCTACAAAGATGATATGCTTCCCTCCTGCACATAGTAAACCCCTCATTAATCAGGCAGATGCTCCCTCTGCTGCAAATGCCTACAGTAGATCCAGCCAACCTTGCCAAATCTGTTCAATAAACCACCTTCAAATTGTTGGGAAAGTCATCGAGATTTCAGTCACCACCCAGTTACAGGAGCACATCAGCAAGAATAACCGACTTCAAGATTATCAATCAGGGTTCAGGCCACACTGCATATCGAAACAGCCATGTTCCTAGTAGCTAACGATGTCCACTCCACGAACAATAAAAGTGACCCTTGCCTTTTGCTCCTACTCAACCTCTCTTCAACTTTCGCCACCATTGACTATCCAGCACTGATCCACACCCAGAAAACTCGCATGGACTTCACTGACATAGTTCTACAATGATTCACATCCTACCTGACCAACCAAAAGCAAATCATTCAGAAAGGAACTACCAGATTCCGAAATCTTGCTGTTAACTGGGGAGCCCACCAAAGCGCCCTCCTGTCGCCCGTCAATTTCAACCATTATATAGTGTTTGGACGAAATATCATTTTAAACATATCGGGAGACAGAAATATCGGAAATGAAATATCGTGACACACAAATATCGTGATGCCGAAGTATAGTTGACAAGTATATAATTTTTTTAGGTAAGTAATATCGTTGTAAATAATATAGAAAACTCCTAAAATAAATAAATTGATGTTTTTAATATTGTTTTCACTAATATAGTGGTTAAAAATATATTTTGTTAATTATTTTAATATGTTTTAGTTGATTACTTTTATGTGTTACTATTGTTTATACAAATGTTATTAATTGTTTTTAAACGACAGCTTGTAATTTTAAGCGATTTAGAATTTTTTGTTAATTTGTAATGGAGGTTTATAGTGTCAGCAGTTTGTTGGGTTTGTAGGGGGATAGGGTGGGAAGTTAATTAGGTAATAAATAGTTAAGAATTATTCAATACATTTTGTTTAATTATATGATTGATATGTATTATGTAATTTATGTACTACTGATTTATTTTCGTTATATGTTATTTGCGGGCTGTTTGGTTTGTAGGGTGGGAAGTTAAGTAATAGCATGCAATTTTTTTTTACGGAGTTTTATATAGCGCAAACTTGACTCGAAGGTATTGGGTATCAGAGCGCTTTACATAGCACCAGTTGCGTTACATGAGGACACATTCATTTTGGTAGGCACGGGGCGATTAAGTGATTTGCCCAGAATCACAGGATGTTCAGCGCCATTGCCGAGACTCGAACCCGGTTCCCCAGATTCGAGGTCGACCGCCCAAGCCGTTAGGCCAACTCCTCTCCCCAAGGTTGAGAACATTTTACATGCAATTTGACTCCTACTTCTCAGCGAAAGTATAAAGTAATTCAGAACACCAAGGACAGGTTTGTCTGTTTGTATTGGTACGTATGTCCTTAATGACTACCAGGCAATTTATTTCAGAGATATTTCCCCTTATTTTGCTATCTGCATGATGAAATCTCATTACAGGCGGAGGGGGATTACTATACATGGCTCTTGTAACCTTTCCAAGTCTGGCTTTGCTTGTAAATTATTTCCTACACCTGCATCTCTCATTCCTGCTTATCATGCTCATCTAAACAATGGTAAAAATATTTTGAGGAGGATATGTGTCATGCTATTACCATACTAAAGGACATGTTCATCTTCTCACTGTGTAGAAAATGGTAACATGTTACAAAGTAATGCTGTATTTTCCACCAACTAGGGCTTCTATGCTACACAATGATCTAGAATTCATCTTATTAATGTCCTCTGATAAACTGAAGACGTTATTGTAAATTTTAACACAAACAAATGTTCCTTGAAAAGCTGCTGCTGAAACTGTTAACCTTTAGACAGCATGTTGTGCAGCAGAAATACTGCGGCTTTTGGAAATGCTGTGTTCCACTCACATTGCTGATTTACTTACTGCTGTATTTCACGCTTCTATTGAAAGGGCATTGCACATATTTTCAAAACAACTGGTTCCCAACTGCTAGCTTGCTTTAACACTGTTTGGAATGATTCCTGAAATTTTGGGTTTGCTGTTTTCGAATCTATTTAGCGGTGTTTAACCACTTTAATCATTGTCAGTGTTATCATCTAACTCATCATATAGCATTCTACTGTAATGAACACGGATAAGCTGCATACACCTGATCAACATTGTTGCTAAGCTACAGATTTATACTTTGGAGTATACATGTTTCCACCCTCAGTGAGCACTGGACTTCGAGCTTTCACAAGATTCGACCACCTACACCAAAAGCTCTCTTTCAATGCCTTAAATGCTATCAAACTGTTGTTTTGAACATTCCTTTGGCCCAACAAGTTGTGCTTCCTATGGATTGCTGGAAACTGATTTGAACAATGGTGCTACATCACTCGTACTGTGGTGCTATGCAGGTGGATCTCATCAAATAGGTCTTCATATGTCTCTTCCATTACTCACTTCTACCCCACACACCTCAGGCTCAGGATCCCTCTCACCTTCATATCTGTTATCTTCTTATCGCCTTCCTTTCCCATCTTCCTCTAACCATCAACTTTTGATGTCATACTTATCACTTTAACAGTTTTTTCCAAGACACTGAAATCACAGGGGGATGAAAACCAACTGGCCCAAGCTCAACACGGACAAGACGACTCATCATGACCAGCAGACTCCATCTCCTGCTTCCACCCAGTCAAGATGCTTCAAATGGCTCACCACAAACACTTGCAGCCCTATCGCCCAATCCCTCATTACCAGGAAGATGGCCTACGGCAGCACACCCTATGCTGTAATCAACGCCCAACTGACCAGAAGACTCCAGATCATACAAAACTCAGCAGCCTGGTGCACCCTCAAACGTCCACCTCTTGATCACATCACTGTGCACCTCAAAGAGCTCCACTGGCTCCTGATCCACAAAAAGTGCTTTTCAAGCTCATGTACACACACACAAAGTCTTACACAACATTGACCCCAAGTACCTCAACAACCACATAAACTTCCACACACCTCTCCTTAGCCGTACTCCTACTTGCACAAACTTCCTGCAGACACAGAACCAGATCTGGCGGTAACACCTTCTACCTCGCTCCTAAAGTCTGGAAATATCTGTCCCGGCACATCTGAGTTTGCTACACTAACAGGACCGTCCAATACGGTCACATGACCCAATTCAGCATCTATACTTCAGACCGACAGTGTTGCATCATCTGTTACTCTGAGATACATATTTTATGTCACACTGTTTTTATCCCCTCGTTATACTACCTCAACTGTGAATCCTACTATCAATGCTATGTCTTGTAAAGCGCTCCGATACCCTCGGGTCTAGCCAGCGCTATATAAAACTCTAAAATAAATAAATGCTTCGGATGGATTGCCACTGGTACTGATATGTACCACAGTAACAATACGCTGCATTATATCATTATTCCAATTTGTCTAGCTCTCCGGTGAATATAATCCCTATTATGGCTTAGGCACTACTTGCTTTAATTTGGAATCTGATGTTTTATTCAGCTGCACATTCTTTGACTTCGCCCTTCGGTCATTTATGTGCATCTTCAGAACAACCACTGCCTCCTGTGTCCCCAGTTCCTTCCAATGTTAGCATGACTTGTCTCTAATCACCGCCTACAAATTTGTATTCTGTATTCAATGCCCTCGATATGGAAATATTGCACTTCTTTTTACCATCAAGCTCAGATTAACTTAGTTAGTTAAACAAGATAAGAGTTATCAGTTGCTGCTACTGGTTCTCGTGTAACCACCTTTCACAAGTTTCTTGCTTTTTAGATTGAATTGCATTGCTTTTTGTAACAAGCTGCATAGTTAAATTTTATTTTTTAATCACACTGCATAGTCGAAATAGGCTTGAGGCAATTGCCTTGCTCGATCATTTATCAACGTGGACTGAAAAATATACACACATAATCAGCTGTTAGAAGAAATATGTTCTACACAATGGTGGTCACCACTGTGTAGTTTAAGTACATCAGAGTTTCTACAGGAAGCATGCTTTTTTTCTGCTAATAACAGTCAACATTTGACTTACCTGCACGAACCTTAACAAAATAAAAGTTCATCCACCTCCGCTCTTTCCTGAAAGTTTTGGGGTGATCTGTGGAGTGGTGGCCAAGAAAAAGGTTTGGGGCTAGTCCCCAAAAATTACATTGCCACGTTAATTCCTACAGGAAACAGAAAAAGGCGGCTGAACAGAACTGGCAAAAGTTATAACTTTACTTAGACAGTGTGCATTTTGTGATTTGGTGCAAATCTGTTTAGCCGTTTGACAAATGTGGGTTTTAGGAGCTGCTCAGGTGGTCATAAAGGGGTTAGGTATATCTATACTTTCTGCTATGCTTTGATTGGCCAATTTAAAGGGGCAAGGCAATCCTGACATGCTTGCCACAACATGAATATGTTGTGTCAGCTAATACAGGACTCTGGGACATGGTCCCTGAAGCCTGAAAATTATATATTTTTTAATTATATAAGGAGGCTGGATGAGCACACCTTGACCTCCAGTGGCATATGAGGGGGGTCTCCAAGGGGACCGCTCTCCATTGGAATGGACAACATGTTGCGGCAGCCAATATAGGACTCTTGGACATGGTCCCCATTGAAATACATTGTGGTGAATGCCAGGTTTTGAGGGTTTGTTGATGGGTTTATACTCATTTTAGAAATTCTGACGAGTTCCCAGGTGATTTTACCACGTGAAAAATGCTAACCCTCTGCTGGGATTTCATGAACCATGTTTGAGACAAAACCTTTTTTTCCCCTCATGTTTTTCTCATAACTGTTCTGGAAGATGTTCCAGAAGCAAAACAGAAAGCTAAATTTCCATAGGTTCACACTATCACCCTCAGCCATGTGAGAATAAAGTTTGATATTCGGAGCATAACATGTACTTCCAACAGCAGCACCAGCCAATTCTCTAGTGAACAACTACAGCTCCCACATTGTGTATCCATGACAAAAGTATGGCACATCTGAAAGCCATCTTGATGAAATAAAAGCTGCAACACTGAAAACGTTTTCATTAGATCAACAAAATGAGTGGGTTATTTTTGTCACAGAAATTATAATTAGTGATCTAGAAAGCACATTTTCTATGAGTTCTAAATATTTTACTCATTCATGTCAGTAAAACATTCTGACATGCAGACAAATATGTATTTCCAACACCAACAGCAATCAGTCACTTAACTCTTTAGTGAAAAACTGCAGCATCACCACCGAGTTCTAATGAACAACTAGAGCACTAACATGCTTTATCCAAGACAAAAGACACTCCTGAACACCCATTTTGTTGGAAAAGGAGCTGAAATGCAGTTTGAAGTAAATAAGCATTGAGACGTTAATGTAGGCATGAAACCAGAAGGGTATAAATGTGAGAGGATGTATAGGTTTTTAGGTATAGTGGCATAATATAGTTCTAAAGGTTCCAAAAATAGTCAAAGAGAGACACGTCTGCATAAGTACAGGATCCCCTTCTCTTATCAGTTTACTCAGCCTGCCCATCTTTGCAGTCACTTCACAATTTTAAAATAGTAACATTTTGATCCACCAAGAAAACAACGGTTAAAGTGACGTTCTAGTTAGGTGTTAGAATGTTAGTGGTCTAACTGGTTGGACGCTTTTAACGGTTGTTTCTTCTTTTGTGTGTTTGTCAGTCACTTCGTGTATAAAATGAAAGTCCAGTAAGGTGATTTACGACCTCGAGGCCTGACGAAATTGCCACTAAGAAAAACAGGCAATGAAACATGTTGGCCCATCTTCAATTGGTCTGCAACTTGCAGCTGTTTTTAACTTTGAGTAAGCTCACGAGTTCTGAATAAAATTGGCATTTGGTGTATGTGTGGCTTAACTCAATTTTAGCTTTACGGGGTCTCATTCTTCTCCTTTTTTGTGATATACACAAACACTTTCTTCACCTTTTTGTACTGGACACTTTTTCTTTATTCTCACAGGTGAGATAGCTACCTATGTTGAGAAACGTGGGCACAACTGGTGAGAACCAACCAGTAAGCCCCTTTGGTGTAGCGCACGTGAGGTGCTATCTCGCCTATTCACAATTTTTTGTTGTTGTGTATACACCTGTTTAAGTGGGGGGTATATCTGGAGTATAGTGACTGACAACCCTAAAGGTTTTTTTAGAAAATAATTTATGGGCTTTAAGGATTTGGGAGAAAAAAGAAAAATGTTTTATGGGTAATATAAGTTGAATACCCTTTCCCAATCCTATATATGAAAGTGGATTTAGCCCGCATTGATCAGGTCTTTTGGTGTTTGTTCATATTTTGAGTGGAGGGCGACCTGATCAATTTTTCCCTCTATAGCTCCTTATTGTGAGAGAGGTGTTAGAATAAGACACGAGCTAATGCTAAAAAAAAACAACCAAAAAAAACACTGAAATACGCCAATTACAGTTTTGTGAACTAACTCTAACTTGCCCCCTATCATGGACTGTTAATTGCCTCAAATATTACATCACTCATGACATGTTAAATGAAATCATGAATGACAGCTGACATATCCTCTGGCCAGACTATGCATTCAATCCACATCAGGACTTTGACTCCGTGCCTACGCTACAAGTCCCTGTACACAACCCTCGACAAGCATCAAACCTGTTCTGCACAGGATCTTTAGACACACATAGAACCAGTTTGACAAGGGATTGGCCTGTGGCCAGAGTCTGCACCCACCAGCCAACCCCCTACTATGCACTGACCTTGGACATATACAGTGGAAATCGTCTGACGGATTTCACACCAGACCCGGCATCCAACATATAATAGAGGTTGGGCTATGGGCCTGCCCTATGGCCAGGACCTGCACAAACCTCTTTAAGACCACCTAGCAAGCGCCATGTGTCAATTCACTGGCTGAGCACAAAAACTCCAGAGGTCCGTAGCTGGATACAGGCTGTGACGGACTGGACAACAGCAGAAATCAGAATGGCTCTAGTTCAAACTGATGATAAAGCACTGGATGATTTCGAACTGTGGAAGGTACTGTCGCGTGCATTGAGTTACCCCAATCGAATGAGCGCCCTCCATGAGCCTCTGTATCCCTCATGTTATTATACCCTTTAACAATGACGATCACTGCTTGCCGATTACTTTTGTATACTGTGATGTGGTCTCTATTGTTGCATGGGGGGCAGTCTCTTCCGTAGCACAACCTACGTTGCGCTGCCTAGTGTATTTGGCACCAGTAAGATGTATGTATGTTATGTTTCAAAACCCAATAAAAAGAGTTTTCACAAAAAAAAGACCATCTAGCACCCTAATTCTCAGGCTTCAGCCCCTAAGAGCAAAAGTTGACCAAAGGGTGTATTGTTTGATGATGGTCAACGGCCAGCTCTCTTTAAGTGACCTACCCCCACAGCACCCATCCTTTGGGTGAATCCAAGTAAAAAGTCCATGACATTCATTCAAGGTGCTTCACTTTTGAAATTTCTAAATTCTTTTCCATCTTTCGAAAGCTTACAGACAAGCGGATAATAGTTCAACCATTGATTTAGGCTGCTGTATTAGCCTCCGTTCACAAAGTTTATTGCACACTGTCAGAATCATAGGCTGATCGCATTAATAATTTAAATAAATAAGTGACGTCAATGATGACATTTAACATGTCATGAGTGATGCAATGTGTGAGGTCATAAACAATGCATGATAGAGGCACAAGTTACAGTTAGTTCACTAAATCATAAATAGTGTTTTTCAGTGTTAATATTAGCTTGTGTCTCATTCTAACACCTAACACCTAATGTGCCACTGACACATTCACTAGTACTGCTGCACTTTCAATCTGGGGGTGTCATATACCTTGCCTCTTCCTCTGAGCCCCCTCGTAACGAAATTTATCCAAGTGCTCATTTTCATTTACTTTTATCTTATAATGTATGGTTGTTGTTTTGCTTTTATACACAAAAACAATATTTTGGTAAAGATTAATAGCGCATAGTTTATATTTTTAGGGTAACGCACAGTATCTTTGAATGAATGTGCAGGGGAATTCATGTTTCTATTCACGCTCTACATCACAGATTTGTGATTTTAGTTTTTCTCAAAATAATGGTGAAATGCTACATAAAACCTGTGGGAGAACCTCTTGAAGGGAGAGGAGCTTCAGACACTTCAGAAACAGCATCTATGACAAACACTTATAATCAAGATGAACAGGTGAGCATCTCTGTCATTAAGAAAGCTCCTTTCTGACAAGATTTTAGTGCTAATGTAGACATTAGCTAGGACTAAGACAGAAAGGAACTGAAACCGATTCCATCATAGATTGCACTCAAGATTGTTGTCAATCATGTTGCCAATTTTCACAGTATTTACATGTATTGCTTCAACCTTACCCACAATTATGAACATATCTATAATTATGCCTTTTAATGTACTCTCCACCAAAACCGGACATTAACATATTAATAAAGACTTAAAATTATAGTATGGATTTCTTCTACATGTGCATTGTTCAGGGAAATGTGTTCCAGTAACCCACACTAAAAATAAATGCATTCCTGGCAGTCTCTGGAAGTATCCGACAGTTGCCCAATCTGCATTATCTCCAGTTAAGTTGTGGAAGAAGCGTAGGTCACAGCGGATCTTTTCATGGCTAACTCCACAATAGGGAGAGGGTGGACTACTACAATATGGAGGAACATACACAACAGTGGTAGGCCACTAAATTGTTAATTGTTAATTAATTACTTAATTGATTTTTAATTATGTAATATATGGGGACTAGTTATTTATTTTATTTATATTTTAGTTGCGGGTTGCTAGGTTTGTAGAGGTGTAGAGTGAGTAGTTGAGTAATAATTAACTAACAGTTTGTTATTAATTGTTAAATAATTATTTAATTCGATTTTCAATATGTAAATTGTGGAATACTTATTTAATTTTATTTTAGTTGCGGGATGTTAGGTTTATTGGGGTTTAGGGTGGGAAGTTAAAAATGAATTACCAAGTAATTATTAATTATATAATTTGTTTTAGATATGTAATTTATGGAAGTTATTTTTTTAGTTATATTTTAGGTGTGGACTGCTAGGTTTGGAGGGGTACAGGGTGGGAAGTTAATAATGGAATAACAATTATTTAGTAATTGATAATTAATTTTTTATTGAATAGTAATTATGTAAATTGATTCATTGTTCTTAGTTTTTTTAAATCCATATAAATACGTTTTATGTTCATAATTTTTTATTAAGAGTTTAATATTTTTTCTACATTCATTGGGTTACTTATATATGTAATATGTTGGAAGAGAAATATTTTCCCTACTCTTGCTTAAACTTCAGTAGGAATAGTAAAATTAACCTCTTCGCAGTTCAACACTTTCTCTACTGTTGTGCTCTTTGGAGTGGGAATAGTAAATTTCACCCCTCTAAAATCCAACGCTTTCCCTAGTGTTGCATAGACTGGAGTGAAAATAGTAAAATTTACACCTTCAAAGTCCTACATTTTCCCTACTGTTGTGCAGACTGGAGTGGGAATAGTAATATCCACCTCTCCGAAGTCCAGTGCTTTCCCTACTGATACACAGACTGGAATAGGAATAGTAAATCTAACTCCTTGAAGGCCAACACTTTCCCTATTATTACGGTGACTGGAGTAGGAGTAGTAAATCTAACCCCTCCGAAGTCCAACACTTTCCTTACTGTTGCATATCCTACAATGGGAATAGTATATTTAATATTCTTTGACCCCAACAGTTTTCATAATATTGATCAAATAGATTTTAGAGCATTAATTATTTTAATTTTTATATTTTATATAATTTTTATATTTGTTTTTATTTGTTTAATTATTTTAATGTGTATAGTTTTTGTAAATGTGTTTTGTTGATTTTTCAATTTTTTATATTTTATTTGTCTACTTTAACCGCTTAACCGCGGCGGCAATTCCGCCGCGGTGCGGCGGTTTGATTGAGTGGGCGGGGCCGCGTCGGCCAACGGACGTGCGCAGCACTACGGAGGTAGTGCTCGCGACGGCCGTTGGCCGACGGACGCATGGAAAGGGTTAACTAGTATATTTATCTCATAGTAATACATGTAAAATATAAACAAATTAATATAATGTAAAATACATATTTGTATTAATTATGTTACTATATATATATATATATATTTCTATAAATACAAACATATGTATGTTTGTGGGTTAGTATAAGTATATATTTATATATAATAAATATTAGTGGACTATTTTTAATTTACATTATATTAAATTTATATATTAAAATATTTAACATTTACTATTGTAAACTCCACTTATTAAAAATATTATTATTATTTTTTGTAAAATCTTTTTATTAAAGATAAACATAAAAAACAAAAACAAATAAACAGTACAATACAATAATCAAACATTCCAAAAAGCTCAATACACAGTACAAATATATAAGAAGGCGTTGGGAAATATTGCTAAAACAAAAAAAACACACTTCATTATTCCATATTTAGAGCATTTAAAGATCTTCATCTTCCACCACTAGGGAGGGAGGAAGGACCATCGGAGTACACAACAAACCTCTGGCTTCATTCCATGGGCCCCATATTTTGGTCCATTTTTGTGGGCAACCTCTACTTTCATAAACCACCCTCTCAGCCTGCATGCACCAATCCATATCGGACTCCCAATCCTTATAACACAACTGTACCCCACCCCTCCATGTTCTAGCTATGTTACGCTTTGCCACCATGCAGCCCAATGTAACCCACAACTGCTCGGCACGTGAAAGATCAGTGGCGTCCCAAATATTAAGGAGACACTGCCGGGGGGAGCCATCTACAGTCAAGTTACAGACGCGAGACATACCCGCTACGACTTTTTCCCAATACTCTCGAAGGACCGGGCAGTACCACCATTGATGTATATAGGTACCATCCCTCCCACATCCACGGGGACAGGCAAGGGATCCCCTCACACCCATCTTGACCAAGACAGAGCTGGTATAATATGTCCGATGCAATAGTTTTAACTGTATAAGTCTGAATCGAGATCGAATCGCCACCTCTCGAGGAGATGCCAGTGCCTCTCTCCAATCATCATCGAACAAATCCCCAATATCTTCAGCCCACTTTGCACGCAATCTCCCCTGGGCGTCTGGAGCATGATTGAGGATCTTCCGGTAAGTCAATGAGATAGCTTTCTCCGATTTTTGTTTATTTTTAAACAATATTAGTGTCAATATTTTTTTCGATGTTTTTGTAGTTACCATTATCAGTATAGGAGCACGATATTTTGGTAAACAATATTTTTGACACAATATTTTTGTAACAATATTTTTTACCACAATATTGTGTAAGTGATCCCATCTGTATAGACTCTTTGGGAGCATTCATGGTGGAAAGAAACATCAATATCCACATATATACTCACAACACCCAATCTTATTTCAAAATCTCTACAACCAAAGACATACAGAGACTCAAAGCCTGTCTCGATTACATCCAACCCTGGATGTCAACAAACAACCTGCTGCTAAACCCCAAGAAGATTGAATTTCTCCTGCTTACCAACAATGCCAAGCACTCTTATTCATTCATATCTCTCCAACTTAAACCTAATGGCATCACATACCCAACTAACAGAACAGTCCCTAGCCCTCGTATTCTCCCTCAACTCCAAACTCTTCCTGAAAGGCCACATTGCCAAGAAGACCATAGGAGCCTGGTTCCAACTCTTCTTAAAAAAGTGAAACCTTTTCTGTCAGCAAAAGACTTTAGAAAGACAGTTCAAGCTCTACTCATCTTCCTTCTAGGTACTCATTAAAAGTCTGGTGGAACAGTACCCCCAGTTAAGAAACCACTCCGACTGATCATGACTAGCCCAGTGTTCCTGCACCTAGTTTTGCCAGGCCCCCAGCCCCGATTTGACCGACCGGTAAATCTGGCTGGTAAAATCCCAAGGCTTTGGCTACAACAGTATCTCAGCCTCTATCCTCGTCCCTAACCAAGCATGTTTCTCAGCAATTGGGGGAGCAGGTAAGGCTGCTGTCTGCTTGGACACCTTTTCCACCCTCCCCTCCCAATTACTCCAAATTCTGCTTCCTCCATCTCCACACAGCACCTCCTCCCCAGCTCATATTTAGCTGTTGCTTAGAGCAGGTGGTAAATGTGTGCATTAATCCCCCTGGAACAGGGAAACCTGTGCAGAATTCCGGCCAGTTATTCCCCATTCTGGGGGCTTAACTCATAATTGCACTGGACTAGTGGGAAGTTACTGCAGTATGGTTAATTTCATGTGTGGAGTTTCCACCCTTCCAGTTCCATGCAACTCATAATGAGGGCCGTAGATGGAGTCAACTCCTGCTCACCAGTTTTACTGAGACCACATCACACCCCTGAAAAGTATTCATCATGCAACAGCACAGCTCATCACATGGTTGAAGAAATCTAACCACATCACCCTCTCGCTAAAGGATCTACAATGATTCTCCCTGCAAGCCTGGATCTTTTTCAAATTCAGCTGCATAAACTTACAAGACCCTCTACACCAAGACACCTGTCTACCTAGCTAACAAACTAACAGTATCTGCAGGTCCATGTCAGCCGAGCAGCTCTAACGTGGTCAGAGTAGAGACTAAACACTGCTGGAAGGAGAAAAACAGAAAACAAGCCTATGCCCCCAGAGGTTGGAAAAACTTCTCCTCTGGCATCAGACACCACCAACCATCTCACACTTCACATCTTTCACTAGCTGCCTCTGTCCCCTCCCCACTGTTTACCTGCCCTCGGCTTGCCCCCTCTACAGCGTTCATGTTGCTAGCAAGCTAGGTTTGTACTTTAGAATTACCAAAACAGAGATCTTATTGGCAAATCATACCTTCCCTGTGCACTAATTTGACAATGTGTGAGCACTTGGAAACAGGCTTATGGAAGAAATAAACGTCAATGGCAGTTTCCCAGAACAGGATGGTTTTCATTCACATGTTCAGAGCTGTTTAACTGAAAGTGGCCACATCCTCTATTTGCATTTCTAAAAGTGACTGTGCTCCTGACCCTGGTTGTGCAGAACCTATCCGTGGCAGGCACCTCTTTTGCAGTATATCAAGGGCTGAAAGAGTTAGAGTTGGTAACCCAGACAGGCCACTTGTAGTGTCCCACCTAGCAGCTGCAATCATCCTTTCTTGCTTGTCCTTTGAAAGCACTTACTTATGGGATAATTATGACAATTCTCTACCCCTTAAGAACCACTCTCCAATCACTTTTCTATGGCCCAAGCAGATTAAAATAATGCCCCAGATGGGGGGAGTATGAACGTGAAAGGATGGCTCCCAGGAGCAATCTTCTAGACCATGCTCATGCCATTTCACCAGGTGCCACAACAAACTTCGAGGAGCTTCGATTCCAGGATGATATACATCTCATATTCAGGATATCCTCTGACAAAAACAGAATGCAGAGTTTTTTGATGCAAAAGGAGTCAAAGTCCTTATCATTACCACAGAAGTGACAACTTAGTGATGGTGGTACTGACTCAAGCGATAACAGTCTTTCTAACTCCGCAGAACGCAGTGACTGTTCAAATACTTTTTTGCAAAAGATATTGCACTCACCTCACAGCAGTAGATTATTCTTCATAATCCAAGATTAAGTGTTGTTGTAAATAAGCCTGATGTGAAACTCTTCCCAGATTTTGGGCAAATTCTGCAGGGTCTACCATGACCTGTCTACGATTGCCAGACTTCTGGGGAATTTATTAGGTTGAAGTTAATGACCGCTCTACATCCTTTATAACAAACAACTACAGTATCCTCAGTGTGTGTTTTGTAATCTTCCTGTGCCATTCACGGCTTGCACCTTATCAGGAAAACATTTTTCACACCTCAAAACCATAGCTTTGATGCATACTTCTAACCAAAAACGTCTATGGTAACCCAAGTGTACACCCAAGTTTACAAAAATGCATAGTCTGAAATCAAAGGTAGTTGGTTTAGATTATAACTGAGATGTTAATGCGAGCTATAGCAGTTTGCAACTCCATTAGTCAAAGCTGGTGATTTTTTAATATTTCTTTCATTTGTTTGGCAAGTTGAACACATTTAGTGCAACCTAAGCTGCTTCCTATCTAAAATTTCCTAGCTTCATTAGACAATCTTAAGTGTAATGCAATTACATTTTTATCCAGCCTTATATTTTTTTCTGTCTCATCTTTCATTAACCAGCCCCAGGTTTCCCAAAGTTCACTTATTCAGGATAATTTTCTTGGGTACTTAAGAAGCTCAAACAGAGAAAATCCCCCCTGAGGACACACTTCTGTTCTTCTCTTTGTTAAACTATATTATAATTGATTTGGAGCACTAGATTCAACAACTCTTCACATGTGGTGTGCCGAGGTTACCTTTTCATATGCACATCCCGAGGATAGCCCCTCTTCTCTTGATAAAATATTTTTGACCCCCTTCTGCTTCAGACCATGCAAATTCCAAAATGAATGACAGGATATGGGAAGCATTCACTAGCTCCTAGGATATCTTTAGGCATGATTTAGAGTTTGTGGGATAGGGTATTCTTTCTCAACTGTGACGGAGTACCCTCTCTGCCAAACTGAATGTCTGCCGACTACTTTGTCTGCCACTGGCATACACATTCAACGGCCTGACAGAGTGAGGGCTGTCAGAGGTTTGGCTATTTGACTGCCCCCTGATTTATAGTAGGCGGGCAGATGTCCAGTTTTCAATGTCCCTGTTAGACCTGGCATCATTGGCGTGGGTTTCCCCTGTATTGTTTGCCTTTGCCTCCTGTTATTTTGCTGTGTGTTGGACTTTGTTTTTGCTGGTCTAGATGCTTTGGGCATTTTGACGCTGCTGTTCAGTGCCAAAGTGCAAGTGCTCCCTGTAAATTGTTGTTATGGATTGGTGATTCCATGATTGGCATATTTGATTTACTAGTCAGTCCCTAGTACAGTGCACTGTGTGTGCCCAGGGCCTGTAAATCAAATGCTGCTAGTGGGCTTGCAGCACTGATTGTGCCACCCACATAAGCAGCCTGTAAATGTAACTCAGACCTGCCACTGCAGTGTCTGTGCGCAGTTTGGTACTGTCATGTTGACCTGGCAAGTGCACCCACTTGCCAGGCCCAAACCTTCCCTTTTATTACATGTAAATCACCCCTAAGGTAGGCCCAAGGTACCCCTGGGGGCAGGGTGCAGTGTATGTGAAAGGTAGGACATGCCCTGATGTGTGTGGCATGTCCCGATAGTGAAATAGTGCCAGTTTCGTTTTTCACTATTGAAAGGCTATCTGTCCCAAAGGATAGAATGGGAGTTCATTTATAACATCTTATAAATATAAATTCCCATTGGGACAAGATAGGAAGATAAAGTTTAGTATGCCTGAACTCAGAATATAAAGATGCATCTTTTAGTGAGGATGATTTTTACATTCTGTGTTTGAAAATACCACTTTTAGAAAGTAGTTATTTTCTTGCTTAGCCATCCTGTGTGGCTCTGCTGGTTTGTGTATTGACTGTCCGGCTTTGGAGTGACAGGGGCTGGGGATGTACATTCTGTTCAGACAGCCACTGGGGGGGGGGGGGGTGTCCAGCCTTTCCAAGGTGAGTCAGGGCTGGGCTGAATAGACCTGGGCTGCATTCAGAGTAGGGGTAGGAGATTTCTTTCACACCTGGATGGGCCTGGTCTGCCTTTGACAATGCTGTCTCCACCTCCTGCCAGGAAGCTGCACCAGAGAGGACAGAACTGGTTTTGTCTGGGCAAAGAGCTTCTCTGCCACTAGAGAACAAAGGATTTTGTGCTATAAAGAGTGGGGCCCAGCCCCCTGGACTCTAGACAATTTCTGGAATTCCAGAGGAACCTTTGCCAAGGAGAAGAGCTGGAGAAACTGAAGAAGTACTGCCCCTTTGCTGTGTGCTGTCTGGGGTTGGCCTGCAGTGGCTGTTTCTGCCAAGGAAAGGGCAATGACTTTGCTGTGTGCTGTGACCCCTGCTTGAGGAAGATCTTCAAGGGCTTGAAGTAGAGCTTGCCTCCTGTTCTGAAGTCTCAGGGACACAAAGACCTCACCACCAGCTCCCCTGAACTTCCTTGCTGGGAGTTCTGACCTGCCAAGAGGTGCCTGTTGCTGTTCTGGGTCTCTGGAGGTTGTTCCTGCTGTTGGGAGCTGGAAAAGTAACGCAACGACGAGAAGTGCGACGCATCCGCACCTGTTTCCGATGCATCGCCAAAGAAACAGACGCAGTGCCTGCCCGTGGCAGGAGAAATCGCCGCATCGAGTGCACGATCAATGAAGTCCGAGATCACCGCACCTATTCCGACGCAGGCCTTGCTGTGCAGCTGCAAGAACCAACGCATCGGACCGCGGCTGGAGAAACCAACGCAGCGCTGTTGCCGCTTCGAGAACCGACACATCCCCAATCCTCACGCATCGCACCGGGGCGCCAAGTCTACATCAACGCTGGGGCCGCAGTAAGAAACCGACGCATCACCTCCCCGCACAGTAAGAAACCGACGCATCACCTCCCCGCACAGTAAGGAACTGACGCATCACCTCCCCTGCGTGGCAGTAAGAAACCAACGCATCACCTCCCATGGAGTAAGGAACCGACGCATCACCTTCCCTGCTCGTAAGGAACCAACGCATTATCTTCCCTGCGGCTGTTTTTGTTTATGATTTTGACTCATCCAAGGTACTTTGTGTTGAAAGTGTCGCATCTATAGTTTGCTATGGACAGAACTGTTTCTACCTTTTAAAAGTCATATTTTAATAACTGTATTGTGGATTTTTGTGTTTTTGGTCCTGTTTGGTTTAGATAAAGATTACTTATTTTTCTAAACTGGTGTGGTGTCCATTTGTAGTGTTTTCATCGTATTACTGTATGTGTGCACAAATGCTTCACACGCTGCCTCTGAGATAAGCATGTCTGCTCGTGCCAAGCTACCAAGGGGCTGAGCGGGGGTTTTTCAGAAGTGTATCCCCGTGACCCTGAGTAGGAAGAAGGGTTCCTACTTGGACAACGGTGCATACCATTGCCAACTAGAGACCCCCATTTCCAACAGTGAAAACTGCAAAATGCCCCTAACACCATGAGTGACAACTTCCTTGGTGTGTGGGCCATTAGTTTTTTTTATTTTGAAAAACAAAATCATGCTTCGGGATTTTGTTTTTGAAAAATAACAGGTTAAAACCTCGAGGGACAGTATCGTCATGTTAATGGAGCCATTTGTCAAACTTTTAATACATTGACAGGAACCGCCACAACAGCGGATCCTCCCAATGTAGGAGATGTCCGCTGGGCCGACGGACATCTCTAGATTCGGAGGACTTGTATCGTATTATATGGGGTGGCTGTCTACTCACCTCAAGGAACAATAACAACCCTTTTCAGGGTGAACTATGAAAGTCACCAAATAAACCCAAGCTCAAACCCCTGGTAGCTATGGCTCAGAGCAGACAGGCTTAATTTAGAGGCAATGTGCAAAGCATTTATGCAATACCAAAGCAGTAATAAAGTTGAAATACAAAACAATACAAATCCCAAAATGAATTAGAAAAGAAAGAGTAAAATGTAATAAACACAATGACACCAAAATGACAAAAATACAATAAGGGCACCTGGAGATATGATGTGTTAAGGTTTTAAGTAGGATTAGCATCAAAATGCATGCTGTTGCAATGATAGCCAATGGTTGCGCTAGACTAGGAGTGGGTGAGGAATTTTATCTTTAATGGTATGCCCCCATACACAATATCTTTAAGTGCTCCCTGAAACATGGTTGAGCCCACCCCGACCTTTAGGAGTTGGGGTGGGCCCTATGATGAAGCATGTCACTATTAGAGTGAGTGAGGGCTATTAAAAGAAAAGGGTCTCTTTCCCTTCCCACCCGTAATAACGGGTTGGTTATTTTTATAATCCTCTTGAGAATTTCGTTTTTTGAGAGTATTACCATCACACACTTAGGAACCCCCCACCCACCCTTGGTTGCCCCTTTGTTGCTATCCCCCAACCCTGGAGGAAGTAACAACTAAATCACGGAAAGGACATTCTTTTGGTGAAAAATGCGCTAGACCGTAACCTAGGTGCAATTTGACGCTGACCACGATGGAGCGCGAGTTGAATACACCAACCAGGTTCATCCTGGTCAACGATTTTACCTACTAACTTGAGTCCTTTAAGTTCAAATCTACCATAGGAGTACACTTCTAAAGCCTCTCAGGTGTCATCTAACAGAGTAGGCCTCTTTGAAGTTAATCCAGTTCTTGGGCGCACCCCCACTGGCAACCCATGATGAGAACAACACCTCCCCACACCCAGGCCTTTGTTCTCTGCTCTCAGAGCAGTTTTCACAACTCTTCAAATGCTAATTACTGGCTGGCAGAAGTGGGAGAACAAATGCAAATGGGTCTCTAGAGGCTTTAGGCAGAGAAACAGTAACTTTCTTTTCCTTTAAGATTTATCAAAAGTCAGACTTCATTGAGGGAGTTTTTGCGCATTTATAAAACTGTGTTTTACTAACATTGTGCAAAATGCTGATCTGTACTTGAACTTACATGAGTTTGATGCTATTGCATTTGAAAAAAAATTCACTAGGATATGTTAAAGTGAATTTTCCTGGCTTATGCTAGCTAAGTCTCAGTTAGACCGCAACTGCATCTTGTTCAAAATGGATGTCTCATCCTCCACGTTCACTCTTTATTATTTCTGCAGCACACAGTCCAGTGAAGTCATGTTTGTTTATTTCCATTGATGTTGTTCTTGCTGGTCTCGAACAAAACTTTCCAACATGGGCTCAGTAATGTTGCGATCATTCAAGGTCTCTTCTGCTTGCTCACTCTACTGTATTCATTCACAATAGTTCACTTGTTGTTTTGTAGATAGTTTTTGTCCTGCCATCTCTAGATGGCATTTGCATAGAGTGAGTAGAATTAATTTTCATGTAGTGGGATAGTGCTTAGATGGTAAGGCAATATAACGCTTAATAAAACTGTGCTCTGATTTGTCGAAATTATTTCTTTTTTTGCTCACACCATGATGAATTTGCAGTTTTAGTTATATTCTATGAAGAGACACTCTATACAAACCTTCAAATGTGGGGGTGAGCCAAATGATTTTACAATGCTACTAGGGATGTTCTCCAGTTTCTTATTGATTTTGCTGCTCATTTTAGACTTCTAATTATTCTGGAATTGTTCTGATTTTGCCTACTAATTGCCCTATTTTCGACAGCCTCATGGCAATGACTTAGGCACCTGCTCTTTACAATTTTTGTGTTGTAACCTTTAGTTAATTGTAATAAATCTTTTTTAAATGTTCAAATTTCTGCCCTAGAACTCACTTATTGAGTCTGTTCTTACATAATTGACTGTTTTTAGATATGTTGTGTGGTGCCTTGTCTCAGTACACATTGCCTCATAAAATTGAGGTTTAACACTGTCCCACAACCTTCCACCTGTGGGCATGTTTTTGAGGTGTATTTTTATTTAGGGGTTCCCAACGCCCACATCACCATTAAATTGAAATTATAATAATTATTAAAAATAGTTGTTTACTTTTCTAGCTGTCTCCTAACCAAAATTAGCATTAAGTGTGATAATGTAACCCAGTGTTTTCCTATGGAACAACCAGCCTTGCTACAGTGAAAATAACTTTTGGAGCCTTTTCACTGTAATGACATGCCCAACATTACATTCCTACATGTCTTATTTTTACATACCATGGGCCCTGCCTTATGTGCAATAAGGCCTACATAGGGGTGACGTATAAATATTTCAAAGAAAGGTTTTGACCTGTTATGTTATTTTAATCTTATAAGGCGCACAGCTACCCGAAGGTTTCCCGGCGCCGCCTGACAGGAACAGAAGGAAGGGACATAATCTATTGATTAAACCTATCAAAAGGGTTTATTCTGACAGGTCGAATTTGCAGTTTACAACTGTATCAGCCAGGCTACAAATGGTGGGCTTGCGGTCATGTTTGCACTGTCACTGTAATGGGTGGCAAAATGGGTGCTGCGCTCCACTAGTGGCATTTAACGTATAGGCCCGGGGTACACTTTGTACCATATACTAGGGACTTACAAGCAAGCTAAATATGTCAATTAGGGTATGCCAATTTCACCATGTTGAAAGAGTGCACTGGTTAGCAGGGGTAAAGTGCCACAGCCAGCAAAAATGTAGGGTCCAGCAAAAGGCAAAAACATCTGAGGTGACCATGCAGAAGGGGCACATTTCCTACAGGCGTCATCAGCTCATTACAGCACATCTTTCAAACTTCATTATGCACTCAGCAAGGATTTCATCAATTCACACAATACTGGTGCCATTTGCACCAAAGGTATTTCCCAAAAGCTGCATCACCTACTAATACGAAATTAGTGAAATCTATTTGCTACTGTGAATTGGTGAATGCCTATTAACCTCTTTGTACAGCGTCCAGTCCCTTGAACATACAGTGTGTTGATCTTGTGCTTGCTAGTCCGTCCTCTGAGGCAGGCTCCTAGGCATAATGTATGTACACGTGATCCCTTAACACAATTTCAGGAACCTTTCAACCTGCCAGGTGTGTTCTCAGCTTGAGTAGTGTAACCTCAGCTTCTGTTACTTTATCCACCAAAGTGCTTGTGAAATAATACAAAAATGCTCGCTTAAGTATGACTAATGAGCTAGCACCTTTGCGATCTATGGTGATCAAAAACCATGGTGTTAACAACTTGAGGCTTAAATATAGAGCGGTCATCTAAGAGGCTAAAATAAGACTATTTTGAAAGGAACACTAGTGTGGATAACAGTACCAAAGAAATCTTTACCATTGTAAAGGAGGTTAGCAGACCGGCATATGGTTTCCAGCCCAATGACAGCTTTTCCCTGTTATGTGTTTATAATTCAAGATTTCAATCTGTCCAACTCCCCACTGTTGCCTGTCAAAGTCCTTCCCCTCCCGGCCCAACTTTTACATGAAAGACTGCATCTCCTCTAGAGGTGGATACTATTATTGACAGCATGAACCTTTCTCAATGCGTAGACTGAGAATCATATACATTATCTATTTAAATATAATGCTGCCAATTGTCTCTATCCAGTAAACCTTTTTGCAGTATATTACATCAAGAAGTGCAGCAGACAAGCCTGGATCTGTTCCATAGATCTATTCCCCGCGGATGAAGATTGAGCTAAACAGAAATGATGCTGTCAGTTTCCATCCTATTGCATGGCTTATTTTCTGATTTAGCAACACAGTTCTCTCCTGGACATCAGAGCACGGCTGATCCTGCTGATATACATATGTTAAGTGGCTCTGTTGGTGCTGCTGGCACTTTCCACCACTTTTGGTACCATTGGTAGGAGTTATTGAGATCACCTTTTGTCCATCTCGACTAACCCTTTGATTCAGGTACCCTGTGGCAAATAGCTCTCCACTGTAGGTGATTCGTTTGCTGCCCTGCTGTGCCCCCCCTCTCACTGGCTCTATTATCATCTATGCACACATACTGCTTTTGACACTGGGGGATTCAATATTTTTGTGGATGACACCCAGCTGTTTTCTTGACAAGGATATCATGAAAGAGAAATCTTAGTGATCACATATAAAAGTGACAGTATCATCATACAAAGAGGAAGGGTCTAATCACGATCTGCATTTTGTAGTATGTTTAATATTACTACAACAGTACTACTCATACTACTCACATATTACAAAATGCTGTTCACAAACCTGCATATAGAATTCTTTGCTTCACCTATCTTTTCTGTGCGGAGATCTCTGCCCCGACTACATACATCTCCACAAACGTGGGCCTATGTTTCATTTGTAAATGAGGGAGTGACAGGGAGAGTGGCTGGAAAATGGGGAATACTAAAAATGGAAGGGGTTAAGGGAGGGGTAAGGAGGGGGTAAAGGAGGGCCAAGGAGGGGTTTAGGAAGGAAAATGCACTAACTCACAAAAGGTTAAGCCCATTGCTATTCACAAAGTGCTCTTCTATAGTTACTATAGCCAAAAAGGACCCAAAACAGTTGTGAATGTACTCCAGTTCAGACCTGGAGTAAGGCCAGCACCACACATGGACAACCACTAGTACTGCAACGCCCTCCCATAGAAAATAACGGAGGTAGGGACTTAAAATAAAACCCCATACGAAACAATGTTAAAATAAATTCATTTATTCAGACTTCTTTCAGATATATATAATTTAATTAAATGTTACAATATATATAAATAAAAACATTTTATGTTTAAATATTTTAATAACTTTTTTTATTTAAAAATAAATGTAACTCCTTGTTTTTATAAAGTAATAATTCATTTAAATGAATACTATACCTAACTTTTAATAATGTTTACTAGGTAATAATTAAATGTAAACATTTTACTTCAGTTTATTAAATTTTTATCTTTTAATAAAGAGTTTTCATTTAGGTTTAAATTTGTTTTATTACGCTTCAAGAAATAGACAATACAGAACAATCTCCTCCCCCACATCCGCAGGCGGGTGAGGAATAACAATGAGGAAGGGAGGTTAACCAGAGGGAGGGAAGGTTAGGAGGGAAAATTGGCAGAGGAGGGCAGGGGGTAAGGGTGGGAGGAATGTTCAGGAAGGAAGGGTGGAACGGATCTGCTCGACAACTCCCGATATCAGGAAATACAGAGTGTGTAGGCCATGGGGTAAACAAAGCAAGTTGAGTCACTGTTTCCACCCCTCAGTCAACGTCATGGGCCGTTTGTGTGAGGAGAAGTACCCACATAAAGGTTGGGTAGGATAGTTCCCTGAATTCTTCGGATAGAAACCATATACAGGGCCCTCAAGTTTTATCGAATTGTGTCAATTTCCGGTTCACTATTGCCATCAGCTTCTCCATGCCAAGAGTGTCCACAATTTATGCTGCCAATCCAGCACGTGGGCATCGTATCTGTACCCCATTTGGACAGAATGATTTGCTTAGCTGCACTGAGGGCAAGGGTAATAGCCCTCCCCTTCGCCGACCATAGAGGGTATGTTAAGGCATTGGGGAGACCTAATAAAATACAGCAGGGGAACCAGGGGAGGTCGGTTTCGTACATCTCATCAATGCCCGCCTAGACGTCTGTCCAGTACTGCTGTATTTTGGGGGCAATGTCAGAGAATGTGTGCCAATGTGCCTAAATGCCCGCATTGCCTGCAGCATCTCTCATCCCTACCCTGTTTCTATTTGGTTGTTCTAGCAGGGGTGTAGTACCAATAATGTGCAATTTTAAGTAAGGTCTCCCTACCGGAGGTTTTACAAGCAGATGTATGGGTTCGATGTAAGATATCAGACCTCTGTTTAGGGAGTAAAGGGGCGCTCACACTCTAGTTCCCATTGCCGCTGTGCAGAAGATTTAGTATTTGTTATTAGGGCGTATATGTCGGAAAGGAGGCCTTTAACCTTGTGGCAAGTGAGCAGCCACTTCTTAAAAGATGTGAGGATCGGCTGGCATGCGGGCGTAGGTATGTCTGTGTGACCCAGTGCTGAATGGCAACATTCTGCCATTGTGCGCTTAAAGGGATGCCATGATTAGATTGGAACTGTGCAAAGTCCATTAGACAATGTTGGTCGAAGAGGTCCCCCACCCTTTTTTAAATGGCTTTTTGCCACTGTGAAAACGCGGTCTTCTGGAAAGCTGGAGGGAAGTCGGGGTTCCCAATGATCGGTTTCTGTGGTGATATGTGGGTGTAGAGCTTCTGTGCCAACTGCACTTTGTCACAGGCTCCTACCGTTGCCCTAACTATGGGAGAGATATAAACTCCCTAGTGGTCGGAGTGGCCTGGGGAGCCATGGTACTTTCCAGATATGGATCCCAGCTACTGCTTTGTCTATGAAGCACCAGTGCTTCTCGGTGTGAGGCCTAGACCATTCTACCAGGTAGCAGAGTTGCGTGGCCTGATAGTACTGTGTCAAATGGGGCATGCCCAGCCCACCCTCTGCCACAGCAAGGTATGCTTGTTTCTTTGTCATAGATGCCTTTTTCCCATCCCATATATAATCTTCAATTAGATACTTTAGTTTACCAAGAACATGCGGGGGAGGCTGTAGTGGCAATGCCTGCATAGTATAGAGTATCTTGGGTAGTGGGGTCATCTTAACCACCACAAACCTTCCCAACCAAGAGAGGGATCCTCCCTTCCAAGATTGTAGATCTGATCGGGGAGTAGAGAGCAACGCAGGAAAGGGAGAGAGTTATTCTATTTGGAGTTGGTCTGCGTACGGGATGGTAAGATTGAGGGCCTGTGATTTCTGGAAGTTTATCTTAAAGCCTGAAGCTCTCCCAAAGGTTTCTAGTTCCTGCATCAGCAGGGGGAGGGACGTGAAGGGTTTCACAACAGCTATCATTACATCGGCGGCGTATAATGCAAGTTTATGCTTCCACTCCCCTCCCCCCCATGGTGATTCCTGCTATGTGAGGATGTCTGCGCACTCTTTCTGCAAACAGCTCCATATAGAGGACAAAAAGGAGTGGTGACAAGGAGCATCCCTGTTGAGTGCCATTTGCTACATTGAAGGGTTGCGACATCAGCCCATTGACCATGACCGTGGCTATTGGGTTGGTGTAACTACACCATATCCAGCGCCGGAATCTGTCTCCAAGATCCGCCTTGGCCAGTGCCCCTGGTCAAATGCCTTTTCAGCATCCGTGGAGAGTAGGAGTGCTGAGGTGCACAAGCAATGAGTCTTATTTATAAGGTGGAAGTGGCGCTTGGTGGTGTCGCCACAGCTGCTCTCAGGAATGAACCCTGCCGTGTCAGGGTCCACTAGGCCAATATACTGGTGAAGATCTTAGCATCAACATGTAATAATGAGATGGGACGATATGAAGAACAGAATGCGGGATTCTTTCCCGGTTTGTGGAGTAATTGTAGCCTCTCTCATGGTATCTGTGAGGGAGCTGGATGCGCTGTAGGAGTTATAGAAGCGGGCAAGGAGGGGGTCAGAGGAACCGAAAGCACCTTATAAAAATCAGAGTGTAGGTGTCTTGGCCAGGTGCTTTTCCCGACTGCAGGTGATTTATGGCCATGAGTACTTCATTGGGATAAGTATTGCTATCTAACTGTAAGGCATCATCTTCAGGGATGCGGTCTGTGTGAACCTAGGTTAGGTAGGACTCAGCTTCCCCCCGATCAAGCGCCTCCGCCGTGTATAAAGTAGAGTAGAAGTGCTCAACTTCTTGTGTGATTTGTTTGTCTTGAAATACCCTGTAGCCATGTGTCCCTTCAATCTCAGTTATTCTCTGTTTGAGTACCTGAGCGTGTAGCCGGTGTGCCAAGAGGAGCCCTGCTTTATTGTCCCCTGCATAATATATTTGTTTAGTATGAAGGAGAGCAAATTCCGCCTTGTCCATGTCTAGGGCCTTAAGCTGTTTGCAGGCTGTCGTTAATTGGTGCCAGACTTTATGGGAACCAGACTTCCTATGGGCCTCCTCTCATTCCCTCGCCTGTCCCTCTAGGCGAAGTTGCTCGTCTTTCCTGTCCCTATTAAGTCGGGCAGCGATAGCTGTAAAGGTGCCTTGTAGCACTGCCTTCAAGGTGTCCCATAGCAAAGCAACGAGTGTATCAGGTGTATCATTGGTGCTAAGAAAGGTTCGGATTGCCTCATTGATTTCAGAGATAGTGGAGTCATGTGTTAGTAGTTTATGATTGAGGTGCCAGTTGCGGGTTGTGATTTGGATTCTGGGATGCGCAGTGTGATAAAGATGAGTGAGTGGTCTGAAAGAGCGGCCATGCCAATGTCCACCAGTATGGTAGCTGCTGGAAGGTGTGGTGAGGTCAGAAAGTAATCTATTCTGGCATATGTTTGGTTGGCTTCTGAGAAGTAGGTGTAATCTTTTACCGCTGGGTGACATAAGCTCCACACGTCTACCATGTTTCCCAGCCATTTTAGACCTGCCTGTGTGAATGACCTTGTCTGTCCCATCCTCTGAGCAGATCTGTCTAGAAGTGTATCAGGGACCAGGTTAAAGTTGACCCCTATCAAAGTGTCTGCATTGGGTGTGGCCATCATCCGGCCCATAGCATCCATGAGGAAAACCTCCTGGTGGTCGTTTGGGACTTAGATGTTAGCAAGTGTTAATGTGTATGTATTCATCGAGATGCGTAAGGAAAGTAGTCTGCCTGGCAGCTCAGCCTGTGTCTGGGTGACCCAACCCGGGAAGTGCGTGCCAAGAGGACTGCCACTCTTGCCTGTTTCCCTGGGCCAGATGAAGGGTATTGGTGATCAAACTAGTGGGATCGTAGTCGTTTCCAGTCTGCTTTAAAGAGGCAACTGTCACAGTTGGAGTTTCAAAGCAAGTAGAAAAGTGCCAAACGCTTTAGTTGAGCATTAAGGCCTTGGACGTTTATGCTCAGTATTTCAACCATTTGCTAGAATATATAATAAAGCGAGGCAAACAAGGGTGGATTGAGCAGCAGTATGTCTCCCCGTCGGACCTGTTTAGCCATCACCGCCTGAGGCAGGATTATCCTTGTGTGCGTCATTATGCAGGAGGAAAGAGGGTACAACACAGAACAAAACAACTGGAGCAATCCCCTCCTGGGATCATAATGAACAAAGTGGAAAAGCTCTGTGTCGTTGGTGAGTGGTTGTCTCTTCGTCAGAGTTGTAATGTAAGCGGAGCTCCGCCGCTTTACAAATAGAATGACAAAGACGGGGGTAAGGCTGCCGGGGCTTTTTGGGTCCATGCCGGGGTGGTCCTTGGTGATCAAGCCAGATGTCCAGCAGATAAGATGCAGGTGATCCAACGTCTTATTGGTCATTGTCAGGGTCTGACACACTTTCCTGGTGCTGGAGCTGGTGTAGTAAAGCCATTCTCTCTTTGCGGCTCTCTGTTTTGGTTGCTTTACCTAGGTACTTTTTCGTTGTGCGGGAGGGGCGCCTCAATGTGGCAGCTGAGTGAGGCAGGCTCCGTGACTTCAGGTAATTGTTTTCCTCCTCCTGTGGTGCCTCCATGCCCAGCACCGAGCTCTCCTCCTCCAGAGTGCGGATTGCCCGTGTCTCGTTATTCCAGATGAAGGTGAGCCGATAGGGGTGACCCCACTTGTACTGGCCTCCCTTCTCCCACAGGATGGCTGTAGCAGGTCGAAGCACCCTGCGATGCTGGAGCGTTATAGGTGATAAGTCTTGGTGTAGCCACACCTTCGTTCCCTCAAAGGTAATGGCATTCCGGTCCAGCAATGCAGACATGATGGCTTCTTTCTGACAGTGGTGATGTAAGCAGGTCAGGATGTCCTGACCATTCCGATGGGTTTAGCTAGTCAGCCCGCTCTATGGGTGTGATCCAAAACAATGTCCTTATCCGCAAGGTCTGGTGCCACATGGCAGAACAAACGGATGACATAGTCCTCCAGTTTCCCAGAGTCCGCCTGAAGCGAAACTCCTTTAATTCTGATGTTAGAGCGACTCAACCTGTTTTCAAGATCTTCCAAGTGGTAATGCAGTTCCTAATTTTTGTCACGGAGTTCTAGTAATTCATATTGGTGGTCATTGAGTTTCTCTTCGCTTGAGTCAATACCTTGTTCCAAGGTGACTACTCTTGGACCTAGCTCTCCCAGGTCTCTCTTGATGTCCGTGATGTCTTCTGCCATATCTTGCTTGAGGGCAGCAATGTTGTCTCTCAAAGTGCTGAAGGGGTCTCCAAAAAGGGACGAGTGACAGGTGCTTCCTCCTCTGGGGGCGGTCTAATGCGGTCGCAGTTGCATGGGAGGACGCCGTAGGTGAGGCATCCCGATGTTGTTCAGCTTTTTTGGTTGGGCTTACTGAACATGTCCTTCAAGGTGGTGTCTTTTTTTGTTGCGGTAAGTGGACATTTTGACAACTGTTCTGCCCCACCAATAAGAATGAGATGATTGCTGAAAGTTAAAGTTCGCCGGCCTCAGCCGCCAGTAATGGCCCGGCATGCTCCCCCCAATAAGGGAATCCCTTTGGTCAAGGATTTGTCTGCGGAGTCCTGCCAGATGGGCGGGGGAGGAAGGGGGGTGGAGGATCTCCCCCGCGCAACGAAGATACGAGGTCCCCCAGGAGCGACCTCTCCTATGGTCAGATTCCCAGGTCTCTGTCTGTGTGGTGTGTGAATCACTGACATAACCTCGACAGACATAATATCGACCTACATTTATATCGACACAAAAATATCGACAACACTAATATCGATACCCTATACTTAATTAAAAAAATACACTAATATCGCACCCAAAATATCGTAAAACAATATTATCGATCACAGTAATATCGAACACATAAATATCGTTATTTAAAATATCGAACATCCTTTAAAAATATACATGTTCAAAATATTGAACATAATAAAATAGACAGCATTATTGTTTTTGTAAAAATATCGACAATTAAAAAATAGATAAAACACACAAAATTAAACACCATAAATATAGTAAAATAAATAAACATACATTGCATATAAAATAAAACCATAAACATATTTTTAGAACACAGTAAAACATATCTTAAAACATTAAATAATAAATACTCTTAATAACCATTTAATTTTTATATTTACATTAACTACAAAGTTTATTTAAAATCACATATAATATAATACACATTTAAATAATTCAACATGTGAAAAGAAAAAAAAACCAGTAACTGGCTCTAAATTAGCGTTTTCCATATATGGGAAACAACTACCAAAACAATTAAAACAATAAAGATCAACCAATAAAAATCCACAATGTTAAAATAAACCAATGAGGGTAAGCAAAGAATTAAATAAACACTATATAAGAAAGGAAAACTTAGGGGCCGATTCCGATCTCGGCCGGTAGGGCACCGAATCGGATTCGGCTTAACCGGATCCGATTCGGAGCCCTATTTCCCGACCGAGTCGTACGTGCGTCCGGGCGAGCGAGTACGATGCGTGCGCTCGCGAAATCTCTGACCGACTCGTTCGCATGACCCGACCGCTCCGACCGACTCGCACGGGGACGACGCGCACCTCGCAATGGAGACGTTCCCCGGCCGGGTAAGTACGATGCGCACCTCGACCGCTCCGACCGACTCGCGCAGCCCGGCTCCAAGGAGCTGTCGGAGCCGCACTTTGGGGGTCCGTGTCGGACCCCCCTGGAAGCGTAGGCGTGCGAGTCGCACACAGGGGGGACCCATGGGTCCCCCCTACACGTGCATGTACGGTGCGACCCGCATCGACGCGAACACGCTGTAGGGGGCGCCCTTGTTCGCGTCGTGCCCATTGAGTCAATGGGAGCCCGTGTACGCGTCGTACGACTGGCTCCCATTGACTTCAATGGGAGTCCGACCGAATCGAGTCCGATAGCATACGTGCGCATCGTACTCGTTCGGTCGGACTGCTAGGGTCCGATTCGGTCGGAAATCTCTCCGGGTCCGGCTCGGTCGGGGAGATTTCCGGCCTGAATCGGAATCGGCCTCTTAGTCTTATTTTACACCTTAAACCAAAAACAATAAGGAAGCCGAAACTCTGCCGGATTTCTACCAGAAGCAAGGAGTTCATTAAAGAAAAAGCTATTGCATCCTCCAAAAAGTAAGTAAATTACCATCTATAAAATAACAATAATGCTAATCTTGAAAAACAACTATTTCTCTTACTCAAATAATTAATATATATCTTTTTCTAATTTTTATCTCCTCTACAGGTTTTTCTCAAAGCATCAAAAAAACTACAGACCAGCTCCTAAAACCATCTAACAAATAATGTAAGTATTTTGCAAAATGCCTTTTAAAAATCATGTAAAACGCCCAACCTAACCCCAACTCCATCCCAAACACCCACCCCAGCCCATGAACAAATGTAACAAAATAAGTTAAAATGTGTTTTACTCTTCCAACAGAAAAATAAACAACTTAACAGGATTCAACAAAGAAATAACATCTCCATTTAAAAGCAGCTGAAAACCAACATTGTAAGTATATTAATAACAATGTATATTTATTAAGAAATAAACATGTATAAAATTCATTGTAATAATTTTCATATACATTTGTTGTAGAACTTAACACA
Source organism: Calotriton arnoldi (assembly GCA_963921515.1). Lineage (NCBI taxonomy): Eukaryota > Metazoa > Chordata > Amphibia > Caudata > Salamandridae > Calotriton > Calotriton arnoldi. The sequence goes on from CAWUFW010015682.1 coordinate 89,132, forward strand.
TCACAATGACAGAAGGCGCCCAATTTATAACATCCCAAAAGGAAAACTTTTGCTTTGTTACATGGGGTATGTCTATACCCAGGAAAAGCAAAGTGGACTAAAAGTAAATTGGAAATGCAGCAAGTACTATTCAAATAAGTGTTATGGTCGAGCAACAACTAGAGAAACAACTGTTTTGTATACAAGGGAGCATAACCACCCTCCAAATATTACTGAAATCGATGTTGGAAATGCCCTTGATGACATTAGAGAAGCTAGCACTAGCTCACAAAAACCTACCAGTCAAATACTTAAAGAAATGCTACCTAAAATACCCAAACATGCTACTGGGCAAATGCCCTCTATTTCATCATTAAAAAGAACTATAGCTTGCACAAAAAAAGCCACAACAACTACCACAACTACTCCAAAAACATTTGAAGAGGTGGTAATTCCCCCAGAACTATCTATAACTCATAATGAAGAACCCTTTGTTCTCTATGACAACAAATCCAAAGACAAAAGAATAATAATGTTTGCTACTGCAAACAATTTAATACAGCTTCAACAATCAGAAACATGGATGATGGACGGGACTTTTAAAATCTGTCCCAAGCCATTCTATCAACTATACACTGTCCATGCCCTATACCAGAATACCAACATCCCCTTTAACTATGCCTTGCTACCCAATAAACAAAACTCCACATACATGGAAGTACTAACTAAAATTAAACAAGAAACAAATAATTATTTTCCACAGAAAATAATTATAGATTTTGAGCAAGCCATGATAAGTGCAATTCTAAAATGCTACCCACACACATCAATTCAGGGATGTTACTATCATTTCAATCAGTGTCTATGGAGACACCTACAAAAATCAACACTAAGGGGCTGATTACGATGGCGTAACGTTTGCCAGCGCTGGCCCGGCAGTGGCGACCGTTACGCCATCGTAACGTGCAATACCCACCGCCATATTACGATGGCGGTGGGTATCACGGCGGACGGAAAGTCCGTCCGCCGCTTTTCCGCCGGTCGGCAATCGTTACGATTGCCGGCCAGGCGGAGCTGGGGTTGTAATATGGTGGTGGTGCCTAGCAGGCACCGCCAGCCATATTATGATGTGTGAACTTCAAGGACTTTCCATGGCGCTGATGCTGCCATGGAAAGGCTGGCGGTGATTTGATTTGGGGGCCCGTTGCGGGCCCCCAGGGGGGTGGGCGGGTGCACTTGGGGGGTACCTATGGTACCCCCTACATGTCCATGCACAAGGTGGCAGGCACCGCGCGGTGCCACGTTATGCATGGAAATGCACAACATGGCATTTTCCTATTGCGGCGGGTGCTGCAGCCAGCAGCACCCGCCGCAATGTTAAAATGCCAGATGCGACCGCTGCGGTGGCGGTCGCATCATAATTTGGGTGGCGGGACGGCCGCATGGCAGGCGGGCGGTCCCGTTACCACTAGGATGGCGGGCGGACTAAAGTCCGCCCGCCATCCTTATCGGCCCCTAAGTGTTGAATATGCGACAAACAGTTCATTCGCATACCAAATAAAAAAGCTTATTGCACTGGCCTACGTCCCAGTTACTGACGTGGCCGAACATTACAACCTTTTAATAGAAAGTCCTTACTACCAGCAACACGAACAATATTTAAGTCCCCTCCTAGACTATTTTGAAGATACCTGGGTGGGAAGACTCCATAGATCAGGACATAAAATACCAAATACCATGGTGGAATGTCTACCGTAGCACACTAAACCAAGAGGCAAAAACAAACACTGCTGTTGAAGGTTGGCATAATGCCTTCCAAGCATCAACAGGACGAGGTACACCTACTCTACACAAACTCCTACTCTCCCTACAAAAAGAACAGAGCTACCAACAGCTAATCTGTGACACAAATTAGGCCTAAACTATCCAAACATACTAAACAAATGTTTGAATACCTACAACAAGTCAGACTATACCCTACAACAAGAGGCCTAGAATACTTAGCAATAATTGCAAAAAGCCTACTCTAAACTGTCAAAACAGTGTAAAATATATAATACATTTCTGTTTCAAATATCAAAATGCAGGAGACCGGGCAGAAAAGGGCTCTGATATGGTGGCGGTGTCTGCAAGACACCGCCATCCATATTAGCATGCAGGCGGAGATGTGCCTTCCCATGGCGGCGTTGCCGCCATGGAAAGGCATGTGGTCTTTGCCTTTGGGGGCCCGTAGCGGGCCCCCGTATAGTTGGGGGGGTGAGGGTGCACATGGGGGGTACCTATGGTACCCCCTGCATTGGCATGGACAAAGTGGCAGGCACCGCGCGGTGCCTGTCACCTTGTGCATGCCGATGCACGACGTCTATTCCCAGCATTGTGGCGGGCGGTGCTGTGAGCACCGTCCGCCACAATGCTGGGAATAGGGCTTGCCACCGCCACAGTGGCGGTGGCATCCTAATACCAGGTGCGGGACCGCCGCACCCCTTGCGGACCGTCCCGCATTCCGTTGCGGTGGCGGGCGGACAAAGTCCGCCCGCCATCGTAATGATGCCCTATGTTATTTTTGTAAAATAAATATGACTTCCTATCTCTATGTATTTGTTTATCTTACATATTGTTAATAAAAAATATATTTCTTATTCATTTCAAAATATTTAACAATAGATAAACATCAATAAAAAAATTAAAATGTCTAATTTATTGTCTACCATTTCATTAATGTTACATTTAATGTTACATATTAATTATATTTTTAATAAATATACTGTGTAAAATATTATCTTTGCATTAAGTATATATACAATGTTATTTTTTACATGCACAACTGTCTTATAAAAATAACATTACACTACTTTAAACTATAATATTTTTTTAAATTACATATTAAAACACATTAAGCTAAATTATTATTCCCACTTCAGTTACCATAAATACAGGATAGATGCTGGACAGTAATCTTAATTAATTTACTATTCCCACTCCAGTTAGTATTAATTCAGGGTAGGTGCTGGACACTATACTTAATTAATTTACTATTCCAACTCCAGTTAGTATTAATTTGGGGTAGGTGCTGGACACTAAATTTAATTAATTTACTATTCCCACTCCAGTTAGTATTAATTAGGGGTAGATGCTGGACACTAAACTTAATTAATTTACTATTCCCACTCCAGTTACTATTAATTCAGGGTAGATGCTGGACACTAAACTTAATTAATTTTTCTATTTCCACTCCAGTTAGTATTAATTTGGGGTAGGTGCTGGACACTAAACTTAAATAATTTACTATTCCCACTCCAGTTACTATTAATTCAGAGTAAGTGCTGGACACTAAAATTATTTAATTTACTATTCCCACTCCAGTTAGTATTAATTCGGGGTAGGTGCTGAACAATAAACTTAATTAATTTACTATTCCCACTCCAGTTACTATTAATTAGGGGTAAGTGCTTGACACTAAACTTAAATATTTTACTATTCCCACTCCAGTTACTATTATTTCAGAGTAAGTGCTGCACACTAAAATTATTTAATTTACTTTTCCCACTCCAGTTAGTATTAATTAGCGGTAGGTGCTGGACATTAAACTTGAATAATTTACTATTCCCACTCCAGTTAGTATTAATTTGGGGTAGGTGCTGGACATTAAACTTGAATAATTTAGTATTCCCACTCCAGTTAGTATTAATTAGGGGTAGGTGGTGGACACTAAACTTAATTAATTTACTATTCCAACTCCAGTTAATATTAATTAGGGGTAGGTGCTGGACACTAAACTTAATTAATTTACTATTCCCACTCCAGTTAGTATTAATTCAGGGTAAGTGCTGGACACTAAAATTATTTAATTTACTATTCCCACTCCAGTTAATATTTCTTAGGGGTAAATGCTGGACACTAAACTTAATTAAGTTAATATTCCAACTCCAGTTAATAATAATTCAGGGTAAATGCTGGACACTAAAATTATTTAATTTACTATTCCCACTCCAGTTAGTATTAATTAGGGGTAGGTGCTGGACACTAAACTTAATTAATTTACTATTCCCACTCCAGTTACTATTAATTCAGAGTAAGAGCTGGACACTAAAATTATTTAATTTACTATTCCCACTCCAGTTAGTATTAATTAGGGGTAGGTGCTGCACTAAACTTAAATAATTTACTATTCCCACTCCAGTTAGTATTAATTAGGGGTAGGTGCTGGACATTAAACTTAAATAATTTACTATTCCCACTCCAGTTACTATTAATTCAGGGTAAGTGCTGGACACTAAAAATATGTAATTTACTATTCCCACTCCAGTTAATATTTCTTAGGGGTAGATGCTGGACACTAAACTTAATTAATTTAATATTCCAACTCAGTTAATATTAATTCAGGGTAAGTGCTGGACACTAAAATTATTTAATTTACTATTCCCACTCCAGTTAGTATTAATTTGGGGTAGATGCTGAACACTAAACTTAATTAATTTACTATTCCCACTCCAGTTAGTATTAATTAGGGGTAGGTGCTGCACACTAAACATTATTAATTTACTATTCCCATTCCATTTATTATTAATTACAGGTAGGTGCTGGACACTAAAATTAATTAATTACCTATACCCACAGAAATTACTGTAAATTAAAAGAAGTTGCCAGACCTTTTACATATATATTTTTGTTTTCATATTAAAATTTGTATAATATGACTAACTACACTATACATAAAATAACAAATATTTGACACCTATAATAAATTACTACACTATATAATTGAATAATTGTTATATTTTTTATATAGTATAAATGTAAAATATAATTTTTTAATGTAATTTTTAAAAATGTATATATTTTACTAAATTTTAAATTTCACATATAAATAATATAATATCTACATTAAATACCTAATTATAAATATTTCAATTGTAAATTGTAATTTTTTTTTTTTTAAATAATTTTCATTGAACATTACAAACATTTTCACTTTATTTTTAATTTAAAATTTAAAATTCTTAACAAATGAAATATTAAAGAATTTTCAATTATAATACAACATATTTTAACTTTTCCAAATGTATTAATTATTAATATTTTAAAAGAAGATAAATATTAATTGATTAAAAATTTACACTGTAAACACATAATTTTTGGAAATGTTTATAAATAATAATTAAAAAAAAAAATTAAAATATTTTTAATAAATGTATACAACAGTAACCAACATTACATCCTATAAACACAACTCCAAAATTATAAAACTATACATGCAATATACAAATAAAATATATCCAAATTTGAATATATAAACTGCAAATTTTTATAAAATTTCATTTAATAATTTATAAAACACTCCCCACCCTTATCCCCTATAAACCCAACATCCCATTCCTAAAAATGTTTTGTCAATATTCAAAATTATATTTTCTAAATTATAAAATATAATTTTAAATTTATTATAAAGTTAAATGAATTATTTTAAAACACTCCCCACCCTTACCCTCTATAAACCCAACATCCCGCTCCTAAATAATATTTTTCTAAATTCAAAATTATACTTTCTAAATTATAAAATAAAATTTCGAATTTATTATAAATTTAAATGAATTATTTTAAAACACTCCCCACCCTTATCCCCTATAAACCCAACATCCCACTCCTAAAAAATATTTTACTAATTTATTTTTTTATAACATTAACTAACTATAATTAAACTACAAACAAACTATAAATACATTAAAAAATAGTACAAAAACGATATTTTAACATAACGATATTTTAAGTCGATATTACATACTTCGATATTTTAAACACAATCGATATTTTTAACATCGATATACACAACATCGATATTTAGTACTATCGATATACTTAAGTCGATATTTATGTATATCGATATAAAAATTCCGATATTATGTCTACTTACCGTGGTGTGTGTGGGGCTCTTGCACTGCAGTGCTCACCTGAAGTGTCAGCCGGCACAATGAGGTAGAGGCCCCACTGCCGCTGAAACTGTGAGACCCAGGGGGTCTGCTATTCACTGGGGCTGCTAAGGTGGTGGGTGCTCCCTTAGAGGGTCAGAGTTGAGAGCAGTGTGGTGGGGTCTCTCATCCAGGGTGTGTGCTTTGAATCCCAGAGCCTCTCCAGTCGCAATGTTATTCCCCCTGTGAGTCTCCATTAGCAGAAATACCCCACCAACTTCCAATGCTGTCTCTGAGGCAATGGGAGTTCCTCCCAGCTGTGTCCCCGAGTCTCCCTCCGCTGGGTGTCTGAGCCACTTATTAAGCCAGTGTATCAGGATCACAGCAAGTCATCTCCCAGGGCCCTGGGCAGCTGCGCCACACCTACCCACTTCAACGTTCGCCTTCCAATGCCGTGTCGCCACCTCAAGGACACCCGCTGTATCGTTGGACAGCTTCACCCTGACCCAAAGTGTGCCAAAGAAACCTTGTGGTGTAGGAGGCCCAAGCTAGTTCTCCGTCTCTGCCGGGGCCTGGCGACGGTCTTCGCACTATGTTCTCACTCTTTGTAGGTTTGTAGGGCTATGGCCATGGATCACACACTCCCAGCGCTGTGGGCCTCGCTGCCTGCACATTTGGAGTATTTCAGGGAAGGGGGGCAGATAAGCTGGAAGCAGTTCAACACAGTCCACTGGGGCTGTCAGAGTCAAGGCTCCACTGCAGCCGCCATCTGGATTGTATCGGCGCACCTCCCAACGGCCCAGAGAGCCTGCCGATAGACGCTGATGCAGCTTCGGGCCGGCAGGGTCACCACCCTTTGTGATTAGGGGGCTTCCCCCATGATGTTGGTGCTTTGTAGCCCCCTGGGGCACACCAAACCCACTACCTTTACCAACGCGGGCCCCGGAGCTCCATGGAGACGCAGCTACTCGGGCGCCATCTTGGACATGCCCCCAATAATTTTTATTTAAATTAATATAATTAAATCAATGAACTTTTTAGTGCCATGGTATTTTTTTTAATTTTGTTCGAATTTAAAATAAATATATTTAATTATGTTAGATTAATATATAACATAAAAATATGTTTACTGTTTTTTTTTTTTAAATTTATTAAACTTTTTAACTTTTTCCTCTACTTTACCATAGGGCGATCTCTGTGCTGGTGTTGGAGACCTCCGTCTGCATGTGAAAGGTTACTAGTAGTAACTTTACACTCATAAATTAGACTCCATCCCCTGGTTTCATTGGGTGAAATTATGTAAGTATACATTTTGTAGTGAATTTACACTAGTCAATTTACGTTTGTAAAAGGTGAATAGCCAAAAGTCGAAAATATACTACAAGGTGTAAGAGTAAACTTACACACGTAAATTTACTCATGTGTAGGTTTACTTTTGAAATTGCCCCAAAGTGAATTTCAACATCCACAGTTCTGAATGAATCGCAATTATTTAAACTCAAAATGATTCCCACTTCTGAGCTATAGTAGTGGGTAACTTGAGTATGTACAGAGATCCCATTAATACTACTTAGGATGATACTTTATTTTTTTTTATCAACCTCTAGATAAAAGCAAGAATTTAGGTCGGTGCTTATTTGCACTTGGAAGATCTCATGTCAACCTGTGACCTGCTGGAGTAATATCTACAATAAGTTTCATTTATTGCCAAATCCTGAAGCTCAAAGGACTCTCTTACGCTACTGAATTGATATCACTGTACCAGATCATGATCAAAAATTCAGGAGTTGCTCAACATCCGACCACTGTCTCCTGGAACTTCAGACTGCATCATTGTGTACTCGTCCAAGACTGTGTTACATAGTGTGTAATTCAGATTGTCCCATGCCAAAGCAAGTGGAATATGTAGCCTTCTGTCTCTTTTTTAAGGAAACAGTATAACATAAGCCTGTATTGACCTTACTTTACTGCTTAATAACCCCCATTATTTCAGAACCAGTGCAAGGCAGAATGATAACCACATAAACTTGTTTTTTACACCTATGAATTAAAGTACCAACATCTGCCAGACTAATGCATCCTTCTGTAAGGTCTGTCAGAAGGTCTTTTTGAAGGAATCCATCAAAAAGGATGACCCTCATTGCAAGCACGAACTGAGGGTATCACAACAGGTTGGCTTCCCTAGAGATGTCAGATTATCACTATGTATATTTATATGTATGTCTATACATATGTAGGTAGGTATGTGGCATTTGTATAAAGCATACCTAGAGCAGTGTACAATGTCAAAGACAAAAATACAGCCAATGATTGCTTTGCAGTGTAGCTGAGGTCTGAGAGTGGAAGTGAACTGTTACTTCTATGTGTAGTGTTCACAATTACGATGGTGTTATACAGGATGTAACCTTTGCCTATCACAAATGGTGGTATCCTTGAAGACCGCTCACATTGGCTTTCAACACAGCATCCGTTCATTACTGAAGAAATATAAACCTGCCTCTCTATACATCAATCTGATTGCCAGCAGTGCCAGAAGAATATTGAACAAAAGGGTGAAGATGTTTCTCATGTGGGTCAACAAATACGTCTAGGGGTGACTACATGACTTCCAAATTAAAACAAATACTTAAAATGCTCAGGAGACAGTAACGACCTAATAAAATCTGCTACTCTAGAGTCTAAAATATACCTCAACAGAAACACGGTTACTCTTATGAGTGCTAAAGGGACCTGGAGTCACAGATACCAACAGACGCATGGAAAATTACTCTCAGAGGGACTCATAAGTGCCTTATTTAAAGGAGGGTGGTAACTGGACATCTGCCAAAAATTGACGAAGCCCTTGTCTGCCCTTCTCCTAGCAGCAGGGGCGTAACGCAGACCCTTGCAGCCCCTGTGGCGCAGGGGACCCTCAACCCTTCCGTAGACCCCCTGATCTTCAGAGGGCCCCCATTCAGCCCGAGACCAATTATTATTTGTGAGATATGGGAGACTTGGGGGGGCCCCTCATCACATTCCGCAGGGGGGCCTCATCATTTTGTGTTATGCCACTGCCTGGAAGTATGCGCTTTTACAATTGAGCATCCCTCTACATTCTCAGGAAGACGCTTGCAGAGAATCCAGTGCAGAAATGAATGTCATCTGATGGACAACTATACAACCTTATTTTGTGTGGCCCCTCTGAAGCATCATGGTAGTCCAGCACTGAAGTCCAGAAATATCCTCCACACCCTGGGACATTAGTTATATTATTTGGATGGGTCTGCCTTTAGATATAATATAAGTGACTACATGATAACAAGTAGGGTGACAAGGTGTCCCGGATTCTTCCAGACAGTCCCGGTTTTTAGAGGACTGTCTTTTTCCAATTTTAAATACATGTCCCAGTTTTTGGGAACATTTTCAACTTATACCTGAAAGCAGAATTAAAAGGGATGTACTGAGTCACGTAATTTATCTTTTTGTTTCAGGCAGCACAGAAGGAGGTCAGCTATGTGCTCAGAGACAGAGTGGGAAGGAGGCAGGGAGGCACAGGGTGGAGGTCCTGCCATAGCTAATGTTATCTAAATATAGCCTTCTATGCATTTATATGACTACGTTCACATCTGACATCCCCCTGCACTGTTTGAAAGAAAAGGCTAAATGTATATATATATATATATATATATATATATATATATATATATATATATATATATATATATATATATACTGAGGAAGGAAGAGTAGACTCAGGAAGGAAGAGGAGAAATTTCGTGAAAGAAAAGCCTTCAAATTCCATATAGACCGAACAGATTATGGATGTGGGCGTATATTCACATTTGCCAGAAAATATGACTCGCTAAAGGTGTCCAAATATAGCGGTTCACAAGCGGCAAAATTGAGCTCTGAAAGTGGCAGAGCAGGACCCGAGATGACATCAAACTCGGATCTTAGCTCTGTACTTGAAAGCGAGACTGAATTAGACTCTCGCAATCAGTTAACAAAGCAAATACCAGCAAAGTTAACACTAGCACAAGAGGTGGATTTTTATGCCTGGAGCGCAGGCAAACCTTACGCCCAGAAATCAAACGAAACAGCAAGGACGAACAGAACCACGAAGGCGCCCCAAGAGGCGAAAAGCAAGGCAACGAAGAGCCCAAAAAGCAAACACGCCGAAAATGGAAATGCTAGCCAGTTGTGAATATACTGACAGGCAAACCATAATCAATTTGGCAAATGTTGACCTGAACAAGGCAGAGAAACAACTGCTATCCCTCTGACTTTCATACTGCCCCGAAAGCACATTCAACTATGCATCCACAAGAATGGACATTTTTAAGAGTGTGCGCCGGCTCAAACTGAAAAAAAACTTTTTACAGAACAAGAAATCAATGGACATTTCACCAGAGAGGGATTTTGACCAACTTCTAACTACATCCCCACCATGCAACCTCACGGCATCGGATATGTCAACCCTACGGGACATGCAGGATCTACTCAATGAAAACATGACTTCCACACAAAACAACAGGGAAATTGAACTCACGAATACCAAGAATGACAAAAGCATGGCAAGAACACCTTTCAGACCTCGCTCCACTTTTAGCCCTATTACACCAAGGGACGCCATCGATATCTTTCAAGAGCAAACAGTGAGTGACATCAAGAAACTAAACCACAGAGTGCAGAGAAAGACAAGGCAAAAATCAATAAACAGGAACTCCAGTACCATCTGTTGATGACCAAATTAAAAACAAACAAAGATGTGGTTATACGTAACTCCGACAAAGGGGAAATTTGGTGCTATGGAGTAAAGCTGACTATATAGATGAAGCAATGAGCCAGCTTATGGATAGAGAATGTTACCGCAAAAGTGATATGTTATCCCTTAAAACCATGTATAACAACTACCACATGAAACTAGTGGCATGGAAAAATGCAGGGTTGTTAACTGTGCAGGAATACAGGTTTTTGCGAAATGACCATCCGGTGACACCCATTTTATACTTTATCCCGAAAATCCACAAAAACCCCCAGGGCGACCAATAATCTCTGCCCGTAACAGTCTACTTGAAGGATCATCCCAGTACGTGGACTTTTTTTTGCAAGAACATGTGAAACAACTCCCCTCATACATCAGGGACACTGGGGACGTTTTGTCAAAAATACAGAACTTTGAATGGCAGGAGGACTTCATATTAATCACCTTAGACGTGACATCATTATACACGTCCATCAATCATCGAGATGGTTTGAGGGCGTTGCAATTCTACTTAGATAGAAGACCGCCTGAATGTAATCAACACAGCAAGATGCTAATTAATGTGGTTGAATTTTGACTTTGTAATAACATTTTCATGTTTCAGAATGCACTCTACCAACAACAAAGGGGCGTAGCTATGGGGGCCAGCCTCTCCCCCAGCTATGCATGTTTGCACATGGGATGGTGGGAGGAGCTGGTCCTACACAAAGAATATGAGGCACAGGTAGCAAACAACATCAAACTTTGGCTAAGGTTTATTGATGATCTTTTTATAATCTGGTAGGGGACCCAGTCAGAAGCAGAAATGTTTATAGAAGGTCTCGATATCAACAGCCTTAATCTTTAATTCATGGCCACTTTGAGTTCTGAAGCTGTCAATTTCCTCGATGTACAGGTATACATCAAAGAGGGCAAGCTGGAAACCATATTGCATCGAAAGGCAACTGCTGGCAACTCAGTGGTGCATGCTAGGAGCTCTCATCCTCAACATTTAATACAAAGTATTCCATACGGTGAGATGCTCCGGTTAAAGCGCATATGCAGTTGTGAGGATGACCTTAAGGCAGCACAGCTAGCCAGTCAAAACAGGTTTCTGGCGAGAGGATACTCAATAAAAAGTATCAAGTCGGCCATTGCCAAGAGCAATGCTGTCAAGAAGGAATCCCTTCTCAGCCAATCTCCACCATCAGAGACAATTACATCTAGAATCAATAAAACGCAGGAGGTGGAATCTGAAACCTTCAGAATCAGCCTAGGGTATAGCAAACAGGAAAAGGCCATCAAAAATATTATCAGAAAAAATTGGCCTTTGATCCTGAGCGACCGGTTATAGGCCACTTGCTACCCAACAGAGTGGCCATAACCTACAGCAAGGCACCCTCAATGAAGGACACCCTAGTCAGAAATGATCCTGGTAGTCAGACTAAGGTCACATGGCTATCTCAGAGGAAAGGATTTTTTAAATGTAAGCTATGTAAAGCATGCCAATTTGGTGTCAACAAAACCTCCTATAAAACACCATTTGGAGACCAGAAACGATGTATCAACAAAGCCCTGACCTGCAAACCTGATCACGTTGTCTATGTGCTACAGTGCCCTTGTGGACTATGTTATGTAGGGAGTACTATACTTCAGGGTCACAAGAGAGTACTCCAGCACATTAGGGCTATCAAAAACAAAGATCAGTCTTATCCCGTGGCACGACACTTTGGCGAAGCTCACAATGCGGATCCAAAGGATTTGAAATACTATCTAATCGATGCCGTCCCACCAAACAAAAGAGGTGGGAATAGGGAGAAAGCCCTAAGGAGACTAGAGACACGTTATATTCTTGACCTTGACTCTAAGCAACCGGGGGCCTCAATGTCATGGAGGAACTACATACATGCATCTAGATAGAACCTCTAGGCAGTCCAACTTTAAGGGTACAACTATTACTGTAGTTCTTCCCCCCCCAGCGTCACAATACCATTAGGGGCAAACTGAAACCGCATGCCGCCCCTTTTATTATTCACACAGTTCTTTTAGAATTTTAGCTTTTTACACCGTGGTGAAATTTGCACATAGCACTTTTTTCAAAGGGAATATTTGCACTAGCACTTGTTGTTCAGAGTCGTAAGGTTTACAACATTAAGGTTTACATTTAACGAATTGTATATGCACTAGCACTTTAGATTTGCCTGTATTGTATTAATCAACATGACATCCCCTTACAAAAGCATTAAGAGGCAAATACCACTTATAAGGGTTGAGACTTGTGTAGGCATTTTTTTAGCAACAAACTTTTAGAAATGGTAAAGTTTTAATTGCTGCTAAGATTTTATAAAATTTGTGTTTGTTTTTATAAAGGCATTTAGGTATTTATACCCAGACGCTAATCCAACCATAATCTATTTCGGTAAACTGATGGTATGTTTTCCATGTCTATGGTTACCTTGCGAGTAAATGCACATGTCACTTTAAGGGAATTTAAAAAAATGGTTTAAAGAGCAAACCTCTAACTGTGAGGTGCGCCATGTGATTTCAGTGGGCATATCAGTGCCACAGAAGTGGCTTTTTTAGATCTCAAAGTCTTTATTAGGGATGGACAAATTTGTACCTCTCTATTCAGAAAAGTAACTGCAGGTAATTCTATATTAGAGGCCCATAGCAGTCACCCTAAGTCATTAAAAAACAGTATACCTTACGGGGAATTGTTGCGCTTGAAAAGGAATTGCACACGAGATGAAGATTTTCAAATAGAAGCATGTGCCGCAATAGAAAGATTTAAGGTACGAGGTTACTCTCCAGATTTACTAGACAAAACCTTGTTTAAAGTAGATAAAATTCCTAGATATTGTTTGTTAAAGGATAGAGTAAGATCTAACACTCAGGGAGGGGAAACCTTTAGATTTATAACCACCTTCTCTAATGATGCAGGCACATTAAGAAAAATATTATCACGCAATTGGCATATATTGCAAACGGATGCGGTAATAGGAAAGAGTGTACCTGATTACCCTCAGATCACATTCAGACGCAGCAGATCTCTGGAAGACGCACTGGTACACAGCCATTATGAGCCAATCCCATATAATCCTAGATTAAGCACACTAACAGGATTTTTTCCTTGCAGTAGATGCAAGGCCTGCAGACACAGTTCTAAGACCTTAACTTATAAAAGTCCCGGATTGTCACAACCCAGAACCATTAATAAATTCATGACTTGTAACACACCATTCAGTGTGTATTGTCAGGTATGTCCCTGCAATATGCAGTATATTGGGAGCACTATACACCCAACCAAGCGTAGAATACTGGAACATGCCAGGGCAATAGAGAGAAAAGATTTCACTTACCCAGTGGCGAGACATTTCTCTAAATTTCATAAGAGTGATAGGAATCTCTTGAAATTTTATTGTTTAGATCATATTCCTCTTAGTGAACGGGGTGGCAACCGGGAACTTAAGCTACGTATGCTGGAATCCAGATTTATAATTGATCTACAAACGACTATGCCCCAGGGTTTAAATACAGAAGAAGAACTTGCGATTCACCTAGGATAAGTTCCTGTTACACTGGACAATTGATTGATGAATAGCTGTTATGAGCCATTAATAGTGGGTCCTTATAACTGAATGTTGAAAATAATTTGCATTAAGTTCCTACATTAGCCCATTCAGGGCTTAATAATTTGCATTGGAAGTGCAGTAATTATTGATGATAATAATCAGGCGCCATTTATAATTTTAGAAATGATGACTGTCGTTTGCTCATCTAAGAGCTTAATAACATGTTTTTTGAATTTTGTAAAGCTACGAAGGTATTGTCAGAGGATTGAACCATAGTTTGATGGTATTAATGAAGGATATGTAAAATATTGTTTAACCGTAACGATGTCCGGAATAATCTGTGAACATTGAAGATGGTTGCGACAGTCGCCAGTAACAAAACAATATATAAAAATTGATATATTATTTGACAATTATGTTTAACATAGCGTAATGACTTTAAGGAAGCTATGGACAATATGAATAATATGTTTTGTGTATCTTCTTTTCTTTTTTGACAAAGTGTTAAGATGACGCCCAAATAGAGTGATTGGTAAAAGTCTGTTTTCTGTGTCGATGAATATTTTCACCGGAAATGAAACATGTAAACAGGATATATTATCACTGAATTGACGGCACTGTGTACAGTGGAAAAAGGCGTGAAGCCGAAACGCGTCCTGTGCTTTACCTCGGTAAATTAAAATAACCGAGTTCATCCTTGATGGAGTGCGGTCCCTTCATTTCCTTGTGGGGGTGAAGTTTGAGCTGTGATATATATATATATATATATATATATATATATATATATATATATATTATCTACTGGCGGTCGCCAGTAGATAGTTATAGTTACAACCTATTATCCATAGGAAATCCGCGACATTCTATTTGAAATAACGTTGGCGCCGGTTGACGAATCTTCGTGAAAGTTTCCAACTTGTTGGGGCGCTCCGCTCCGCTCCTACCCTGAAAGTCTTGGGGTGATACGTGAAGCGGGGGCCGAGAAAAAAGGGGGGTCCCAAAACGCGTTTTCCCCATTCATTTTTCCATAGGAACCTTTAGTCGCAGCTACAGCCCGAACTGCTGAACGGAATTACCCCAAATTTGGCAAAGAGGTAGCCCTTGGTTCAGACTGGTGCCTTTTGCTAAAATGGTGTAAATCCGTTCAGTAGTTCCTGAGAAATTCACAATTAAAATCACATATATATCTATGGGCGCGTCGGATCCGCGTACCCTCCCGATCACGAGCTGCATGCTAATTGGCTGTCAACACTCCAAATCAAGAAGTGTTGGCAGCCATTTTATCCCTCGGTAGAACCGAGGGACAGAAACAAGTGCGCAAAGCGCAAAAGGGGGCAGGGTAGAAACACCCTGACCCCCTAGGTCTGCTCAGGGGGTCCCACAAGGACCCCCTGGGCAGAAAAAAGATTTTTTTTTTTTTTTAAATCGGCGGGATGCGCTTAGGGTGCGCGTATCCCGCCGAGAAAAAAAGAAACAAGTGCGCAAAACGCACAAAGGGGGCAGGGTAGAAACACCCTAACCCCTAGGCCTGCTCAGGGGTCCCACAAGGACCCCCTGGGCAAAAAAGCATTTTTTTTTTTTTTAAATCGGCAGGATGCGCTCAGGGTGCGCGAATCCTGCCGAAAAAAAAATCGAAGCGCGGTCTGCCGCGCTCGATGTAGTTGGCCCCCGGGTGGCCCAAGTCCCGGGGGCATGGTGGGGGGATAATTTAATGTGTGGGGGCCTCAAAGGGCCCCCAAGCCCGAGGACCGCCACCCCCGGGGCTTTTAAAAAAATGGTGCGGGAGGGCTCTGAGCCCTCCCGCAGCCCCGAGGACCACCACCTCCCCGGGGCTTTTTTAATTGATTTAACAACCTGTGTGGGGGGCTCCAGCCCCCACACGCCCGAGACCGCCACCTCCCGGGGCACTAACAAATTAAAATGGGGGTCCGTTTTGGACCCCCGAAGCCCGGGGACCACCACCTCCCCGGGGCTGTGCTGATGTAGGGAGGGGGCCGCGCGGCCCCCTCCTGGAAGCCCTTGATGGCCCTGGGGACTGCCACCCCCAGGGCCGGCTCCTGCAGTGTCCCGGGGTGCCTACCCCCGGGACACTGTAGTTTGCTATGGCAGGACGGGAGCCTCGCGGCTCCCGTCCTGCCATAGCAAACTGCTTTGGATATTGGAGAGAGAGCAGGAAACCTGCTCTCTCTTCCAATATCCAAAGCCGATTGCTTTCCACATGGGGAGCAGCATGTCAGCTGCTCCCCATGTGTAAAGCAATGCCGGCTCCCGTAGGACACGGGGAGCCGGCGGGACTGTGGGGGGATTGGGGACCCCCCCACAGTCCCCAACGAGAGGCCAGGCCCCGGGGGATGGGGTCCCCGGGGCAAGTAGTGGCCCAGGAGGGGGGCCACGCGGCCCCCCTCCCCAAAAAAGAAAAATTAAAAAAAATTTAAAAAAATGGAAAGGCCGGCCTTGGGGGATGGGGTCCCCGGGGCCTTAAATGGCCAGAGGAGGGGGGCCACGCAGCCCCCCTCCAAAGAATAAAAATAAAAAGGCCATGCCCCGGGGGATGGGGTCCCCGGGGCCAATACAGAGCCCAGGGAAGGGGGCCACGCGGCCCCCTTCCCGTTTTTTTAATTAAAAATTTAAAAAAAGGGGTAAGGCCCTGGGGGATGGGGTCCCCAGGGCATAAAACCAGGAAAAAGGAAGGGGGCCACACAGCCCCCTTCAGGGGACAAAATTTTTTTTTTTTTTTAAACGATCGGGCCCGCAGGCCCCGCCCCTTCCTTCACCACTCTGCAAACGCGCCCCCTGGCGCGTTTGCAGAGGGAAGCGAATTCCCCTTGAATACTGGGGGTCCCTGGGGGCCAACTAGCCCACCAGGAACCTCCAATATGCGCCAGGGGCTGCGTTGCAGAGACGTGTAGAGAGGCCACACCCCTTTTACACCTCTCTGCAACGCAGCTCTGTGGCGCTTTTTGAAGGTATATGGTGGGCTAGTTGGACTCCGGGGACCCTCAGGATTCAAGGGACTTAATCCCCAACTTAAAACACGCCACGGGGCGCGTTTGCACAGTGGTGAAGGGAGGGGGCGGGGCTTCAGGTGACATGTGTGCAAACAGGCCTCGTGGCGCATTTTAAGATGGGGAATTAAATCCCCTTCAATCCTGAGGGTCCCTGGGGGCCAACTAGCCCAACAGGGACATCCAGAAAGCGCCACAGAGCTGCGTTGCAGAGAGGTGTAAAAGGGGTGTGGCCTCTCTACACGTCTCTGCAACGCAGCCCCTGGCGCATATTGGATTTTCCTGGTGGGCTAGTTGGCCCCTAGGGACCCTCAGGATTCAAGGGGACTTAATCCCCCAACTTAAAACGCGCAACGGGGCGCGTTTGCACAGATGTCACCTCAGGCCCCGCCCCCTCCCTTCACCATTGTGCAAATATTCCTCTAAAATCAGCCGAAATACGAATTCCGATTTACTCACCTGTTATCAGGAGAGACCTCAGTGCTGTATCTTTCAGCCCAGTACTGGTCCTGAAAAGTAATTCTAACCATACTTACCAGTAACTTGAATTTCCTTCCATAGGCTAACATTGACTGGTTTCACTTGGAAATTCTTCCAAGTGTGGAGTTTTGGAACTTTAAAATATTCCTCTAAAATCAGCCGAAATACGAATTCCGATTTACTCACCTGTTATCAGGAGAGACCTCAGTGCTGCATCTTTCAGCCCAGTACTGGTCCTGAAAAGTAATTTTAACCGTACTTACCGGTAACTTGAATTTCCTTCATAGGCTAACATTGACTGGTTTCACTTGGAAATTCTTCTAAGTGTGGAGTTTTGGAACTTTAAAATATTCCTCTAAAATCAGCCGAAATACGAATTCCGATTTACTCACCTGTTATCAGGAGAGACCTCAGTGCTGCATCTTTCAGCCCAGTACTGATCCTCAAAAGTAATTTTAACCGTACTTACCAGTAACTTGAATTTCCTTCCATAGGATATCATTGCCTGCTTTTTGCTGAAAAAGTTTCTAAGTGTTGATTTTTGAAACATACAAATATTCCTGTAAAATCAGCCGAAATACGAATTCCGATTTACTCACCTGTTATCAGGAGAGACCTCAGTGCTGTATCTTTCAGCCCAGTACTGGTCCTGAAAAGTAATTTTAACCGTACTTACCGGTAACTTGAATTTCCTTCATAGGCTAACATTGACTGGTTTCACTTGGAAATTCTTCTAAGTGTGGAGTTTTGGAACTTTAAAATATTCCTCTAAAATCAGCCGAAATACGAATTCCGATTTACTCACCTGTTATCAGGAGAGACCTCAGTGCTGCATCTTTCAGCCCAGTACTGATCCTGAAAAGTAATTTTAACCGTACTTACCGGTAACTTGAATTTCCTTCATAGGCTAACATTGACTGGTTTCACTTGGAAATTCTTCTAAGTGTGGAGTTTTGGAACTTTAAAATATTCCTCTAAAATCAGCCGAAATACGAATTCCGATTTACTCACCTGTTATCAGGAGAGACCTCAGTGCTGCATCTTTCAGCCCAGTACTGATCCTCAAAAGTAATTTTAACCGTACTTACCAGTAACTTGAATTTCCTTCCATAGGATATCATTGCCTGCTTTTTGCTGAAAAAGTTTCTAAGTGTTGATTTTTGAAACATACAAATATTCCTCTAAACTCAGCCGAAATCCGAATTGTGATTTACTCACCTGTTATCAGGAGAGACCTCAGTGCTGCATCTTTCAGCCCAGTACTGATCCTCAAAAGTAATTTTAACCGTACTTACCAGTAACTTGAATTTCCTTCCATAGGATATCATTGCCTGCTTTTTGCTGAAAAAGTTTCTAAGTGTTGATTTTTGAAACATACAAATATTCCTGTAAAATCAGCCGAAATACGAATTCCGATTTACTCACCTGTTATCAGGAGAGACCTCAGTGCTGTATCTTTCAGCCCAGTACTGGTCCTGAAAAGTAATTTTAACCGTACTTACCGGTAACTTGAATTTCCTTCATAGGCTAACATTGACTGGTTTCACTTGGAAATTCTTCTAAGTGTGGAGTTTTGGAACTTTAAAATATTCCTCTAAAATCAGCCGAAATACGAATTCCGATTTACTCACCTGTTATCAGGAGAGACCTCAGTGCTGCATCTTTCAGCCCAGTACTGATCCTCAAAAGTAATTTTAACCGTACTTACCGGTAACTTGAATTTCCTTCATAGGCTAAGATTGACTGGTTTTCAGCAAAAAAGTTTCAAAGTGTTGATTTTCACAAACTACAAATATTCCTTAAAAATCGCCTGTATGACTTAAACGCATTCTTTCAACTGTTTACAGGAGATGCACCAGTGCTGGATCCAGGATCCAACACTGAGTAAGAAAAAGTAACGATAACAGTTTTTACCTGCTAAGTGAATTTCCTTCCATAGGATAACATTGGTGATTCTATGAGAAAAGTTTCTAAGTGTCAACTTTTAAAATACAATAATATTCCTTAAAAATCACGACTGTAACCAAAACGCTTTTACTCAACTGTTTACAGGAGATGTACCAGGACTGAATCTAGGATCCAGTCCTGTGGTTACAAAAGTAATCCATAAAGTAACTAATTGCATTTAACTAGAAATTCACATTGAGCTGAATGTTGCATTGTGTTTGAAAATGTGTTGCCCATTGCAACAACTGTAACTACTGTACTTAAAAGTCTATTGCCTATCTGCAAAGTATTTAAACTAAAGTAATTCATTCTGAGAAAGTATTTTTGTAATGTAATGTATAATGTAATTACAATGTAATTTAAAAATAAAATATGTAAAAAAAATTGTTTCTAAAAATGTAGTAAATCAGTATGAAAAAAATTAATATAACAATTAATACATTTAAAAATTGTCATTTACAAAACCTTTGAAATTCACTGAAAAAACCGTAGGTTTCAGGCACGTTATAGTTAGAAATTAGCATTTAAAAAACCTTTGAAATTCACTGAAAAAACCATAGGTTTCAGACACGTTATAGTTACAAATTAGCATTTAAAAAACCTTTGAAATTCACTGAAAAAACCATAGGTTTTAGGGACAGTTATAGTTACTTGGACATTGCACTCGTACAAAACCCGTGAAATTCCCCCGTTATAGTTAGTTCAGCTAACTATAACTCGCGCCCCGCAATGCACTGCTGATGACGTCACATATTACATCACTCATGACATGGTCAGTGACATCACTGATGACATCACTGATGACATCTCAAATGACATCACTGATGACATCATCCACGTGATAATCTGATGCACCTCCTCACCCTAATATAACCTTTGATACACCCACTCTAAATTACAGACTGCCATTCGCAAAACCATAGACACTCCAACACCAATAACTACATACCCACTCACTGATTCTTAGGTCTACACACACACATCCACTCACTCACCCGTACAGTCACTCATACTTACGGTCACTCAGTACTAGGACTATCATATGCACTCTTACTCCTATATAGACACTCAAACAACGCCACTCATCCATAGAGATACTCACACACCTAGTCAGTCATGCAAATAATTAAACACACTGCCATTTACTCACCTATACAGTTATACACACACCAGCTCACTTACTCATACAAATAGTAGCACATTGTTACGCTCTTATACAATCACTGATACAAGCACACACTCATCCATACAGCCACTATCACAATCACTCACTCTTGCTTATAGCTATTTATATACTCCAACACACATATATACTGCCTTTCACATATGTACTTACTCACACATGTACCACTGGAACATACATTCACTCACTAACACACTCTTACACACACTTACCCACCCATACAGTCTATCACAGATGCACTCTTGAAACCATCCACCCAGTGAATCACCCACTCACACATCTATGCACAGAGTTGCACACACCCCTCCCACACAAACACTCAGGCACCCATACAGATACTCAGACAAGCATTCAATAACTCATATAGACACTCATGTAGCTATTCACAAACACATGCAGCCACTTACACAGCAACAGACAGACGGATACAGACATTCATCCAGTTTAGTCACTAACCCATGCATTCAGTAAGATACGTTAAATCACTCACTTATAGAGTCAGTCACGCACCTACTAAATCATCCATACAGACACTTACACACCCACTCATTCTTCAATAAGTCTTTTCCTATATATATTAAAAATATTTAAACTTTACAGAAACACACAGTCACTGGATGATGTCATCAGTGATGTCATCAGTGATGTCATCAGTGATGTCATTTGAGATGTCATCAGTGATGTCATCAGTGATGTCACTGACCATGTCATGAGTGATGTAATATGTGACGTCATCAGCAGTGCATTGCGGGGCGCGAGTTATAGTTAGCTGAACTAACTATAATGGGGGAATTTCACGGGTTTTGTACGGAGTGCAATGTCCAAGTAACTATAACTGTCCCTAAAACCTATGGTTTTTTCAGTGAATATATATATATATATATATATATATATATTTTTTTTTAAATTTATTTATTTATTTACAAGGCTGCAGAAAATCCGGGACAGGTCAGATATATACCTTGATCACAGTCGGTATTTACAGCCTTTATTCGTAATTCTGTGTCTGGCCTGTCCCCGTTTTTACTTCTCCGAATCTGGTCTCCCTACAACAGGTCCATCATGCAGTGCCTGCGTGGCTTACATGCCCAGAAGTTTTATTCTCCCCAAGAAGCGGCCGCAGCGTGGGTGGTGGAAGCAGAGCATCTGCTATACAAGCAGTATAGCACCAGACCAGTGAATTATAAATAACCTTAATAATCTTTAGTCTGTGTCCTGCACAAATAGGCATGATACAAATGTGTGTTCTGCTGGTATTAACCAGCACACAGATTAAACCATTTGTGGCTAGCACAAATGTTTTCGCTCTTCAAACTTCAGTCAGTGTAGTTGGGTACAGAGTTGGAAACAATCTACCACTGTGCTGTGGAGGGGATTTCAGCTATTTCTGCACCTCTGCAGTTGAGCACAAGGTTAGCTCTGTCAGTCAATAGCCCACTGCAGCCTGTCAGCCTACAGCAGTGCTACTGTGATCTGAGAGACCAGCCTTTAACCCCTTCGGCTTGGAGTCGTCCTCGGCCACGGTGGTCGTGTGCTGGGGACGGCTCCAATCCGTCCTGGCACCCACCTGTGTTGGGAGCGCTGGCACTCCCTTCATGGGCCCCCTGCAACATGGATCCATTGGAGGTGGCAGCGGAAGTGCTTCTGCTGCCACTCCTGACCCCTCCCCCGGCACTCTGATGACTTCAAAGCGCGCATGGTGCGATGACATCACCAGATGGTGCCGAAACGCTACGAAAGCCATTTTTTTCCAGTGCTTTGAGGAGAAAGGACTCTGGTAAGTTCCTCTCCTGGGGGGAGGGTGGATACAGAACACACACAGGGGAAAGGAAAGTGTTTTTCCTCCTGTGTGTCTGTCTGTAGTGGATTCCTTCTTCGCGGGTAGGGCTGCGATCGTGAAGCAGCAGTCCACACCACTGGACCACCAGGGCTTTTTTTAAATTTGAGGAGCGGCCCCTTGGGCAAGGTTGGTCCACTTAGGGCGCAGTATAGTGGACCATGTTTCGGCCCCCCCGGGGGCTAGGTCGGCCATTTTTTCCAGTCGATCTGCCTCCAGGGGTGCAGGGGAGTCAAAATCTACTAGACGCCAGAGATTACTTTTTTACCATAATTTTGGGGAGCAACCCCTCGTGCACAGGTTGCTCCCCTAGGGGGATAAATATTTTTTGAATTTCATCCTCCCCCACTCAGAGGGCAGATTGGCCGTTTGTAGGCCGATCTGGTCTCTGGGGGGATGGAAGCCCACTAGACACCAGGGATAGTGTGTAGAAGGGTCACTTCCTTTGTAGGCCTTTGTTATTTTTATTTTGTTGCCCCCCCCCGAGGGCAGATCGTCAATTTTAAAGGTCTCTGGGTGGGTGGTAGCACTTGAATCACCTGGGAATAAGGTTATGTCTGTGGTGGGGGATCTGCTTCTAGGGTAAGGTTTGCTTTCATCTGGTGGTGTCTTTTTTTGCCTTTGTCTCGCCTCCTTTCGAGGGGAATATCAGTGTCTTTTTGGTTGATATTGTGTTATCATTTTTATTTGTTTGTGTTTTAATTTCCGTTTTTTTTTACCGCAGAGCCAACCGCTTTTCTTTGTCGTGGTGGTTAATCCTGTTTGCAGGTGCAGCTTTAGCAGATCTGTAGTTTGTGGAGTTGTAGTTGGTAAGCAATTAATTTTGTAATATTTTCATCTAATGTGTATCCTTGGCCTGTTTGTATGAATTTTGTTTGACTGTTGTACTAATTTTAGCTTTTTGTGTGATTGTCTTTCAAAGTAACCTATTCATTTGTGCATGTTCTATACTGCCTCGTGATATGTGTAATGTGTTTTTTCTTTTTTATTCCAGTGGGACTTTTTGATGCTTGCTTTGTCTGTGCAGAGCAGGTGCAGTTGAGCCTCAATCTTGCTGTCTCTGGCAAATGAGTGGTATCATTTTTTATTTTTTTTATTTTTTTTAATGAGTTTTATATAGCGCTGGCTAGACCCGAAGGTATCAGAGCGCTTTACAAGAGTATCTACAGAGGTACAATAAATTACACAAAGTTACACAGTAAAAACAGGGATTAAGGACATGAGAATACTCGTGGATGGCAAACGAAGACGCTAGGTGAGGCAACTTAAAGCAGTGGAATAACAGTAAAAGCGGCGGAAAATCGGAGACAAGAACAATCTAAGGGGCAGGGGAAGGAAGAGGGGGGAGAACAGAAAGAAAGGGAAAGGAAGGCAGATAAGGACAGGAAAGTGAGAGTGAAGCAAAGCGGGAGAGGGACCAGAGATATTAACAAGATCGACAACGAGGAGTCCGTGGCACAGGAGAGACGATAGAAAGGTCGCCCGGCTGGAGACCGGCTGGGACAGAGGAAGAGGTCAAAGATCACTAAGATGGCGGATCAGGGACAGGGGAGTCAAAGAAGAAAGTCACAAAATGGCGGGGAGCATAAGAACCCAAGTCAGAAAGTCAAGGGAGCAAATTCAAAAAACACCAAGAGCAAATTTCGCGGAGGGTAACTAGAGGGGGAAATGAGCCAGAGAGTCAGGAGGGGGGAGGGCAGTCGGTTTCAAAGTGATAGCCGTACTGACCATGAGCAAAAGTTCGGGGCAGCGGGGGCAGCAGTGTCCGATCCGGTGTCCATAGGTCGTGGATGAATGTAACAGGCGCCAAAGCAGCAGTCCGTAGAGCGGGAGGCAGCAAAGTTTTTAAAAAAGTTAAAAAAACCAGGGGGGCGCCTCTCCGGAACGGTCGCAGAAAGATGGGCTCAGATAGCCACGAAGAGCGGTGCCGAGACTTCATACCTCCGCTATGTCCCCAAATCGGCCCAGATGTCTTGCGAGGAGGCGAAGCAGGCAGCAAAGTTAAGAAAACCGGATGGGGCGCCTCTCCGGCACGGTCGAGGAATAGTGGGCTCAGAATAGCAACTAAGAGCGGTGCCGGGACTACTATTTTTGAGAGTATATAGATCTTTGTGTGCTTTGTATTGATTGACTGTTCTTTCCAGATTACTATATGCCAGTAGTTTTACTCTCTGTTTGATAAAGCCACAGTTTGTGTATCACTTATTTAACACAGTGTTGGTTATTGTTGACTTATTTGTTGTGTTACTTTTATTAGTAAGATATATGGCTAAAGGCAGGTTGACCGCTCAGGAGGTTGTTGGTTTGCTTTTTGAATCTTCCTCTGACCATGGTTCTGAGACTGACTCTGCATCTGAGGCAGAGGAGGAAGTCCAAGATTCTGGCAGTGAAGTTTCTGTCCAAGAGGAATCATCTGATATAGCCACTCTCAGTGCGGAGGAAGTGCCTCTTTTAGAGGAGGACACTGATATGCCGATAGTGCAGCAAGAGGAATCTGGATTGCAGCCTGGGGCTGAAAGGATTCCCATTGGAAGTGCTGAACTCTGGGTTGCCCCAAACATGGTTACAGCCTGTGTTGCCTGCCTTTATTGGTGTTGCAGGGTTTAGAGTCAATACTGAAAACTTTTTGCCTATAAATTTCTTTCAGTTGTTTATGGACAATGTATTTTTGGATGAGATTGTGGACCAGGCTAATTTGTATGCTGAACAGTTTTTAAGGGACAACAGTGCCAGACTTAAGCCTCACTCTAGAGCTGGCCAGTAGACTCACACAAATCTGGATGAGTTGAAGAAGTTCTTTGGTTTAACTTTTTTGATGGGCTTGATAAGGAAGCTGTCGCTGTCTTCATATTGGTCTACTAGCCCCTTGATGGCAGCTTATATATTTCCTGCAATCATGAGTTGTGATTGGTATTTGCTTATGCTTCGAATGCTGCATTTTGTTGCTAATGCTTCAGCATTCCCACGTGGTCTCCCTGATTGTGACCATCTCTTCAAGATTCGAACTGTTCTTGATCATTTTGTAGATCACTTTTCAGAGATCTGTGTTCCAGGGAAGGAAAAAGCTGTGGATGAGTCTTTCGTCCTGCTCACGGGTCGTTTGGTTTTTAGGCAGTACATTCCTAGCAGGAGGGCACGTTATGGAATTAAGATGTATATGCTGTCTGAGAGTAGCACTGGATATGTCTATAATTTCAGGGTGTACACTGGTAGGGAATCTTCTGTTGACCCCCAGTTGTCTATCTACTTTTGGAGTCAGTGAGAAAATTGTGTGGGAACTTGGTCGAGGACTTTTTAGCAGATGTCACCATTTATACGTAGATAACTTCTACACTGGTATGCAATTGTTTAAAGTGGACACTGCTGCATGCAGCACAATCCATTCTAACCGTAAAGGTTACCTTAAAGAGCTTGTATGTAAAAACACTTCAGAGGGGACAGTGCGGTGCCTTGCGTAGTGGTAAACTTCTAGCTGTGAAATTTTCAGACAGAAGACATGGTCACATGATGACTACCATTCATTATGAAAGTACTTCACCTGTGACTGTTTGGTGTTAGGCTGCTGAAGTGCGCAATCCTGTGTGCATTTTAGACTACAATAAGCACATGGGTGGTGTAGATAGAGTATATCAGAGATTAGAGCCTTACATTGCTGTTTGTAAATCATACATTTGGTATAAGAAGTTGGCTATCCATTTGTTTAATTTGGCAACCTCCAATGCTTTTGTTGTGTTCAAGGATTGTTCTCCAGATTCAAAGATAACTTTTGTTCAGTTTCAGCGGTCTGTGATAGGCAGCCTTGTTGTAGTGGAGCAGGCAAGTGTTCCTAGAATTGGAGTGGTGGAGGATGTGGCTAGAATGAAAGATCGCCACTTTCTGATTACATTCCTTCTACACCCAACAAAAACTTTCTCTGTAGGAGATATAGAGTCTGTGTCCGAAGAGGAGAGTCGTATGTACTGCCTGAGTGTCCTTCTAATCCTGGGATATGTGTGCCCGTATGTTTTAAATCGTACCACACGCAACTGAAGTGCTGGGAGCAACCCTGAGCATGAAAGTGAACTGGCTGGTCTGTGTCGTTTTATATTTTTTGTTTAGTTTCAAGGTTGGCAGTAGTTTGATTTATTTTGTTAGAGCTGTTGTGTTTGCAGTCAAAGTTGGTTTTTCATCTTCTTCCAATTGGTTTCTGTTTTCTTTTTTGTTAAAAATGTGATGGCAGTGTGTGGACTGGTGCTTGGCTGGCAGAGTGTGTGGACTGGCGCTTGGTTGGCAGTGTGGGTGGACTGGTGCTTGGCTGGCAGTGTGTGTGGACTGGCACTTGGCTGGCAGTGTGTGTGGACTGGCACTTGGCTGGTGGTGTGTGTGGACTGGCACTTTTGCTGGCAGTGTGCGTGGACTGGTGCTTGGCTGGCAGTGTGTGTAAGCTGGCATTTGGCTGGAGTTGTGTGTGTGTGTAGTGAATTGCTGCTAGTCACTACATACACATTGCCAGCCAAACGCCAGTCCACACACTCCGTCCGCTGCCAGGCAGTGTGACTGCTGTGTCAGCCCTGTGGGCGCTTGAAAGTGATGGGCCTGTGAATGGCGCTGTTCGGTGATGTGAGTGTTGTAATGTGCTGGGCCCGCGGCTGGCGGTGTGAATGGTTTTGTGTGTCATGCATTAAAGGTGTGTGAATGACCTTTAAAGCGGTTGGTACCTTGTTGTGGCTTTACAGCTCACGAGCTGCGAGTCATTGGTTCTGGTTTTTGAACTTTACATTTTTAAATGTATTTCATTTTTGTGAAATCTCTTGTTAATAAAAATTACATTTTGAACCTTTCACTCACCCTCATGCCAAATCCAACCAGTATATGTGTGTACTTTGAAGAGTACATGGTTGTGCAGTAATATGTCTTTTCTGTCTTTCCCTGCCAGGGTGTACATTGTCTCCAGGCAAAATCTACCAACTCTAGATATTGTTGGTAAACTAGACACCAGGGGGACTCCAGGGTGGCTTATGTGGATCCCTCAACGTACTGGAATCTGTTGGGAGCCTCAAACTTCCTGCCACCCAGAGTTCCCACATATCTGTGATAAAAATGGTACCTCACCTGTGTGAGTGGGACTAGTGCCTACAAAATTGTGAGGTCCAAGATGCAATGTGGCAACACCACAAAAAGGGTAGCTGCAGTTTTTGGGCCAGGGTTCAGCGGCCACCCAGGAAATCCTACCAAACCCAGGCGTTTCTGAAAACTAGACACCCAGGGGTTGTGTGCCTCTCATGGATCCCATGAAGTTTTCTTTCCCACAATTCCCTGCAAACCTCAGAATTTGACTAAAAGCGCACATTTTCCTTGCATTTCTGCCGTATTCTTCCAGAATCAGAGTGAATCCACAAAATGATTACTGCCCAGTGTTTCCCCACTTGTCCCAAAAAAATGCTGCCACACTTGTGTGACTGGGCCTAGTGCCTTCGACAGGAACGGATTAAACTAACATCAATGAGAGGCCTCGCTAAGGGACACTCATTGACTTTGGTTTGGTTTGATCTGTTCTGTCGCAGGCACAAGGCCTACCCACACAAGTGAGGTACGTTTTTATCGGGAGACTTGGGGAAATGCTTGGTCGGAAATGGACAGGTTTCCCTAGGTGCCGGCTGAGCTAAGGCCCAAAATCCACAGGTAGGCACATTGCAAGAAAAGGGTCAGTTTTCAGTGGAAAAATGTGATGTTTCCATTTTACGTTTTGGGCCGTTTCCTGTCATGGGCACTAGTGAGGCAAGTGAGGTACCATTTTTATCGAGAGTGGGGCAATGCTTGGTGGAAGAAAGTTTGTGGCTCCCTGCAGATTCCAGAACTTTCCACCACTGAAATGTGAGGAATATGTGTTTCTTTAGTCAAAGTTTGAGGTTTGCAAGGGATTCTGGGTAACACAGCCTGGTGAGAGCCACACAAGTGACCCCATGCTGAATTCACCTAGGTGTCTAGTTTTTAAGAATGTACAGGTCTGCTAGGATTCCCTAGGTGCCGGCTGAGCTAGGGCCCAAAATCCACAGCAAGACACATTGCAAAAAAGAGTCAGTTTTCAGTGGAAAAATATGATGTGTCCAGGTGGCGTTTTGGGCCATTTTCTGTCGCCGACACTAGGCCTACCCACACAAGTGAGGTACCATTTTTATTGGGAGGAATGTGGGAACACTTGTTATTACCAATTGGATTTTCCTGCATTTATGCCTTCCAAATGTAAGGCAGTGTGTAAGAAAGAAGACATTTTGTGAAATGCCCTCTAATTCACATGCTAGTATGGACACCCACAAATTCTGAGATATGCAAATAACCACTGCTTTTAAACTCCATATCTTTTGCCCATTTCAGAAGTACACAGGTTTCCTTGATACCTATTTTTCACTCTCTATTATTTACCATATGAATAGCTCTATACCCGGTACACAATGAAAAGCCATTGCAAAGTGAAGCTCATTTATTGGCTCTGGATATCTCGAGTTCTTAGAAAACCTACAACCTTATATATCCCAGCAACCAGAAGGGTCTAGCAGATGTAATGGTATATTGTTTTTAATTCAACCATCATGACGAGAAGTTACAAATCAAAATGTTGTCAGAAATGGCAATTTTTCCTACAAATTTTCAATATTTTTTTATTTCAACACTTATTGCTGATCACGAGTACGGCAGTCCCAAGACAGCCATACACGTGGTGGTGGTCCGACTGCTGCCTGTTTGTCGGTCCGACGACCAATTATAAGGTAGGCAGTCAGATCGCCTCCATTCCTAGCCACTTTTCACACTGCCTCAACCGCCACGATCGTGGACCCCGATGGGGCGGCGGTGGGGAAAGCGACTGGAAATGGAGGCAGTGCCGATGCCGGCACCACCGTGCCTATTCCGACCTGCCTTTCCGCCGACCTTTTCATGGCCGGGACCTCACCATGAAAAGGTCGGCAGAAAAGCAGGGAAGGGGCCCCAGGGTGAATTTGCCCATGGGGGGAATATGCCTGGGGGCACATGTTGTGCCCCCCTCTGCATGCACTGTTGTGCGTGCAGTGTGTACCATGCACAACATGATGCATGGAACACAGTGCACCGACATGCAAGCGGTGCTGCCAAGTCTCTGGGATAGTCTTCAGGCTCTTTCTATGAGCTGAAGCATCCCACTGCAGTGGCACTGCTGACAGAACACTGCCAGCCCGGTGTTTTTTTCCAGATCACGGGAGTCAGGAAGCTGCCGGCTTGGCGGCCTTCTCCCAACCGCCTAACTCGTAATCGGACCCTAAGTTTCTTTGGGAAAACCTTAAAGGAGCTACACAAATGACCGCTTGCTGAATTCATAATTTTGTCTAGTTTTCAAAAATATATAGCTTTCCGGGATCCACCATGGGTTTCACTCCCGTTTCCACCACAAACTGTAAGGAGATTGAAAGCACAAAAAATAGGAAAAATGGGCTATCTCCCAGTAAAATGCCAAAACGGTGTTAAAAAAATTGGTTTTCTGAATCGAGTTCCTGAAAGCTGGGAAGATAGTGACTTTAGCACTGCAAACCTTTTGTTGATGCCATTTGCAGGGAAAAAAACAGACACTTTTTTCTGCATCTCTTTAAAAAATAAATTTTAAAAAAGCCATATTTTAGCTCATTTTTCAGTCCCCTCCAAGGGAATCCACAAACCCTGGCTACCTTTAGAATCCCCAGGATGTTGGAAAAAAGGACTCAATTTTGGTGTGGATATCTTAAGTGGACAAAAAGGTATGGAGGCCTAAGCGCTAACTACCCCAAATAGCCAAAGAAAGGCTGTGGGGAAAAGGCCTAGCAGCGAAAGGGTTAAGCCAGAGGCAGCCAGCTTATATATTGTTATATAATGCTGCCTGGACTTTGTGAACATTGTGTGCATTTCAATTGTTTTATATGTAAGCCACCAGTACTTAATTTGTGCCTATGTTTGCCGATCCTCAGCACCAGCAATAATTTCTAATAGTCAACCACATAGTGACACTGTCTTTCTATTTTTGAGCAAAGGAAGGTGGGAGAGTGTTTAAAACAACCAATATATATTAAAATGTAAATATTAATACCTCGTCCAGGCCCTTCTTAGAGCTATGGGTGACAAGGAATACACCAAATTGACACATTTGTTGGAGAGTGGTGGTGAGTAGATAACAGTGGTACTGGCATTTGGCAGCACTGGCAGGGGCAGTAGGTGGTCCAGTTTGCAGTCTCCTGTGAACACCACAGACCCTGACGCTTGATATTTTTAAGACATATTAAGCAATGTAGGCCTCACCAAAAGTGAAGGACATCCTGAGGCAGTTACACTGTAAGCTGTGGCAAAAGGAATGAACCTCGAAAGCATTCATTCATCTACCCAGTTTATCTATCCATGCAGTTACTCACCTGATCATCATCCACTCACTCAATGATTCATCCATACATTGTCATTCATTGAACTAGCCATCCACACACACTTCCATTCACTCACCCAATCATTCACCAAGCACTCACTCACTAATCCATCCATTCATTCATCCATTAATTCATACTTCCTACCCAGCCACAAACCATCCCCACACACACAAACGCGCCATTCGATGAAGAAGCACTTTCAAGTATATAAGAGGTGGACTCATTCGTGTCATCAATTTCTTTTGTTTTTTTTACTGCACCCAAAATTAATTATTGCTTCTTCAGTACTGGACTTCAATGTTTCAGACTATAATGGGCATGAAGTCTAATGAGCCAGACATAAAAAGTATATCTTACTCCTTTGGCTTGGTCTGGCACACATAGTCTAGGTAGACAGAGCCACAAAACAATGACACTTGTTATGGTTCAAATCTTTTTTATTAATTTTCATAAACAGGGAAATTAGCAATACAAGACCCAACGCCCTTCTGCAGTATTCTTGTTATACGTTCCTACACAAACCCAAACACACACCCCCACCCCCAACCCACGGGACCAAAGCAGTGAAAATGGAGTGAGAGAGAGACCTCATGAACCAAACCAAAAGAAAGAGCCAGTGTGCCTTCACAACGTGTTATGGGGAGTCTCAGTCAGTCAAAGGAGACGTGGATATTTAGGGCAGGTGAGGTCTCTGAACTCCGAAGACAATAAGGATAGAAAGGGTCACCATAAATCCAGGAAAGAGGTCCCTTGGTTCGATAAAGAAAGTGATATGCGCTCCATCCCCAGGGTATACCATAAGCGTTATAGCCGTCCCTGGTAGGTCGGTACCCGACTCGTGCTCCAGTGTGATAAGATGTTTTGTAAGGCTGTACCTAGGGCTAGCCCAATTTGCCGGCCTCGCCGAGAATTTAAGAGGGAAGGCGAGTGCATTAGGTAAGCCCGATATAACATAATGACACTTGTTATAAGGTCAGGCTATGCACTGCATATCTCTGCTGAGGTTTCCCATCCAAACTTGGGCTGGAGTGGTTGGCCCATAAAAGGGTGATTGGTCCATAAGAGTGTGGTTGGTATTCTCAAACTGTGCAAAGCAAGCCAGCCTCTCATTACCTCCCGTCCCTCCTTCCTTCTTAACCAATGCGGCTCCCTTGCCTCCAATAGACCCATCGCTCATCTAAATAAAAACACCCCTCGCTCCCTCCTCATCCTGTTCTTTTTTTGTCTCCAAAGAGACTTACCTTCTGGTGTTTTCCCTTCATGGCGGAGCCTTGGGGGCTTCAATGGATGGATTCCTGGCAGTTGCGGTGCTTCTGCCGGCGATCTCCCGGCTTGGTGCGGTCTTCTGGGTTTCCCTTCAGCGTAGCAGGGAAGGATTGCTGTTTGCAGTCATCGGACGGTGTCCGGCAGTCCAGCGGGGGTTGGGGCTGCGCTTCCGGGTCGACGTCTCTGGTGAGGCAGGACGCATTTCGGGCACTTTTTGATTTTTGATTTTGAAGGACAGTAGGAGCTGGTTTTTGCCCGTTTTTCTTTGTTCCTATTGTGGGTATTGCGTGGGTGGGAGGGGGGATTGTGTTGGTCTCTGGTCCCTGTGCTGCTGGCATTCCCACTTTTGTGTTTTTAGAATTAAATCAGTTTTTATTAGCAGAACACCCAGCATGAAAATACAGAGCATCGTTGCCTACAACCCAGCGGACCGGCTGCATAACGGTCATAAAGGCAAAGCAGGGCCTACCGATCATGGGCTGTCTGATTAGATAGATTACACAGCATGCCGCCTACAACCCATCCTGGGCCGGCCGCGTTTGATAAGAAGAAACATTAAGTGGGCCTGACTCTTAGAAAGTTGAACGTAGGATAAAGTCTACAGCACGGTAAGCATGTAAGTGCCAAGGAACCAAAGATTCGCTATGGCCGACCTGGGGCAACAAAGTCTGCCTTTTAAGAAAATTAGGAACCGCAAACAAAACCAAGAACAGAGTCAAAATTGAAAAGACCCACGACCCACCCTCCACCCCTCCCCTCTCCAGGTGAGCCAAAAATGCATTTTACTGAACGGGTATGGTCCGATGTGATAGCTACCAACCCCGTGAGGCCCGGCAAACCCATCTGGGACCCTGTGTGCTAATCACCCTCTTGGCTCTCGGGGATCAGTTTCAAAATCCGTAAGTAGGCGGGGCATGACAGTTCCCGAAACTCCGTGGATAGAATTGAGATAAAGGGGCCCATATCTTGGCGTATTCGGATTTGTCCCCTAGAGTGGCCATAGACAATCTCTCCATACCCAAAGGGACCACAACTGGTGCAGTCATTGTGTGTGGTCTGGGATCCTGTCCGTCCTCCAACCATATAAGAGTACCCGATGAGCGGCATTCAGCGCCAGAGCAATCTGCCTGCCTTTGGGAGAGCGCAATGGGAAAGTCAGGGCATTGGGCAGTCCTAGGATAGTGTAAGCAGGGAATCTAGGAATAGTGGTGTCAAAAGCCTTATCGATTTCATCGAGGATCTTATCCCAGTATCTTGTGAGCTTCGGGCAATTCCACAGCAAATGAAGGAGGGTACCTGGGCTCCCACAGCCTCGCCAACAGAGGCCGTCGCACTGAGAGTTCCACTTAGTTAAACGCGCCAGGGTGTAATACCAGTAAGATACAATTTTAAATGCGGTTTCTGTGTGGCCCATGGAGTGTGCGGTGTGGTGGGTTCTGTAAAAAATATCCTCCCATTCCTTGTCCGAGAGGGCGCGACCTATTTCAGCCTCCCACCGTCTCTGACCAGCGGTTCGAGCCTCCCTGGTACCCTGGGTGAGGAACATATAAATTTCTGAGATAAGTTTGCGGTCATCTTTTTTCAAGAAAAGCCACTTTTCAAACGGAAGCATTGGCCTACTGACCAGGGGACGTATTAGGGGACCAGTGACCCAGTGCAGCATTTGCATATGTAGGAAGAGGTCCGAGCCTACGAGGCTGTAGTCCGCCCGAAGCCGCTCAAAGGGGATATGGCCCTGGAGGTCGAACAAATGCCCCAAGCACTTGCACCCGCCTTCCAACCACCGCGAGCCCACCCCATTGTCCATCCCGGGAGGGAAATCGGGGTTTAAAAAGATTGGAGACATGGGTGAGGGAAATGTAAGATTAGCCCGCTTGGACACTCTATCCCACACTAACATAGTGGGGCGAGTGACCGGCGAGGAGTATAGTTCCCAGGAACGCGATGATCTAGATAGCCAAGCTTCCCTCCAGATATGGTGGCCAGCCACCGTCTGGTCCATAAACACCCAGTGCTTCTCCGTCATGGGACGGTTCCATTCCACTAGGTAGCGTAGCAGCGATGCTTGAAAATAGCGAGTGATATTCGGCAAGGCAAGGCCGCCCTCCTTTTTAGGGCGTCGCAGCAGAGTCTTTTGCAGCCTGGGAGAGACCGGGCCCCAAATGAAATGTTCTATATCTGTTTGTATGTGCGAGAGCGTGTTCGGCGGGGGCAATAAGGGAGTGGTTTGGAAAAGGTATAAGGCCCGTGGTAAGACATTCATTTTGACCGCGGCCAGTCTCCCAAGTCACGACAGGGGCAGACGACACCATTGAGCAAGGTCCTTTCGGATGCGAGAGAGTAGTGCAGTATAGTTTTCTTCCGCTGTCTTGTCTAGGCTTTTATGAAGGACCAGCCCCAATTATGTTATACCATCCGTCACCCAGTCAAGGTCAAATTGGGCACGCAAGGTATCCACTGTTGTGGGCGATGCGGTGAGATTCAGTACTTGTGATTTCTGTAAGTTCATTTTAAATCCAGAAACCCGACCAAAGGCCTGCAGGTCGTCTAGGATGGCCGGCAGAGAAGTCAAGGGCGCGCCACCGAGAAAATTACATCGTCTGCCTAGAGGCTAATTAAATGGCGGTCGGCTCCAAAGGGGATACCCTGCGCCTGTGGATTGTCCCGCAGCTTCTGGGCAAAGGGCTCCATATACAGAGCGAAGAGCAGGGGGAGAGAGGACAGCCCTGTCTGATGCCTCTCCCCACAGCGAAGTCGCTCGAAAGTATCCCCATTGACCCTGACTGCAGCCGTTGGACTGCTGTAAATACTCGCCACCCATTTGCGGAACTTTACTCCCAAGCCAAAGCGCTCCAGAGTGGCAAGCAAATGTCAATGCACGCGGTCGAAGACCTTCTCGGCATCAACTGCTAGCAGCAGGGCCTCCTCCTTAGAGCGTTGCACCTTGTCAATTAAGTGACAAATCCTTTTAGTATTATCCCCGCACTGTCTGCTCTGGATAAAGCCTGACTGATCCGGGTCGATCAAGCCGGGCATCAGGAGATTTAGTCTGTGGGCTAGAATGCTAGAAAACAGTTTCGCGTCGATATTTAGCAAGGAAATCGGCCGGTATGAGCTGCAGAACGCTGGATTCTTCCCTGGTTTGGGAATAACCGAGATTGTCGCCTGCAGCATTGAGGCCGTGAGAGTGCCCGTGTCCGCAAAGGAGTTAAACAATCGAGTGAGCAGCAGAGCCAGCTCCGCACAGAAGGTCTTATAAAAAGAGCACTGAAACCGTCCGGGCCCTGCGCCTTCAAGGGCTTCAGACGGGCAATAGCAGATATCACCTCTTCAATCCGTATGGGAGCCTCCAGACTGTCTGGTTCTATTATCATAAGCCTCTTTGGCGATCAAAGCTCCTCTCGAGACCAGTTTAAGGGCCTCCCAAATGGAGGCTAAGGACGTGGAACCGTCATCGTTAAGTGCTAGGTAATCAGTCAGTGTGCGCCGAAGGTCTTCTACCACCTGCGGGGACCGCAGTAGGGAGTCCCTCAGGCGCCAGTGTGATGGGGACGAGTGCAAGGGAGGCAGATGTAGTGTCAGTGTTATGTGTGCGTGGTCCGAGAGAGACCGGGCCTCGATGGTAGAAGCTTGGGTACATGCTCATGCGGCCTGGTTGACGAGAAAGTGGTCTAATCGGGCGTAGGACTTATGGGCCGCCGAATAGATGGAGTAATCTCTTTCATCAGAGTGAAGGCAACGCCATGCATCCCTGATCCCACAGACTTCCAACCACTCCCTCCCGCTCCCCGATATAGCTCCTGCCCCGGCAAACCTCGGGCTAGAACGGTCCACCCCCACATCCATAACTATATTTAAATCACCACCCACCACCACCAGGGAGTCGGGTGTGTGGAGAACCTCGGCCAGGGCGTTCATCAGGAATTTCTCTTGATGTTCGTTGGGGGAATAAATTGAGGCTATCGTAAGGTTGGAGGACCCAATGCGTAGCCTCAGCACTAGGAGGCGCCCCTTGATCTCTACCACAGAACCCACTATGAAACCTCTAAAGTGTTTGGAAAGCAAAATGGCCACCCCGCCCTCCTTACTCTTCCCCGAGGACCAAATCTACAAGGGAACCCTCTGTGTTGCATACGGTGTGTGTCGC
Source organism: Calotriton arnoldi (assembly GCA_963921515.1). Classification (NCBI taxonomy): domain Eukaryota; kingdom Metazoa; phylum Chordata; class Amphibia; order Caudata; family Salamandridae; genus Calotriton; species Calotriton arnoldi. Next base: position 125,573 of record CAWUFW010015682.1, read on the forward strand.
AGTGGAGGAGGTGAGTCTCTTGGAGTAGGCATACATCCCCCCTCGAAATGCTCGAGCAGTGAGAGCACTGCCCTCCGCTTAGTGGGATTGTTAAGGCCTCTGACGTTAAAGCTGACTACCTTAACTTCCATCAGGTGGGGAAGAACCGCAGGGCTATATGTCTAAAGCGATGAAGCCCGCGAAAGGGACAGTCCCCCGTAAGGACCTTACGTGTATATGTAACGGGACAAACCCTAGCAGGAGGGCCATAAGTAAAAAGCTCACCGGAGAGAGGACCCCCCCCACCCCATAACAATATAAACGAATCAAAAAACAATAAAACAACAGCAAAGGCAAGCACACAAAGTCCATCTCGAAAGCTGGCCAGGAAAAAGTGGGGACTGCCAAAAGAGTGAGGGGGTCCCTTATTTAGCGAAGAGAAAATCCCCCCGCCCCGCCAGACCCCGAGAGGATAGAACAAACCCACAAGTACGTTACCCTCAGTCATTAGAGTCCAGGAGTCCCCCTCTGTGCCAGCAAGGGTCCAGAAAACTGCAGAGCGCTCTTTGATTATCGTGGCTGGGTCAGGGTGAAGGCGGTCTGGGCCCCGGGCGCCCAGGGGACTGCGCCCCGGGGGCCCCGATGGACCCGGCCCTGAGGCATCCGGCTGGGTAGACAAGTCGTCGAGTTTCAAGTTCAACACTTTACAAGCCTTGGTCATGGAGTGAACTTGGTGCAGCTTCCCGTCAAGACGGAAAATGAGGCGGAACGGGTGGCCCCAGGAATATGATATACTCTTTGAGCGAAGGTGGCTAGTGATGGGGCGAAAGTCTCTTCTCTTTTGGAGGGTACTGGCTGCCAAGTCTTGGAATAGCTGTGGGGTGTAATCCCGGAAGCGCAGAGGTTGACAGGAGCGGGCCGCTTTGAGGATCTCTTCTTTCACCGTAAAGTCATGCACACAGACCAGAATGTCTGCAGGAGGGCGATTTGATTGACACGGAGGGCCGACTTGATGACATCGGTCGATCTTGACAGAGGATCCCTCCATGGCATTCAGAACTGTCCGGAAGAGGTCTTGTACGTATCCCACAAGGTCTTCCCCTTCTGCTCCGGTTGGAACGGCACGTATACAGATATTGTTCTGCCTCGACCTGTTCTCCAAGTCTTCGGAGTGCGATTGGAGGTCCAATTGCTGATCCCGCAGCCGCAGTATTTCTTGTTGGAGTGCAGCGACTACTTCGTCCCTGGCGGTTGCTGAATCCTCCAGGGCGGCCACCCGCACCCCCCACAGCGTCCACATCTCTTCGTACCTCCCAGAGGTCCGCTTGCAGGTCCGTTTTAATGGCCAGGATATCCTCCCTCTGGGAGGCAAACAGGGCCTCCAGAAACTCCCTTGTGACCGCGCCATCCGAGCTATCTCCCGCTGGTGCCGTACCAGCTCCCGAAGCGTCCCCAGCCGACTTCATGAGGAGGTCCCGACCGACCTGTCTTTCTTGCTTTTAGACGTCGTCATCGTGGAGTCCTAAAGCTGGTCTGCCCAAGCACAGGGATATGCGGTCACCAGGCGGCTGCCAGATGGGCGAGTGCGGGCACTTGCTCTCAGAAGTCTTAGCGCTTGCAACCAGATTTCACATGAAGTTCCGGTGTGCTGGTGCAATGGGACCGGGTCCCTGTCACTCCCCCGTCACGTGTCAGCGGCAGCCGGTGGGCCTTATGTAACACCCAGGGGCAGCCCGCGCCCCGGTGTGGCTGAAGTTGGGCTTCGCGGGACAATGGTGCTTTCCCTGGGACCGCCGTGCTGCAGCCCCCAGGTACCTCCAAGCCGCAATCCCACTGGAGCGTCACCAAATACCCATGTACCCGGTGCAGCTCGATGTCCTTCACTCGTCGCATTGCCGGACTGCACAGAAGGGACCCAGCAGGAGGGAAGAAGTCCCGCCGCCTCTGCTGTTCTGAAGGCCTCACCCCTACTCTGCCCCGAGCCTTCTCCGTGTGTCCTCAGGCATCAGGAGTCCGCACCTCCCTTGATCACGGTAGCAAGTGCGCAGCGTGGGACTGCAGGCACGCCGCAGCGGGTCACTCGATCACTCAGCCTAAGTACCCTCCGTGGGCTCACCAGCCAATCGGCGCATGTCCTCGTCCCTCTGTTGCAGTCCCACCAGAGAGGCCCTCCAGCACTGCCAATGCCCCAGAGAGGCCGTGCCCGGTGTATGGAAGCCTCGCGGGCAACCGATGCGGCAGCGAGCGGGGCCGGAGGGCGCTCACCCTTCCACTGAACGTCCTTCGGGTGCTGCGCCTCGCGGGTTCAGGTCCCCCAGGCAGCGGAGAGCTAATCGGGCTTCACGCAGCGGCTCCGTGTCGCGCCACAGGCCCGTAGTCGGTCGTGCGCGCTCGCGGCCGAGGACCGCACAAGGCAAGGTGCTGCTTTGGTGTGCCGGCCGGAGCCACAAGCGAAGCTGGCACTAGAGCTGCAGCCTCCGTTGGCGCTCAAGCGGCCCCCGTGACGGCCCCGGCTCCTCACCGTCTTGTGACGCGTGGGCCGCGGGAAGGCCGGAGGTCGCCCACCCCCTCTCCGCCAACCGGGAAAGTCGTCTTTCGCTCCCAACCCGGAGCGCAGCGGGTTCTCGTCACCTCTGATGGGGGATCCTGGTGCCGTAGGTGCTTTGGGAAATGCTGAAGGCCCTGCGGGAGCGGAGCTCAAGCAGGACGCGTCGGCTCACTCCGCCATCTTGGCCACGCCCCCCACTTTTGTGTTTTTGAGGGGCTCCATTTGAAATGTGTCACTGTGGCCCGGCATTTGTGGTCTTTGATTCTTGCCCTAAAGGTTCTGTGTTTCAATGCTGCTGCGTGCTCCTTAGCGAGGATGGGCAATGGGACTTTCATTGTTGAAGGTTGGACGATATTCCATACATCATGAAGAAATTATACTAAAATAAAATAAATAAATAAAAAAAGGAAAATAAATACGAAAAAGTTATAGGATCCTATCTGCATCATTTATCTCGGAGTACCGGTGCGGTGTTGATGCCCCTTATGTCTGGGATGGGATGCTAGCCTTGGTTTGAGCTGAAGCTGCGTGTGGCCTTCAGCCTGAATCTTGATGGTCTGTTTTGTGTCCGCACCCTTGGCTGTTTTTCAGGTCGTGGATCCTTCAGCATCGGATCCGGATGGCTCCCTCAACTTCTTCTGGAGTACGCAGAAGTGATATGGAGTTGTTCTGTACCATATGAATTTGGTCTTCAGAGTGTGCATCCTTGCCGGCGACAGTAGACAGCGTTACCCTTTCTTCTCCAGTATTTTACTCGTTCTAGGTGTGCCATGCCCTTTCTTAGGGTTCGGTTATGTTTTTCTCATTGGGGAAGTGGAAGGATGCTGATACAGTTTGGTTCCTTGGATGCTGCAGAGGTTGCCCCTTTTGGGGTAGAGGCCTTTGTCTCTCTGTGTGTGCCTGGGCTCTGTTCTGGCTCCCCAAATTGATGTGCCTACCTTTGATCTGGATGTCGGCGATGGTTCAGCTGACTGGATCGCTTGCAGCCATATCAACACACTTTGGGGTCGATTCCGATTCGGGCCGGAAAAAGCGCCGACCGACTCGGAGCCGGAATTAATTCCGACCGACACGTACCTGTGGCGCCCGACACGCCAAGTACGATGCAAAGCGTGCAAAATCCGACCGACACGTACTGAACCCAAGCCGAACGACCGAGCCGCACGGAAAACAGCAATCCGGCCGGAAAAACACGCGAATCGAACCGACCGACACGCACCCGGAACAAATCCAACCGAAACGTACACGCGAACTCCAAACCGCAAAGTACGATGCAAGGCGCGAAAACCACGACCGAGTCGTACGGAGGACAAGCCGTACGACCGACACGCATACAAAACTGCGAGCCGAAGTAACACAAAACACCGCGACCGACGCGTACGCAGCATAGAAAACTGCACAAACACAGCGTGAACGAAACGGAGAAGACCGTACGAGACAACTGCAGGGTCCGACTCGGTCACAAGAACGTTTCCAACATGCACAGAAAGTACTAAGGAAAAATACACAAAAAAAGGCCAAACAAGCAATTACAAAGCCAATAAATACTGGGGGGGTGGGGACAGAGAACAAAGACACACCCACAACTCCACCCATATAAAGGACACAAATCCCAACCATGATCCTTTGCAAATGCTATTCTACTGCCAGCACTCAACAGACAGCAACCACACACCCACAGCTCATCCCTCACACAAGCCACACACCATCAGCACACCAACAAATAGCTACCTCACATACACCCAGCAAAACACACACTCACACACCCTCACCTGCACACCAACACACACATCACTCACCATCACCACCCATCACCATGCCCCCAAAGAAGAATCACAAGTTCCTAGATTGTGAATTGGAAGTCCTGGTAGACGAGATCCTCAGGGTAGAGCCACAGCTGTTTGGCACACTGGTCCAACAGACACCCATCTCCCAGAAAACCAAGATGTGGGAGAGGATCATCAACAGGGTGAACGCACAATCACCATGTCTGCGCACAAAGACTGACATCCAGAACAGGTGGTATGACGTGCGCAGGAGGGTACGGGAGCTGCTGAAGAAGGACTACCTCCTGAGCCAATACACCGGCAGTGGCCCTCCTGCCAAGCCAGTATACCTCAGGCCCTGGGAGGAGAAGGTGCGGGCCATCCTTCCGCCAGTGAGCGTCTATGGACTAGAGAACATCCCAGAGCCTGGTGAGTACACAACAAATGTACACAATATTCTGCCACAATACACACACACATCACTGTCAAGGGGAGAGTCAAACCATGCACTCATAGCAATTACACAGCAACCAGAACAGAATCATCCCAAAATGTGTATGTCAGTCAGATAAACACAACACATGCCATCTCAAAGTTACATTTAACCGTGTCATCACATGTACAAACACAACTACAACTACAGCTAGGCAGTGGCACAAATATAACTAACAAACACATCCAGACATGTAGCCACCACTACAACACCAACACACAGTGAAGACCACTGAAAGAAAGGAATTCTGTGTATGCTGGGCAAGTCAGTGGAGCCAATAGCATCATGGGAGTCGTAGTCACAGATATTGCTCACCCCCACAACTGTCCCATCAACACCACCATGAACCATGCGCACATCACAGGGAGTGGAAAAGGACTCACAAGATGGCTGACACTGGCTACTGCTGTGGGGAGCACAAGGCCCTGCTGGCAACTGTGCAACAACCAACAGCAGGACACCACTGACTGACATCCTGAGAGACAACTTCCACTCCCTGCAATGGAAGCACGTTCCATGGTGGGATATCTGGCTGGGTGGGAAGGAGGACTCGCAGCACTGACCATAGTCACAAGCACCTCCCCTCACACACCCCCTCAACACAAACTCCACATAACCCACCTGGGAGAATGCAATGCCTCACATCCTAACTCAAGATCCCACAAAGAACCTCCACCCTGGGTTATGTTGTGTGAAGCACAGGGACACTCTTGGGACTTTTAGCCAAACAACTGCCAGGACAACACTCCCAGCCATCCTGTCAGCACAGGCAGCCCACCCCACAGGGAAGCAGAGTCAAAAGGAAGGAAGCATGGGCATGCTGGGAAGGGGGGTGGAGGCAATAGCATGATGGGAGTAGTAGGCACAGATATTGCTCAGCCTCACAACTGGCCCATCAACACCACCCTGAACCATGCTCACATCACAGGGAGTGGATAAGGACTGACAAGATGGCTGACACTGGCTACTGCTGTGGGGAGCACAAGGCCCTGCTGGCAACTGTGCACCAACAAACAGCAGGACACCACTGACTGACATCCTGAAAGACAACTTCCACTCCCTGCAATGCAAGCACGTTCCATGGTGGGATATCTGGCTGGGTGGGAAGGAGGACTTGCAGCACTGACCATAGTCACAAGCACCTCCCCTCACACACACCCTCAACACAAACTCCACATAACCCACCTGGGAGAATGCAATGCCTCACATCCTAACTCAAGATCCCACAAAGAACCTCCACCCTGGGTTATGTTGTGTGAAGCACAGGGACACTCTTGGGACTTTTAGCCAAACAACTGCCAGGACAACACTCCCAGCCATCCTGTCAGCACAGGCAGCCCACCCCACAGGGAAGCAGAGTCAAAAGGAAGGAAGCATGGGCATGCTGGGAAGGGGGGTGGAGGCAATAGCATGATGGGAGTAGTAGGCACAGATATTGCTCAGCCTCACAACTGGCCCATCAACACCACCCTGAACCATGCTCACATCACAGGGAGTGGATAAGGACTGACAAGATGGCTGACACTGGCTACTGCTGTGGGGAGCACAAGGCCCTGCTGGCAACTGTGCACCAACAAACAGCAGGACACCACTGACTGACATCCTGAAAGACAACTTCCACTCCCTGCAATGCAAGCACGTTCCATGGTGGGATATCTGGCTGGGTGGGAAGGAGGACTTGCAGCACTGACCATAGTCACAAGCACCTCCCCTCACACACCCCTCAACACATACTCCACATAACCCACCTGGGAGAATGCAATGCCTCACATCCTAACTCAAGATCCCACAAAGAACCACCACCCTGGGTTATGTTGTGTGAAGCACAGGGACACTCTTGGGACTTTTAGCCAAACAACTGCCAGGACAACACTCCCAGCCATCCTGTCAGCACAGGCAGCCCACCCCACAGGGAAGCAGAGTCAAAGGAAGGAAGCATGGGCATGCTGGGAAGGGGGTGGAGGCAATAGCATGATGGGAGTAGTAGGCACAGATATTGCTCAGCCTCACAACTGGCCCATCAACACCACCCTGAACCATGCTCACATCACAGGGAGTGGATAAGGACTGACAAGATGGCTGACACTGGCTACTGCTGTGGGGAGCACAAGGCCCTGCTGGCAACTGTGCACCAACAAACAGCAGGACACCACTGACTGACATCCTGAAAGACAACTTCCACTCCCTGCAATGCAAGCACGTTCCATGGTGGGATATCTGGCTGGGTGGGAAGGAGGACTTGCAGCACTGACCATAGTCACAAGCACCTCCCCTCACACACCCCCTCAACACATACTCCACATAACCCACCTGGGAGAATGCAATGCCTCACATCCTAACTCAAGATCCCACAAAGAACCTCCACCCTGGGTTATGTTGTGTGAAGCACAGGGACACTCTTTGGACTTTTAGCCAAACAACTGCCAGGACAACACTCCCAGCCATCCTGTCAGCACAGGCAGCCCACCCCACAGGGAAGCAGAGTCAAAAGGAAGGAAGGATGGGCATGCTGGGAAGGGGGTGGAGGCAATAGCATGATGGGAGTCGTAGTCACAGCTCTACATCCCCCACCACATGGCCCAGCAAGCTCACACTCACGCATGCACATCCCACAGAGAGTGGAAAGGCCCATCAAAGATGTCTGACACTGTTGCTGTGTCGTGGGGAGCACAAGGGCATGCTGGGAACTGCACACCAACCAACAGCAGGACACCACTGTCAGCCATCTTGCCATTGCTCTCACACCCACACACACTGAACTCCCCACAAAAGCAAGTAAGTATGGGAATGCTGGGAAGTGGGGTGGAGGCAATAGCATGATGGGAGTCATAGTCACAGACATAGCTCACCCCCACAACTGTCCCATCAACACCACCCTGAACCATGCTCACATCACAGGGAGTGGAAAACAACTGACAAGATGGCTGACACTGGCTACTGCTGTGGGGAGCACAAGGCCCTGCTGGCAACTGTGCAACAACCAACAGCAGGACACCACTGACTGACATCCTGAAAGACAACTTTCACTCCCTGCAATGCAAGCACAGTCCATGGTGGGATAACTGACTGGCTGGGTGGGAAGGAGGGCCGGCTGTCAACCAAATACAACCAATGCAGACCATGTTCACACCCCAACAAATACATAGAAATGCCCAAATAATGCAGGACAATGTGCTACACCAATATCAACCCCTGACTGTGACAACTTAGGACAATGCAATGTACAGGCCCGCACCCAGAGGCACAGTCACAACTGTCAGGTGTGTCAACCATTGATGCCTGCAGAAACATAACATACATTGTGTGTGTCTCCCAAAAACAGGTGATGATGGGGACACAGCAGCAGACGCTGAGGAGTCCCAGTCCCAGGCTCAAGAGGATACGGAGCTCACTGGTGTCGTACAGCCTCTGCCCTCCTCGGACGAAGAAGACCAACCTGGCACCTCCGGTGCAAGTCAACATGCAGCACCAGCAGGACCACCAGCTGCAGCACCAGCAGGACCACCAGCTGCACCCCCTGCACCCACCCCTCCAACGACTGTCACCACAAATACCATCCCTGCCGACATGGACAGAACAAGGAGCACCACCAGCACAGGGACCCTGGACCAACGTGGGGCCATGGACACCACCACCACCACCAACCCCCAAGGGGGACCAGGGTCATCTGTGCGTGCCACTGCACGCACTGCACATGTCGGCAGGGGTGGTGGGAGGGGTGGGAGACAGAGGTCGCTGCTTGCAGAGGTGTCTGGTGTGCATGATGACCCACAACTGGTACGCATAGCCGATGCGTACCAGTCCAGCACCGGAGATCTCAGCCAGGTAGTGGGGCTCCTCAGAGACATGAAACAGCAGCAGGCTGCCCATCATGCCCGCTTGGACTCACACATGTCCCGCGTGGAGTCCAAGTGGGACGCACTGCAAGAGATGACGGCGGTGCACAGGGACATATTACAATGCCTCCGCCAGATGAACAGCAACCAGTCTACACCTCCCTGTGTGCCAACAACATCTGGTGCTGAACAAACTGCAACTGCCACAGGGAGGGAGGATGACTCTGGCGGAGAGTCCCCTGCACCGCAGCAGCCTGTACTTGAGGGCCCCCCCAAAGAAGAGGGGTCGTCCGAGGAGGGGCAAGTGAGAGGCCGATGGCCAAGTGCAACCCCCAGGAAGCCTGAACCTGTTCTGGATGTTCACCTTTGTGCACAAACTGTTCACCCTGTTGACGGCAACACAACTCCCACACATGACATGGGGAGTACAAGTTGGACCAATGTCTCAGACAACTGTGGCCCCGATACTGGGGATTTTGTCTACCAGGACTTTCAATTCACCTAGGAACTTCTGATTGCAATATAAATGTACAGCACTAACCATCCTATGCACTATTCACACAAATGTATCACAATAAACACACTAATACACCATACTTGCCTCTGTTGTGATTCCAACGTGGGTGCTGTCATGGGGATGATGAACTGCAAAATTACACTGTGTATGCGAACTGCAACAGCAAGTACAACACAGGCATGTGAGTAAAGGCAACGTGACACATATGAGGGAGACACACCACCAGGGCTACACAACACATACACACCTAGGCCATCTGACTCATTGCCTACACTGATGTTGCCAGGAAAGACGGTGCAATGCACAGACACCACACCTATTCCCAGTTGTAGTCAAGTAGCCCACAGGTGCAGTAAGCAAATGGCAGTCAAATGTGTGACCACAGACAACGCACATCACAAAGTGAAGCACAGGTTTATTACACAGTTGCAACATGTCGTAACCACTACAGATGCAAGGTAATCCCACCTGGCAGCGGGCACACAGTCAACAACTGTAGAAGGAAGGAAGTCCATGGGTGTGGCGCACATCACCTGTAGGGACACAACAGCTACCACCCTGGAAGTACAATCACGTCGTCGGTGGACACAGTTGACCAAACGAATCTGAAAGTACCCTGTGAAGGACAGAAATGACACACAGTCAAAAGCAATGGAGAACAGGACAGAACAGCAAAACTCATGCACAATACATGTTACAAGATACCCACCCAGAACCAAGTTAGCATGTCAACACTGTTGGGGAGTACAGACCACCTGTAAGCACACATCGCTACACACATCCAGTCAAGTAGCCCATGGACACACTCCAACAGCACCAGAGCACCACCTACACATATCATGCCAACTCACATCATTGACATGACACCTCAGGATACTCACATTCAGCTAAAGAAGTTGGTGATGAGCTGTGTGCGGACATCACCCTCATCATCATCATCATCACTGGCATCGTGGTCCAGGCCAGGATCCTCCACAGGTGGCGGATGTTGGTCATTGTCATCCTGGATGAGAGGCAACTCCTTCCGCACTGCCAGGTTGTGGAGCATGCAGCAGACGATGATAATCTTGCACACCTTCGCTGGGGCATATGGGAGGGACCCTCCTGTCTTGTCCAGGCAGCGGAAGCGGCTCTTCAGGAGACCAAATGTCCGCTCAATCACTCTCCTGGTCCGACCATGTGCCTCATTGTAGCGCATCTGGGCTGGTGTCACAGGGTTCCTGAGGGGTGTCAGCAACCACGGCATGTTGGGGTATCCCGAGTCACCTACGGACAGACAAGTGCACATTAGCTGACTTGGAAAAGTGGGCGGAATACTACAGATCAGATCACACACAATGGCACAAAGTCAGTACACACCGACAAGCCAGGCACGCTGGTTCTGCATCTGTGCCATCATCCTGGGGATGCGACTACTCCTCATCACAAAGGCATCGTGTGCTGAACCAGGGAAACGGGCACACACGTGTGTGATGGTCATATCTGCAAGACACACCACCAGTGCATTGACCGAGTGGTAGTGCTTGCGGTTACGGTAGGCCTGCTCCTGGGCCTGTGGTGGTACCAAAGCCACATGTGTCCCATCAATGGAGCCAATGACATGCGGCATCCTCCCCAGGGCATAGAAGTCACTCTTCACGTCAGTGAGTCGTTGCAGTCTAGGGAAATAGATGTACCGGTTCAGGTATAGCAACATTGCCTCCAAAACATCGCGGAGCACACGGCTCAACATGGTCTGTGACATCCCACCAGCAGTCGCCACAGTATGTTGGAAGGTACCGGTGGCAAAGAAGTGTAGGGCTGCCATCACCTTCACCTTGGGGGTCAGCGCTGTAGGATACGGCCGGCCAGGCTGCAAATGTGGGGCCAACTGCACTGCCAAATCCTCAATCAGCTGCCTGGTGAAGCGGTACCGTCGGATGCTGTCCCGTTCCACCATCGTTGCCAGGTCTGGGAATGGTCGATGGACAGCAGGAGCCCTGCAGTGCAGAGGAGAAGAAAGCAAGATTGTCAGTCACCCCACATATGCGGCATTGAACACACTCAATATCACATCATACATCATTATGAGGCACAACTACATGAAGTGTGCAGTTCCGTAAGGACATGTATGGTACATACATGGCCAACATCTGTCATCACGGTTCAACAAGTGGCATCAATAAGTCCCAGGTTGGCCCATTGGATATCATGAGGCCGTGTCACAGTTCCCATCTCCTGCTGCCATGTCACAATCACCCCCCACAGTGACATGTGAGGACAGATGTGCCCCAGGCATCACAGCTCAACGACAGGTACATTCCCAGGGACCCTGTATTGCCACATGGACACTGGCATTACATGGAGTATCATGTATACACCACAGCAAAACAACCATGACCCCCACAGGTAGTGGTTCCACTTGCCACTGCAGGACAGACATGGACGTCTGTGACACACACACGCACAACATCAAAGTCCATGCACACACAACGTGGATGTGGAGACTGTCTCCCATTGTGCACATGAAATCAGAGACATTGTAAACACTACATGCACACAGACTGTGGAGGACCATCACTATTGTGCCACTGGGACACCCTGGCTCAAACATACCGTCCCACATGGGACTCACGGGGTATGTGACATGACATACACATACACCACCGTGAAATGTGACCATGGCACATGCACAGATATGAACAGTTGCACATCACAGTGGTCATGTACACGTAACACCCAGGATCCTGTCCCCATGAACACGTGCACAGCCTGGGGGTGGCTGCCCCCAGGTGACACCCACAGGACAACATGTACACCAACATACACACAATAGGAAATGCAGCCTTACATGCCTTATGATACAGTTTGGACAGGCTGTGGTGTTGTAGGTGTGCCCCTCACTCCCTGGGAGCTATCTGTGGCTGGCATATGTTCATCTGAGACAGGCATGGTGACATATGCCAGTCACTTGTACAGGGATGCGTTGAACAGCAATGGACCGATCGGTGCACCCGGCCGGCCCATTGCATTCAATGTGTGCGGGTACGCGTTGTACCCCTGTACGCGTTGAACAGCAATGGACCGATCGGTGCACCGGGCCGGCCCATTGCATTCAATGTGTCGGGTGCGCGTTGTACCCCTGTACGCGTTGTACCGCAATGGACCGATCGGTGCGCCCGGCCGGCCCATTGCATTCAATGTGTGCGGGTACGCGTTGTACCCCTGTACGCGTTGAACAGCAATGGACCGATCGGTGCACCCGGCCGGCCCATTGCATTCAATGTGTGCGGGTGCGCGTTGTACCCCTGTACGCGTTGTACCGCAATGGACCGATCGGTGCGCCCGGCCGGCCCATTGCATTCAATGTGTGCGGGTACGCGTTGTACCCCTGTACGCGTTGAACAGCAATGGACTGATCGGTGCACCCGGCCGGCCCATTGCATTCAATGTGTGCGGGTACGCGTTGTACCCCTGTACGCGTTGTACCGCAATGGACCGATCGGTGCGCCCGGCCGGCCCATTGCATTCAATGTGTGCGGGTACGCGTTGTACCCCTGTATGCGTTGAACAGCAATGGACCGATCGGTGCACCCGGCCGGCCCATTGCATTCAATGTGTGCGGGTACGCGTTGTACCCCTGTACGCGTTGTACCGCAATGGACCGATCGGTGCGCCCGGCCGGCCCATTGCATTCAATGTGTGCGGGTACGCGTTGTACCCCTGTACGCGTTGAACAGCAATGGACCGATCGGTGCACCCGGCCGGCCCATTGCATTCAATGTGTGCGGGTACGCGTTGTACCCCTGTACGCGTTGTACCGCAATGGACCGATCGGTGCGCCCGGCCGGCCCATTGCATTCAATGTGTGCGGGTACGCGTTGTACCCCTGTACGCGTTGAACAGCAATGGACCGATCGGTGCACCCGGCCGGCCCATTGCATTCAATGTGTGCGGGTACGCGTTGTACCCCTGTACGCGTTGAACAGCAATGGACCGATCGGTGCGCACCCATTGTCAATGGCCTAGCCTGGCAACGGACGCGTTTTCGAAATTCGAACGAGTCGGTTGCTGGAAATTCAGTTGGTCACCCACAACAATGTTGCAAAATCATGTATGTCATGAAGTTGAAGATTTGAAGGATGCTGTGGGCGTGTATTGGTGCTGCTATTCCATGGATTGGCCAGATTCAGAAGATGCAAACGACTTGGACCTATCACTTTGGACACATGGGACAGTATCTGCCTCTGCAGCACATATATATTGCTGGCTGTTCCCCTGAGAGCTCACTTGCCTGCACTACATGCTCCAGGACGACATCTGCCACTGCACTGCTGCTGTCTCTGCCCCCTCTGGACCCTGCAATGGCACGTACTGTGGAGAGAGCCCCAGCCTTCAGCCTTGAGGAGAACCAGGCCCTGCTGGACAGCCTACTTCCACAGTACAGCAAGCTGTATGGGACACCAGGGGAGCAGGTGAGTGTTCTGTGCACTGCCTTTCTGAATGTGCATTTTGTCTGACTAGCAAGGCTGAAAGTCTGCACGCCACTGGCTAGCAGGCTCACTGAGTAGTTGTCACCCCCATAGTGTGTAGTGACATGCACTGGACAGGTATGGTGCAGTGACAGTGCATTTGAACAAGGTTTAACTTCCCATGCAATGATACCATGTAGTGACTTCTGGCAAACTGTCCATGGGCAGCGTTGCACTGCCTGTGTACATCATGTGCCCCTGTGATTGAGACATGTATATACAACTGTGTCATGCACGGATATGTTGCATGTGTAGTAATGGCCTTTTCACTTTGTCATCCTCACAGGTTAATGCCCATCGGAAGCAGGAGATCTGGAAGGACATCGTCCGGGCTGTCCGGTCCGTGGGGGTCTACAAGCGCCGGATCCGCAACTGCCAGAAGAGGTGGCAGGACCTTCGGGGCTGGACCCGGAGGATTGCACGGGTCCAGCTGAAGCTGTCGCCTCCTCGCAGGAGGGGCGGAACACGGACCCTGACCCCCCACATGCTCCAGATCCTGGCGGTGGTGTTTCCAGACCTGGATGGGCAGCTGAAGGCCAGACAGCAGCAAGGAGGGGGTGAGTCAAAGACTGCACTGTGAACTCTGTATTACATGCTATGTGCCCTCCTCTGGCCTGGTTAAACTGCCACAGTACAGCAGTCATGTTGTCCAGGAGCCATGTCCCTCTATTGTGCACTGCCCACTCCTCATCTGATACCCAGGTGTGGCCCTTACATTCAGGGAATTGTGTCACTTGGGACTGTGTCCTTGCAGTTTGCTTCACTCAAGGTGGGGGACAGCATCTGTTTCCCTAACTCTGTTGTGGGCATCATGGGTGGGTCCATTGTTCACACAACGCCTGTGTTCGGACATGTAATCTGCGTGTTGCTTTGATATGCGGTCCACTTGCTGAGCTGAGCCACCACATGTGCCTGGGGCATCTGGCACACACCCATGCAGCGGGTGGGAACAATGTTTGGGCCCCAGGAGTGTGCAGATTACGTGTGTCACACATACATAGCCAGCTATCCACTGTCCAGGGCTCATCCCTCATTCATGTGGGGCAGGACAGTCATGCCTACTCCAGCCCATCCAATACACCTGTACTCCCACTCCCGTGTATCAGCTGACACGTTGTGCGCAGTGATTTGACCCCTCAGGTGTCTGCCTCTGTGTCAGTGTGCTGTGGATTTGTTGCCAGGACTGCTGGGGTGTTTCTCGGTAGGGGCTCAGCATGCCACTGGAGATGTGACCATAGGAGACGATACTTGTGTGTCACATAGGTGTTTGATCAGCTGCCCGTGCAGACTGGGGTATGCGAATGTGAAGTTCAGGCAGCTGTTTCCCATTCACAGCAGATTGTGAGGGGCTCAGGTTCAGAGGGTAGTGTCACAGGTCTCCCATATGTCCAATCGGTATGACCTGGACAGATGAGGGTTAAGATGATGTGTTGTGTGGGGGATGTACATGTGCACTTGTGCAGCTCCAGGACTTGCATTCCCCATGACCTACTATTGTGACACAGTGCAGAGTGTTGTTGTCTGGCTGCCAAGTCATACATCACTGAGACAGTGATGTATGACTTAGCAGTCATGCCTCCGCCATGGCATGTGTCTACTTATTGGTGATCCTGCAGGGGAGTGACATGTGCTACATGCACACCATTGTGGCGATGGCTATCAGGACATGGGTGCATCATGGTGTCTGTCGCTGGTATGCATCACATGCATTTCCTATTTGACTCTGGGCATCCCTTTCATCCGGAAACCTGTACTGACTCAGTGGCAAGAGTTGTGATGTGTGCATGTCCACATGCTACACCGTGTCCTCTGCACTGTCCAACTACTGTGTAGGTGGTGCATGTGTCCACACTGGGGTGTTGCTATCCAACAGACACCAGACAGATGGGTGCAAGGCCATGTGGGATGTGAGTGCCATGGTTGGCATCAGACTGACAATTGGCTTCTCCTGTTCAGTTAGGGCACTTTTAGCAATGTTCAACTAATGATGCCAGGGCTTGCTCTGTAATGTGCTGTGCTCACAGTGGTGTGTGCGTTTGGTGCAGGTGACTGATGTCTGTCTGTTTCCCCATTGTTTGCAGATACATCCACGGCCACGGAAGGGGACAGCTCCACGGACCAGGAGGAGCCGGAGAGCCAGACTGGGTCAGCAGCCGAGGAGTGGTCGGAGGGACCCAGTGGCACGGAGGGCGAGGGGAGCCACACCGAGGAGTCCTCAGCAGCATCCACCTCAGCTGAGGACCACAGCGGCTCGGAGGATGACTCCCTTATGGAGGCGGGTGTCAGCAGCCACCACACCCCAGCTAGTGTTGCTGTCCCCGCCACCACCAGCACCACCACCGCCCTCCCATCGGCTCCCATTCCCCAGGTCCGTGGAGGCTCCCATGTTCGGGAGCGTGTCTCCTTTGGGCCAGGCACCGCACCCCCTGCCCCTGTGTCCCCTGCTGCCCTGAGTGAGGAGTCTGTGTACCTCCTTCGCCAGCTCCATGTAGGGCAGACAGCCATGCTGAGTGTCCTCCATGCGCACACCGCTCTGTTGACTCAGCTGGTGTCGTTCATGGAGGGCATCTCATCGGGCATGTCTGACCTACAGAGGGGCAATAGGTCCATGGACTCCTCCCTGACGGCAGCAGTGTCCCTCCTCAGACAGTCCCTCACCCCTCCTGCCTCTGCTCCATCCACACTCCCCAGCACCTTACCCGTCCCAAGCACACACACACCGGCACAGGCACACACCAGCACACACACGTCCAGCACACAGACACACACGCCACAAACAAAACGCACACGCACGCACAGTCAGGGGACTGAAACCAGACTCACAGGGGATGGGGCCCTGGAACACACACACGCATCCACGAGCACTGCGCAGTCCTCAGTTGCCTCTCCCTCCAAAGCACCCTCCCTTGCCTCACCTGCAACCCCAAAGACCCAGCGGCTCTTCCTCAGTGACCTCGGCCTCTTCCCCTCCGATCCAGCTGATACAGCATTCAGGGGGAAGAGGAAGCCCACCCACATGGAGCAGAGTGCCCCTCGCCCCCGGACACCCTCCCCCAGGTGCAGACAGACTGAGGCCCCCACCCGCAAGTCCCCCGGAGTCGTAAGAGCAAGACCCCGCCGCCGCCCTGCAGCTCAGGCACCAGGTCTCCTTCCTCCATCCCTCAGGCCCCCACTCCACAGGTGCCCCCACCACACCCTGCCCCAGGTT
The DNA here is from genome assembly GCA_963921515.1 of Calotriton arnoldi. NCBI lineage: Eukaryota > Metazoa > Chordata > Amphibia > Caudata > Salamandridae > Calotriton > Calotriton arnoldi. The sequence goes on from CAWUFW010015682.1 coordinate 142,431, forward strand.
CCCCCACCCACAGATATACCATCCCCAAGAGGATCCGGCCTTCTCCCCTGCCACTTGCTCTCCCGGCACCACACCCCCCGCTGCGCTTGTCTGTGCCACTGATGTGGTGAGGGTGTCCTCCCCCTCTGTCCAGCCCACCTTGCCTGTTCCCCATTCTCCTCCCCTGGTGGTAGGCACTGCAGTGGAGTCCACTACCACCCTGTCCGACTTGGGCACTGCAGTGGCGGACCTGTCCACTCCATCTGCAGGGTCCACTGCAGTCGTGCCGGCACCCACAACATCTGAGTCATGCCCCCAGTTGTGCCGGCACACACCATGTCAGACACCTCCACTGCAGTTGTCAGTGGCTCTCCAGCACCCACCACCCCTTCCCTGCCTCCTCCTGGTGAGCCCTGATCCTGTCCCTGCGGTGCCTGGCCTGCCCCCCAGGTTGCCCCTCCTAGTGGATTGTCCCTGGTTTTGTGCAGTGCAGGCATGCGTAGGGTGACATCTGCCACTGTCAACCTGTTTGGACTTTGACAATGGACTGGCCATTGGCCTTTGTGTTTTTCTGGACTTTCACTTTTAAACACACATATGCTGAATAAAGCAACTTTCTGTTCTCTAGTGCTTATGCTTCTGATGTACATGTTGTTGATGATGCTAACCATGCCCTTGCTGCAGTGATGGTGATATTTGGTCTCATGATAATGAAGTGTTACTGTGCAGGAACACATGTGGTCCAGGGGGAATGTGTCCTATCCTGTGGTGTATCCATGTCATCCATAGCAGCATCTGAGGGTGTCATGTGTTCAGTATTTGGCAATGGGATTTCCTACTTACATTAGCAATTTCACATCTGTGGCTTCCACCCCTGCACATCTGTTGTGCCTGCCATTGTTCAATTCGTCTACTTCCCTGACCATGTGGCCATCTCCACTGGACATGCAGGTTTGGGCATCAATGGGGAAGGACTCATCTGTGTTGTCAGTGCAACATTGCTATACAAGTGTGTTGGATCTGTGCTGATGATTTCGTTGGCACTTCCATGTCCAGGCTGATGTGACGGGAGCCTTCATTTGGTGCTAATTGTTGATTGTGTGACCAAGTGCTCAGCTGACATGATGGGGCCCTACTGAGGCAACATATGGCACAGCTTTCCTCACACAGGAGTGGAGTCCCCTCATGGCAGTGTGTACTCCTGTGACATTGCCTGCGCCCAAGGTGTGTGTTGTATGAGCATGTCTGTGTGTTCACTTCCGTTTTGCTGTGCATGCTGTGATCCCTAGTGTTGTACCTGTTTGTGATGCTTGCTGAGTTGACCTATGTTCCCCCAAAGTCTTCTCCCTGGGTTCTCTGTGATGTGGGTGCATGGCACATTACTGGTCATCAGGGTGTCACCCATAGGTGTGTTTGCTGTCAGGGCTGAGTTTGTGTGCAGACGCAGATGGGTCACAGTCAGGTTTCCCCTTGGCACTTGTTGTTTGCCCCTGTCATGTGATTTCCAGTTTGTGTTATCTTTCAGTGATTGTGACACGTTGTGTGTGTGACTGCTGGCACTCCTCAGGGTCCGGGCTGCAATGTTGGTTGTTGTCTATGTGTGTTCTTTGTGGGTGACCTTGGCTTCTTCATTGGTGTGTGACTGTGGCTGGGATCCCATTGGTTGGTGTGGTATTGCCGTCATGTCCATGTACAGCGTAGTGTGCAGTGTGTCAGACATTCAGGAGTCTTGTTGAGTGGCCATGTGTGATGTGTTTCTGCACCTTGGTTCCCACCCACCAGCCTGGGATTGTCATGGGTGCATGTGCAATGTCACCAGTGCATGTGTGCTTCACTGCTGCACATTGTTGGAGGTCGAGGTGTGTGGTGTTGAGTGTGTGCAGATGAGAGTTGTTGCCCGGCTAGACCCCTGCCTCCATGTTGGCCTTGGCTTACTGGCCGTGCTGATTGATTTGTGCTTGTGTAGGTGTGATGGTAGTTTGTTGCTCAGGACACATGACTGTGGTTCACAGTGTGAACGACATTTAGCTTTGTCATCACAGTGGGATTGTAATGCAGCCCAGGGTCACCACATTGTGGGGGCCCTGGGGGTAGTGCTGTGGTGTGTCTGTGTCTTGCTGTGTCAGTTGCTGTTCCTACGTGCCTGTGTGACATGTGTGATTTGTGCTCCCTCTCATCTGACAATGCCTGATTGCCCACATAGGAGATTTGGATCCATGAGTAACCCTTGTGTGGCACTGTATGCACATCTGTACAATTGGTATTCAGGCCTCCTCATGTGTTGTGTGGTTGCCTGGGGACACTGGCACCCCCCCCCACCTGTTGTGTTTGATGTGCAGTGTGGGTCTGCCTGTTTGTGTTTGTGCATCTGCACCACTGCATTGGCATATCTTAGGTGTGCCATTGGCTGTATGTAGTTTGGTGGGTTTCCCCTGCTGTCCCTGGGACTCCTAGGTCATCAGTCAGCACAATGATCATGGTTTGTGTGTCCCATTGCTGCCATGGTATGGTATCTGTTCACCTCACATCTACAGTCTCCACAGGGTATCTGCATTTGTGTGCCCATTGGTGCAAAGATGTGTGTCTGCATTCTGATGGTCACTTCAGTCATTGTGTCATTGATGAATGTTGACAGTGTCAGCCCCCATGGGTGTTGTTTGTCTGCACATGGCCAAAGGTATGTCTTATTTGCACTGCAGTATTTGCCTCCCCCAATCTATGTTGCAATGGGACACATGCACTACTTTGCCACTGATGTGTTTTATGTTCTGTGACCAGGAATCATCCATGCAGTTTGGCAGTTGCAGCTTTTTCTTTGTCAACACTTACATTTTGGTCACTGTGATGATGGGGGTTTGGACCCCATTGCCACAATGTTCAAAATGTGCTTCAGCTATGGACCCCACACTTACATTTTGGTCACTGTGATGATGGGGGTTTGGACCCCATTGCCACACTGTTCAAAATGTGCTTCAGCTATGGACCCCACACTTACCTTTTGGTCACTGTGATGATGGGGGTTTGGACCCCATTGCCACAATGTTCAAAATGTGCTTCAGATATGGACTCCACACTTATTTTTTAGTCACTGTGATGATGGGGGTTTGGACCCCATTGCCACAATGTTCAAAATGTGCTTCAGCTATGGACCCCACACTTACATTTTGGTCACTGTGATGATGGGGGTTTGGACCCCATTGCCACACTGTTCAAAATGTGCTTCAGCTATGGACCCCACACTTACCTTTTGGTCACTGTGATGATGGGGGTTTGGACCCCATTGCCACAATGTTCAAAATGTGCTTCAGATATGGACCCCACACTTACATTTTGGTCACTGTGATGATGGGGTTTGGACCCCATTGCCACACTGTTCAAAATGTGCTTCAGCTATGGACCCCACACTTACCTTTTGGTCACTGTGATGATGGGGTTTGGACCCCATTGCCACAATGTTCAAAATGTGCTTCAGATATGGACCCCACACTTACATTTTGGTCACTGTGATGATGGGGGTTTGGACCCCATTGCCACTCTGTTCAAAATGTGCTTCAGCTATGGACCCCACACTTACATTTTGGTCACTGTGATGATGGGGTTTGGACCCCATTGCCACAATGGTCATGGCCTGCTTTCATTGTGGGGGCCACACACATATATGTGTGGCACATGTGATAGGGGGTCACATTGTAAGTTCAAAGTCATGTTCAGTGTTGTAGGCATTTGACACAGTCTACACACGCTTGTCATGGTGTTGGGGGATGTCTTTTTCTTGCATTCCCTAGGTTGTGGTGTGCTGGTTGTGTCATGCATTGTCCATCCTATGAGTGGGGGTGGTGTTGGTGGTAGGCATCCAGCCCCCCATGGGTAGAGGTGGTAGTAGTGACAGGCATCCAGCCCCCCCTGGGTGAGGGTGGTAGTGGTGGTAGGCATCCAGCCCCCCCTGGGTAGAGGTGGTAGTAGTGGTAGGCATCCAGCCCCCCCTGGCTAAGGGTGGTAGTGGTGGTAGGCATCTGGCACCCCCATGGCTAAGGGTGGTAGTAGTGGTAGGCATCCAGCCCCCCTGGGTAAGGGTGGTAGTAGTGGTGGGCATCTGTCACCCCCATGGCTAAGGGTGGTAGTAGTGGTAGGCATCCAGCCCCCCCTGGGTAAGGGTGGTAGTTGTGGTAGGCATCCAGCCCCCCTGGGTAAGGGTGGTAGTGGTGGTGGGCATCTGGCACCCCCATGGCTAAGGGTGGTAGTAGTGGTAGGCATCTGGCACCCCCCTGGCTAAGGGTGGTAGTAGTGGTAGGCATCCAGCCCCCCCTGGCTAAGGGTGGTAGTGGTGGTAGGCATCTGGCACCCCCATGGCTAAGGGTGGTAGTAGTGGTAGGCATCCAGCCCCCCCTGGGTAAGGGTGGTAGTTGTGGTAGGCATCCAGCCCCCCTGGGTAGGGGTGGTAGTAGTGGTGGGCATCCAGCCCCCCTGGCTTAGGGTGATAGTAGTGGTAGGCATCCAGCCCCCCCTGGGTAAGGGTGGTAGTAGTGGTAGGCATCCAGCCCCCCCTGGCTAAGGGTGGTAGTGGTGGTAGGCATCCAGCCCCCTGGGTAAGGGTGGTAGTAGTGGTGGGCATCCAGCCCCCCTGGCTTAGGGTGATAGTAGTGGTAGGCATCCAGCCCCCCCTGGGTAAGGGTGGTAGTAGTGGTAGGCATCCAGCCCCCCTGGCTAACGGTGGTAGTAGTGGTAGGCATCCAGCCCCCTGGGTAAGGGTGGTAGTTGTGGTAGGCATCTAGCCCCCTGGGTAAGGAGTGGTAGTGGTGGTGGGCATCTGGCACCCCCATGGCTAAGGGTGGTAGTAGTGGTAGGCATCCAGCCCCCTGGCTTAGGGTGATAGTAGTGGTAGGCATCCAGCCCCCTGGGTGAGGGTGGTAGTGGTGGTGGGCATCTGGCACCCCCCTGGCTAAGGGTGGTAGTAGTGGTAGGCATCCAGCCCCCTGGCTAAGGGTGGTAGTGGTGGTAGGCATCTGGCACCCCCATGGCTAAGGGTGGTAGTAGTGGTGGACATCCAGCCCCCCTGGGTAAGGGTGGTAGTAGTGGTTGGCATCCGGCCCCCTGGGTAGGGGTGGTGGTGGTGGTGCGCATCCAGGCCCCTGTGTGCATATGTGGCATTGGTGATGGGCATCCCGCCCCTATGGTGCTGCTGTTGCTGGTGTAAGTAAATTCTGCATCCCTCTGTGTGTGTGTGATGTGTCGTGTACGTGTTGTATGTGTTTTGTGGTTGGTGTCTGACTTACCTTCTGCGCCGTACGCGTCCGTGCCTGTTCCGGTAGTAAATGTAGAATATTGGTAGGATCGGGACGAAGGGATTCATGGTTGGTTCGTGTCGTTCGTCTTTCTCGTTGCTTCGCGTTGTCCTCGTCGCTGGCGTGTTCGCCTCGTAGCCGTGGATCGTGTTGTGGCGCGAATCGGAGCTTATGTGCGCCTCTCCCGGATGCTTTGACGTGCCGTGCGTAGCGACGGGTTCAGCGCGTACGGAAAGCGCATCGTACTTGTTCGGCCGGACGGGGCTGCATTTTCCCTTCCGTGCGACTCGATTCTGCGTTTCCGGATTCGCCTCGGTCGGAGAACAGGACCTGGATTGGGTGAGTACGACTCGGCCGGATTCTGTGCTGTTGTGCGCATCGTACTTACTCATTTGATATGATGTACGGATCGGTCGGGAAACAGGCATTCGCATGGCTTTTTTCCCGACCGAATGGTATTGGGTGCGCCTCCGACCGAGATCGGAATCGGCCCCTTTATGTGCTCTTCAACCATGGCTCCTGGGGCTTTGGTTGCAGCTGTGAGTTCTTTATAGCTGCGGCTCTGTCCTTTTCTGGAGTGCGTGATTCCTTGATGTGGATTCCTTTTGTGACTCTTTTTCTCATTGGGGTGCAGTTGCCATGTCTTTTCGAATGTTTTATGAATGGTTGCTTGCCTTGGCCAGTGAGGGTGGTCTTTGGCTAGTTTGGGTAGGACATCAGCCATCATGCCATCCACCACTCTTGTGGCTCATCACTCTGCCATTGGTGATGTTGCTTCCTGCTTCACCTTTTCTTGAACGTGCTATTATGATTCAGTTTAGGGCTTCGCTGTAGGCCTCCTGTCCATGTCTATCATGGGGGGCTCTACCACTGGGTGGCTGGTTCTGACATTTTCTTTTAATTTAGCAGACAGGCTCTGTTTGCTCTATGGGTCCTGGTTGTTTTGGCCGCTGTCTGCGTGCTCAAATGCGTGCGTGTTCCCCCAGCGACTGATGTTTTTCTCTTTCTGGTTCCTCTCATGGGTCCGGGAGGTTTCTGCCGCTGCTCTAGCTGACACCCCTACGTCTCGCGCAGCCTGTCCACATTGGGCCCCTGGGTGCCTATCTACTCATTCCTGTTGCGGATCCCCTTGCAGCAGTCCTGCGTGTTGCAATGGGATTGATTCTCTTCCGGTTTTATGGTCTCCCCTTCGGTCTCAAATCTTTGCCTGGAGCGTTTCTGTGGTTCTGGCCCTAAGGATGTTTATTCGTCACAATGAGGGTGTTTTTGTTCCTCTCTAATATGGCGACCTGTTGCTGCAGCCTCCTGAAATCCCAATTGGTGGTTCATATGGTTGTGCGATTGCAAATCCTGCTGGGGCGTGGGTTTTTGATCATTTGGGTGCAGTCTTCTTTGATGCCTTACCCGGAATTGATGGTCGTCGGATCGTGGTTTCTGACTCGCTGGAGTCTGCTGCCTCATTCCCGGAGGAGGTTGGTCAGCTTCCGGGTTCTGATGCATTCCTTGATGGTTCTGGCAGCGCTGCTGCTGTGGTTTTGTTGTGATCGCTGGGTCACCTGGCTTCGAGTGGGTTTCTGGTTCTTGAGCCGGTGTCTCCTGCTCCAGCTAGTCATCTGGTTTCTCACTCTCTTTGGTCACCAGGAGCCCTCGATCATTCGGTCTGCCTACGGGTGTCGACATCGGCCACCTGGGTTCTGTGGTGCTGGCTGGTGCTGGGCCTTCTCGTGTGGGATTCTCTCGGTCTTCTCTGTTCCGGTGGTGATGGCAATGGACGCATGCCTCTCCTTGTGGGGACTGGGGGCTTGGATAGAGTCTGGGCAGGTCCTGGGGTTCTGGTCTCTTCTTGTCTCTCGATGGTCTTCGGACTGGTGGGCATTGTGAACGGTTGCGCTGGGGCATTTCTGGCGTTCCTGCTGGGGTGGATGGTGCAGAGGCTGACAGACTTTCTGGTGGGGGACTCTTCTGTCAGTGCGGTACCCAGTCCATGGCTCTGTTCTTTTTTTCCACTGGACTTCGTTTTCGGGGCACAGGGTTGGGTTCTTTCCGTGTGTGCTATGTGCATTTGGGGGTTGTCGAATGTACAGAGGGTTTGCTTAAGCCGGGAGCTCCAGCCCTCCTACGTTTCTCCCTGGTCCTGTGCCTTTTCGTTGGGCTTGTCTGAGGTGGCTTCTCAGGAGTCTGCCATAGTGTGGACCTTTTGGCCGGCGGGACGGTGTCCTCTGGTTTTGGCCAGTGGACAGTTTGTCTTGTCGTGGGCCTCTGGTTCAGGTGTTTGTCCTTTCCTCATTTCAGTTGCTCGTGTTTCTGGTGAGGGTCCCTCCCCTGGAGTGGCTGGGGCTCGGTCTGGGGTGGAATACTCCTGAGGTTCTGTCTCCTCTTTTCTTTCCAGCTCTTCCTTTCGGATCATTGGGGAAGTTGCGTTTGCCAGTGATGGAGTGAGGTTTGTAAAAATACATCCTCATGAAATTAAGTAACCCTATAATAATGTATTGACTGCATGGACTAACCACACATTCACACATGGGGCAAACGCATTTTACATAATATACTAAACCATGATGGCATGAGCACGTATTAACTGTTTGCGCTTTGAAAAATCGTACTAATGCATGTTTATGCTATGTTGTACATTGCACATTTTGCGCACAAGTAACGAAAGGTTTGCTTTAAATTAATAGCTTTCGCTAGGAATTAATTTACACAGGGTATTAGTATGGTGGGAGGTAACCAAAATGGGTTTTATTTCATGAATTAATATTCTTTTGTGTTTATTTACTTTAGTACGAGATTGGGCCTGCATGAAAATGGCCTCTTGTCTGAACCAGCATGTGGTTGTCTTGGTCGGTACGGAGGACGCATGCGCCTAAATGCTTTGCCTGCTTACGAACTACAGAGTGCACCAGCTGATGTAATCCGTGTGAAGTAAATGTGAAAATCAAGGACCCCCTGGAAATTCTAGAAGTTCCTAGGACAGGGAAACAATTCTTACTGAATTAACATTCCTAAGCAACTTGGGACTATACGGGAATCAAGTCCTATACATAATCAGATAATATCAACACAGGCTCAGTGTACTACCAAAATCAGTTAAAATATTTCATTTTATTCATACAAATTTAAAATTCTGACATAGACACCCATGATAAAACATGAATAGCATCACAAACAATACAACAACATATACACTGAAATAATCAGTTTAAATACAACCATATAACAAATGACTAAACATTATTCAAGACAAAATCAATGTTCATGTGGTGTGAACCACAAGTGGCTGAACTTTGTCGGTGTTCGTTATTTGCTCTACGCGCGTTTCGGCGTACGAGACGCCTTCTTCAGGAAGAGCCACATAAAAGTCTGTACGAAAAAGAGAAAAACCACACATGACATATATAAAAAAAACAGTACACTGAGTCTGTGTAGGGATATGGGCTGTACAATGAACATACGCAAAGGTGAACTCCATACATATATAGAAAAAAGTATAATGTTACCAAGAAAAAGATTATAAGATATAGAGAACAAACCAGCACAACCTGTATCCAGCATGCTGCTTCCCTCACCACCATCCGGCCTTCTACCCCTATGGACATCTCCAACTCGGTGGATCCCTCCAGGCAGTAAGACCACCACCCTTGAATGCAACACCACCTGAACACCTAACTGAACGATGGCAAAAATTTCCTGCTCTGTAAATATGTAATATATAATTGTCCTAGCCTAATCACTGTTAAAATGTAATCCTGAGTGAATTTGCAATTTGTATATATTAATATCTCTAATCACTAGTATATGTAGTAGACCTTTGTACTTACTACCATTCCTATGTGATTTTAGAGTTTATCTGTTTGTATCTCTTCCTTGAGTGACTTTACAACTTGTACATTTGCAATTTTTCCCTCCTTTCGCTCCACTTGTACATTTGCAATTTTTTATTTTTTTTCCTGTTTATATCTCTTATGTAACTCATGTAATTCAAAGTCCTTATGTAACGCAACTGGTTCTTTTGTAAAGCGCTCTGACACCTTCGGGTAATGTTCGCGCTATATAAAATCGCATTAAATAAATAAATATGAAAATGAGAGAAAAATACCCATATTTCTACACCAATCTGGTGATAAAGCATGCAGAGACAGGAACAATAATGTGAAATAGAGTGTAATTAATAACATCTGGTGACCCTTACAACTTACCAAGATGAGGAAAGGAGACTGAACATAGGGTGGGAATCTTAAATAATAGGCGATTCTGCAAAAAATACAATCCAAAGAGGACTGAAAACATGAGAAAACTGAGTGGAAACGGATGTGCAGCCAGGTATATATAGATAATTACCTGCAGACGACACTAAGTCCACGTGATATGTAGACAGCTGTAAGTGTTGAATGAGCCAAGACTGATGAATAACTCTAAAGAACACAGAAATAACCATACATTAAAAAATATATAAGGATAGAGTGTAAGGAATTACACTAAGGCCTAATAAGTGATAGTTCACCTGAAGATTATAGCACAGATCTCAAAGTGAAGAAACAATGGTACTGAGGTGATGCTTGAACCCAAGTCATCGTACCAACGGAATTTCGGGGGAAAAAAAAGGCACTCCCTTCACAAGAGTCTGCAGGAGATAATAAAAACACCGTAATGAGCCTCAATGTAATGTATAACCGATAGAATATAAACCACACATACTAAGAATGATAATACCTTAGATGTTATGATGTCAATTTTGAAGGAGTGACAAAGGATAAATGAATCATGATATGGTCACGGATGGAAAGAATATGCATTCGTAGCGTCTCTCTAGTGAAAAGAATAGAGCGACATAGCAAATTAAGACAATATATACATTTCTACAGTGCTCCGAAAAACTCATTCAAGCGTGACTGTAGAGCAAACTCCAATAATTATTAACCCAGGCATTGAGTTTCCCAAGGATGTATATATAAAAACATTCTTACGAAAGCATATCATAAATGTGACCACACTGATGCATCATGCTCAAAGAAAGCTATGGTCGCACGGGTACTTTAAATACAGGAGATTAAACATGGCGAAAATCGCCGATCTCAGACACCTAGGTTGCTGGAATATGATGGATTAAACACGGCCGACCGCAAACATACACTCACAAATGCAGATGATTACTCACGCGTAGCCACGGGGATAACGTCCGCTTGTTGTTCATGCGGTAAAAAAAGAATACTAATGGCGACGCGACCTATATAGCGAGTTTAGACGTGCCTACGCTCGCATACAGCTGATTATACGTGGTGTAACCATAGAGACAGGCCGTGTAGAAGGTATACTTGAGTCTCTATGGAATAAGATGGAAAGATAGTACTTGCTTCTAGAGCGCTAACCTTATGACGGAGCAAACGAATAACAGAACTGGGAAAATGGAACATCGGAAGCAACATGAATGTCGAAAAAATTGTTTAAGAAATTTTATGAAATAAAGAATGCAACATAAAAACGATTAATTAGTTTAAAAAAGAAAAAAAGTCATGGTTATAGTCTTCAATGAAAAATAAATCAGAAGATACATAAAAGCTCATAGGTGTAATTACAACGGTGAAAGATATCTGACGAGTCATGTGGAATTATATTTGATTGCATTTTCCCACGGGATATCGTTATTCAAACCTTTCTTGTGTGTGGCTAAAGTAAAAATCCAAAATACTTCACGTTTTTGCGAAACTCGTCAGTTTTAGTGCCACCTAATGTGTCTAGATTTTCGATTATAAACCAACGAATATCTGTTGGTTTATGTTGATGCTCCATATAGTGTTTAACTAAGGGGGCATTCATTTTAGACGTGTGGATGGCAGAACGATGTTCAGTAAGGCGAGTGCTGAAAGGTCGGGAAGTCTCTCCCACATAGCCCAGATCGCATGGGCATACGAGGAGGTATATTACATTTTTGGTCTTGCAGTTGGAGAATTTATGCGGTCTGATGGTATATCCTTGATAGATGTAAGCAGTACCTTCCATGACAGTATCACATGCCTTACATCTCGCACACTTATATGTGCCTGTCACAGGTACTGCACCATCGATGTTTTTTTTGGATGAATGGGGTACCTTCTATAAATCAAGACCTGGTAATGAGATCTTTGATGTTTTTATTTCTCCGGTGAGCGAAGAGAGGTTTGGGTATTTTTCCTTATCTTCCTGATTACTATTCAGAATATGCCAATTGAAATTGATGATTTGCCGAACTTTGTTGTTCATGGTAGAGTGTTTAGTAATACAAACCAGTTGGCTATTGGTGGTAGTAGTAATCCGTGTGAAGGCCATGTTGACCTGTGTCCTATTGTTTATGTGCCAAGACGCGACAGCGACTGTGGGAACAGCCATCGCAACGTGCAATTTGAATGTTAAGCGGATGTCATAATATGAGAATGTTACAAATGTATAACTATTGATATTAGTAGGGAAGCAAAGGAAGTTGATTGGTGAATTATAGCGGATTGTGTTGACAAAGATTTGGATTGAGTAAAACCATTGACAATTAGCAAAAATGTATTTCGAACAACCAAGACAGGAGAAATTGACTTTGTTTGGCAAAATTAAAAGGTTCTTTAAAAAGGACAAACCTGTAATAACGAGAGAAGGAGTTCCTATCCCTTCACCAAAGACACCAGCGTCTTATATGATGTTAAAATATGGTTATCACACATGTATTTGGCTAGAAAATTGGGTAGGATATACGAAGAATGATGGTGTGCTAGCTTTTCCAGAGCATGGTTCTTTTAATTTGGCAGTATTGCGCAATTTGAGAGACAAGATGATGGCATTAGATCCAAGACCCAGACCAACACAGTTTGAAGCATTAGTAGAATGGGAAGATGAAATGTATGAAAGGGAAAGACATAGAGGTGGAAGGATTAATAGATTTATGTTTGGCAGATTTCATAATGAAAGGCATGAGGACAGAATGAAGACATGGAGAAATGGAGAAATAACTGAAGGATTGTATCCAGTTTTAATGGTAGGCGAGACTGCAGGAAGCAAATGCAAGGAGAAAAGGAGACATTTAGAGTCGTTTGGTTATGGATATAACCCAAATGAATCTGATGACGAGCTACTGGATGATATATTAGTTAAACGACCACCAGGAAATCCGGCGATGGGGACATCTAATGCAACGTCAATGGAAACACCAAAATGACACCAGTTCCAACTGTAAGCGATGTAGTGCAGGAAGAAGAAGCAGAATTTGCAATAAAAACCAAACAGTTAGTTGAAAAAATTAAATCAGATGAATATGAAAATAGATGCAAAAACAGTACCAGTAACTATAGGTCCAGCAATACCTGTATTTGAAAATAGACGTATCCATGAACCTTCCTTGACTATCCCACTAAATTCTGCTGTAACATCAGCTAGTAGTAGAATTAACGCTGTAAGTACTCAAAGTGAACAGCCCACTACCATTACTAGGTCAACACCTCCGACTAATTTAACAGTAAATGAAACCCCTAGGGAAGTAATGCGGTTACAGCCAAAAAGAATAGAGTTGGAGGAAATCCCCAGAAGTGAAGTTTCAATAGGTCCAACAACTGAAGAGTTAGATGATTGGGTGAAAGGGTTACAAAGGAGAAAAACACAGCCACAGCCTATAGATGTATGTAAGTTGAGAGTAGATTTGGAAGAAATGATCATTGGGACCATAAGTCCAGACAGGCTAAAGACTTATCAGGATGATAAATTGATGTATCTGTGTAAGAGTATTACTTGGAAAGCGAGAAATCTACATGAAAGGTTAGTGGAAGCTGTGGATCAATTAGGAATAGACATGGGAAGATCAAAAGTGTTGCAGAAGACATATAGAGTGGATTTTAATGAAAAAGATATAGAAAATATGAATACATCTGGTAGACGATTGCAGATATAAGAGTTAATGGTTGTTTTGAGAAAATGGGGAGACGTGGAGAGATGGAAGGGTAGATGGATGAGGAAGAAAGAAGAAATGGCTGCTAAAGAAATACATTTACATCCAGTAAGAGAAGTAGAAAATGTAGCTCGTGAATGTCCCATGAGAGAAGTTCCAGGAGGAGGTTATGTGCATGTTCCGTGGTCTAGACAGGATATATTGTCTTTTACAAATGAGTTTCCCAGGTTGAGAGAAAAGCCAGTGGAATGGTACAAACAAGTTGAGAGGTTTGTGAAAGTCTCGAAAGTGTTGCTAAAAGATTTAGATGGATTATTTGAAATTGTTGTCCCTGCAGATTTATGGATAGAATGTAAGATTACAGTTGATTGGCCAAAAGATGAATATCCTAGGGATTCTAAAACAGGAGCACCTTCTGATGAGGTGATGAAAAAGTACAATCAGGTGATTACTTTTTTGAAAAGCAAAATTTCCCCCAAGGAAACTGATTGGGTAAAAATAGATAGAACCACTCAAGAGCCGAAAGAGTCTGTGCATGCATATTATGAGAGATTGTTACAAGTTTTTAAGCAGTATAGTGGTTTTGAGAATATTGGAGACATGGATATGGGTCATTTTGTGTATAGATTTGTGTATGGATTAAGACCTGAGATTAGTCAGATGATACAGCAACACATGCTGTGTTGGCAGGCTAAAACGATTGATGAGATTTTGAGGTATGCAAAGTATTGCAGCGATGACATTGATTCTCGCCATCGCAAATTAAAAGAAAAGATGATGTGGGCGCAAGTAAAGGTAGCAGAGCAGCAGGAAACCCAGTTGAATTCTCAGCCTATAAACCAAATGGGAGGAGTTAGTCAGAATGCTCAAAGACCCAATGGAGGTAGAGGTAGGGGACAAATGAGCAGGGAAGAGGCGAAAAAGAAATTTCCTTGTCATGCGTGCGGAAAATATGGACACTGGAAGAATGAGTGTAGATCAGTGCAGAGGACTAATGGAGGAAATCAAATTTTAACCCCACAGGTGCAGAGTGAGGTAGGTGTGCAACAGCCACCGCAGCAGCAGGTAGTTACTACCCAGTATCAGGTCCCTCAACCACCTTTGCCACACAATGTAAATGCTCAAAGATACAGTGCGGATACAGGGTTCCACGGAGGAGACCAGGTTGGTAAAAATACTAACACGAATGTGATTCCCCAATTTTGGATGCAATGTGATGGAAGTGATGTTGAGTCGAATCAATGATGCTGCCTGAGGGGGAGGAAGAGTGCGTGCTTGGCGCTACTCTAGAGGTAGATCAGTCAGGTCCATTTGTTGACGGAAAAGTGGAAGGTAATGATATCACCTTTCTTGTGGACACTGGTGCTACCCGTTCTACTGTGAGAGCAGCAGAAATTCCAAACCTACCACTCTCGGGAGAAACTATCCAAGTAGTAGGAGTCTCAAATAAACAGATTAATACTCCAGTTACTAAACCAATTGAAGTGCATATTGGTCCCTTTAAAGACATGCATCGGTTTGTAGTATGTGACTCGAGTCCAGTGAATTTGTTAGGGAGAGATTTGTTGTGCAAAATGAATTGCACTATTTACTGCACTCCGGATGGTATTGCATTCCAGACACCTGATGAGGATGACGCTTTTAAAATGGTGTTGGCAAAGCAAGGAACAGAAGTGAATGAGTTATTTTCGCTTCTTACAGATAAGAGTGTGCCTGAAGAATTGATGAAGGTAGCGAATTCAGATGTGTGGGATTTCACAGGACAAGAGATTGGGTTAATGAAAAAAGTAGACCCGATTAGAATTACAGTGAAAGATGGTGTTGACTATCCAAATACACCACAGTATAAAATGAAGCCAGAAGTAATAGCAGGAATAACTCCTGTAATTGATCAAATGATTGAACAATGAATTTTAAAAGAAATAATGAGCAGTCCTTGTAATTCACCTATTGTGGGATTGAAAAAGCCAAACGGAACCTATAGAATAGTGCAAGATTTGAGAAAGGTGAACAAAATTCTTGTGCCTTGTTGCCCAGTTGTGCCAAACCCAGCAGTGATTCTCTATCAAATCCCACATGATGCGGAATGGTATACCGTGATTGATTTGTGTCATGCATTCTTTTCGATTCCCCTGCATCCGGATAGCCAGTATTTATTTGCTTTCCGGTTTGGAGACCGTGTTTTGGCATGGTGCCGGGTTCCTCAAGGGTATACTGAGAGTCCTTCAATTTTTAACCAGATCTTGAAAAAGTGTCTGGAAAATTTGAGAATGTCTGAAGGGTCCGTTTTGGTTCAGTACATTGATGACCTACTGGTGGCATCAAAGACTCGAGAAGCCTGTATTGCAGATACTATTGCTTTACTGAACCATTTGGCAGAAGGTGGACATAAAGTGTCCCCTGCAAAATTACAATTCTGTCAGCGAGAAGTCCAATACTTAGGTCACAAGATTGAGAAGGGAGTCAGAAAGGTAACATCAGAGCGTATTTGAGTGATCAAAGACATGAAATCACCCACAACTCAAAGAGAAGTGCGAATGTTCTTGGGAGTGGTTGAATATTGTAGACAGTGGATCAGTGGGTTTTCCCTGATGGCAAAACCTCTACAGAGGCTGACAAGGAATGATGTGAAAGACCCAATTAAATTGGATGAAGAGAGCATGGAAGCTTTTGTTAAATTGAAAGACAGTCTGTGTCAGGCGCCGGCATTGGGTATGCCTGATTATTCAAAAGATTTTGCATTGTATTGCAGTGAAAGAGATGGGTGTGCACTTGCAGTTTTAACTCAGAGACATGGAATGGCAAGACGACCTGTGGCATATTTTTCTGCTACTTTAGATTCAGTAGCTGCCGCATTACCTGGATGTTTGAAAGCAGTAGCTGCTACTTGTGTGAGTCTGGAACAGAGTGAAGGGATCATAATGGGTCATCCTGTGAGAGTGTATGTGCCACATTCAGTTGAAATCCTCTTAACAAGAACACGGACACAGCACCTTACCTATCGTCGGCTGACTAGGTATGAGAGAGTGATACTGGGTGCAGAAAATGTGACAATAGTGAGATGTACAAATGTGAATCCTTCCACTTTATTGCCAGATGTTTGGGCTGAAGAAGTAAGGGATGAAGCCGAACATGATTGTTTGGATGTGACTGAATTTTGCACCAAGCCCCGTCCTGATATTAAGGATGTTCCTCTTGAAGAATCTGATTGTGTGATGTTTGTTGATGGTTCCTGTTTGCGAACTGGAACAGGTGTGTTGAGTTCTGCCTATGCTGTCTGTACTGTAGCAGCAATCCTGGAAGCATCCTGTCTAAAAGGGGTAACATCTGCACAAGTCGCCGAATTGATAGCTCTAATTCGAGCCTGTAAATTGGGAAAAAGTCAGAAGGTGACTATAATTACTGATAGCCAATGTGGCTTTGGCATTGTGCATGACTTTGGAGAACTATGGATGCAGAGGGGATTCCTGACCTCTTCGGGGTCCCCCATCAGGAATAGTCAATTTGTAAAGGAATTGCTTGAAGCATTACAATTGCCAAAACGAATTGCAGTGGTCAAATGTGCTGCACATAAGTCAGGAGATGATTATGTGACTCAAGGCAACAAATTTGCTGACCAAGTAGCACAATATTGTGCAAAGAATCAGACTTCCATAAACCGGGGAAAAACAAAAGAAAATACGGTTTGTCAACTTATGTTTACTAACACTATTGAAACATGGGATGAAGTGAGACAATTGCAAGAAGAGGCAGGTGAAGAAGAGAAACAGGAATGGGAAAAGGCAGGATGTAGGAGACGAGCAGATGATGATGTGTGGGTATACATTGATGAGAGACCAGTCATGCCAGATAGTTTACTTTCTCAAATGGCAAGGATGTACCATGGGATGACACATATTGGCCGAGATGCCATGGTCAGATCATTCAAACAAACATGGTTTAATACCAAGTTCAGGACTATTGCAGAGAGTCTATGCCAAAGATGCCTGACGTGCCAACAGCAAAACCCAGGAAGAAAAACAATAGTTAGTCTGGGAACAATAGGGAGGGCAGGAGGTCCTTTTACCAGACTACAACTCGATTTTATCGAGTTGCCCCCATGTAATAAGCTCAAGTATGTGTTAGTAATTGTGTGTTTGTTTTCCCGTTGGGTGGAAGCCTATCCCACAAGGAGGAATGACAGTCTGACAGTGGCAAAACTTTTGTTGTGGGAATACATTCCTAGATATGGTTTTCCAGTCACTATGGAAACAGATAGAGGAACACACTTCACTAGTGAAACAATCAAACTGATTTGTGAGGCATTAAGCATTCAACCAAAACTTCATTGTGCCTATCGTCCAGAGGCTTCTGGAATAGTAGAGCAGATAAATGGCACAATAAAGAACAGGTTAGGCAAAGTGTGTAAATCCACAGCACTGAATTGGCCTGACGCTTTACCCCTAGATTTGATGAGTCTCAGAAGCATTCCTGACAAAAAGACAGGATTGAGTCCACATGAGATCTTGATGGGAAGAGCAATGAGACAAGCATTTATACCTGCCAACAAATTGATAAATATATCTGATGATCTCATCCTTGACTATTGCAAAGGATTGGCTGATGTGGGACGTTCTGTGTTTCATCAGGTTGGAGCAGACGCGACCACAACACAGCAGACTCAAGCCCATGACCTGAGCCCTGGTGAGTGGGTTCACGTGAAAAGGCATAGAAGAAAAATGTGCCTAGAGCCCCGCTGGGAAGGACCATATCAGGTCATATTGGTGATGACTACAGCAGTAAAGTGTGCTGGCTTACCAAATTGGATCCATGGCAGTCACACTCAGCGAGTCCCAAATCCACTTGAGACGCGAGTAGAGCGGCATCTGGAGATCTCAAGTCCGAGCTCTGAATCAGAAGCTGAAGTACAAGAAATTGGTGAAGTTAGAGCAATAGACTCTGAAACTGGTGAACATAAACAAAAGGACTCTGAAGAGCAGTTTGATGATG
This sequence comes from Calotriton arnoldi, assembly GCA_963921515.1. Classification (NCBI taxonomy): domain Eukaryota; kingdom Metazoa; phylum Chordata; class Amphibia; order Caudata; family Salamandridae; genus Calotriton; species Calotriton arnoldi. The sequence continues at coordinate 160,581 of CAWUFW010015682.1, forward strand.
AATTGCTTAGCACAAGTCAAGTAAGGTGGGCACCATCTACTGGGACTGAAGAAACTGCTGTTGAAAGAGAAGAAATACAAATCTTAGATGAAGAGGGAAAGAATAGAAAGGAGATAGGTGAAAGAAATACGGAAGAAGAAGAAGAAAAAGAAGAAGAGAGTAAACTCAAAGTAGGTGCAAAGAAACGAAGGTACGAATTGAACAAAGAAGAAGAAGAAGTTCAACCAAAGAGGGCAAAGAAAGACGACCATTGGCCAAGTGGAGTTAAAAGACTGAAATACAGGGTGGTGAAAGGAAGACCCGAGAAGAGGCCAGAACAGATAAATGAAGTTTCAGGTCAGATAGAACAGGGAGAGTCGGATGACGAATCAGTGCTGCGATAAAGAGGGTGAGAAAACCAAACAAAAAGTTCAAGTCACCTGACTGGATTTACATAGTGTTGGAAGAGATTGAAGAAGAAGATTTAAACAAAGAAGGAAACAGTACTGACAATAAACGAGAAGAAAAGAGTGACCTAAATCCACCTTAAGAGACTGTAAACAAACTAAGGTGTCACGTTATCAACTGAAGAAATTTTCTGAAGATCCAGAAGACGTCCTGGAAAATTGGATTAAGTTAAAATAAAAGAAGGGGTAAAGAAGAAAGCTTTTGAAGTGTGGGATCACACTACATTTTTAATCTTTGTAGAAAATATTTGAAATAGATTTAGAAAATCCATTAGAATTTTATAAAGATTAATATTACTATGGCAGATACACAAGTAACAAGACCTATATGTAGTCTTATGTGTATGTGTTATAAAGCTTGCTTATGTTTATTTTGTATATTGATAGTATTCTGGGTAATATTAACAATTGTAATACCTTTACATCTGATAAAAGAAGATACACCTCATCCTAACAATTTGACAGGTCCAAGGGTAGACACTGACATTAAGCAAACTCCTATTACTCACTTGAATCAAATAGATGCTAGTAGTTTGCATCACGATAGATCAGTTACTAATTTTTCCCTGAATGTTTTCACTAAATTACTCTACGAGTATGTGGAAACAATGGATGTGAGTGACTGTTATGTGTGTATACAGTTACCTTTGTCTGTTTCAGAAGGTGTAACCTACCATCACCTTCCTTTGACTTATGGTGTGACCTGTAGTGTCTTATCAAGTTTGTTGTATAGAACAGGTAAACTAGATTATTATTATTCCAATGTAGATGCAATCTTTTCTAAAGTCCCTGTAATACCTGAGCTGAATAAGATAGCACCAGCACATGTCATGGGAGATTTTTTCCTGACAACTAAGCCTTTAGATATAGAATACGCTAATAAAAATAATCTAACATGTAAATTGGAAAAGGAAGAGAAGATCTTTTGGAGATGGTAGAAGAGAGAAGGGCTAAGTTTCAGAGAAAAGCTGTTGAAGAGAAATTATAGACACCACCTTGGGTTTTCAGAGAAGGCAACTATAACAAAGGCGAGACTTACGCTGCAATGGCCCTGGATTGGTCGCAGAAGGGAAAATTATGCTTACGTAGGGAAAAGACGAATTACAACAATTACTTCATTGGTTCCAGTGAATGTGAAGATACCTATAAAATTATTGGGGGTTGGGGATTTAAGGGAGGAACTGACCCTGTCTTGCCAGGCATATATTATGTCTGTGGGAGGAAAGCCTATTATCGGCTACCAGATCACTGGTATGGAACTTGTTATCTTGGGATTGTCTTTCCAAAAGTCTACCATGTAGACAAAAGCACAAATAGAATCCATGAAGTAAACCAAGGAAACCTGTAAAAAGAGAAAGTTTTTCAGAAATTTTAGGTGATATATTTGGAGCATTGATACCTGGAGTTGGGGTTACACTGAATGCATACAAAATTCGACAATTGTCCACAGTGGTTGATCGTTTATCAACGGATACTGCTGGAGGATTTCTGATGATTAACACTGAAATGATTGCCATGAGATCTATGGTTATGCAAAATCGACTTGCCCTTGATATATTATTAGCAAAAGAGGGTGGAGTCTGTGGAATGCTGAAAGTTCAACATTGTTGCACTTACATTCCAGATAAAAGTAAGAATCTGGAAGGATACATTCAGAATATCACAGATTTGCATAAGAAAGTAAGAGAAACTAGAGGTTGACGGTGTCTGGGAGAGACTAAGTAAGAGTTTCTCTACTATAAGCAATTGGTTTTCTTCTATAGGTAGTTCCTTAGTAGGAAAAATAATAGTACCAATAGTTTCTGTAGCTGTTATGATATTCAAAATACGAATGACCTATGTTTGTGTGACGAAAAGTCGCAAAGAAAAGAAAGAAAGGAAATTAAGTAAGGAACGTAAAGAAAGGAAAAGAGTGATAGATGAGATAAATTGTACGTAAAATGTAAGGAGCAAGGGCCAGAAGACAAAATAACAGCTATATAACTTGGTAAACCGTATGTTTAGGGATTTTATGATGGTAAACCATCAAAGGGGGATTGATGGAGTGAGGTTTGTAAAAATACATCCTCATGAAATTAAGTAACCCCATAATAATGTATTGACTGCATGGACTAACCAACCCTGAATGCACACATTCACACATGGGGCAAACGCATTTTACATAATATACTAAACCATGATGGCATGAGCACGTATTAACTGTTTGCGCTTTGAAAAATCGTACTAATGCATGTTTATGCTATGTTGTACATTGCACATTTTGCATGTTGTGCACAAATAACGAAAAGGTTGCTTTAAATTAATAGCTTTCGCTAGGAATTAATTAACACAGGGTATTAGTATGGTGGGAGGTAACCATAATGGGTTTTATTTCTTGAATTAATATTCTTTTGTGTTTATTTACTTTAGTACGAGATTGGGCCTGCATGAAAATGGCCTCTTGTCTGAACCAGCATGTGGTTGTCTTGGTCGGTACGGAGGACGCATGCGCCTAAATGTTTTGCCTGCTTACGAACTACAGAGTGCACCAGCTGATGTAATCCGTGTGAAGGCCATGTTGACCTGTGTCCTATTGTTTATGTGCCAAGACGCGACAGCGACTGTGGGAACAGCCATCGCTACGTGCAATTTGAATGTGAAGCGGATGTCATAATATGAGAATGTTACAAATGTATAACTATTGATATTAGTAGTATACAAATGTATTTATCCTTAATACTTCCTTTGTTAAAACCGGTATGGGATGGATTTGCGAGGAGAACTGGATGAGGCGACCCTAGCATGATTTATGACAACCAATCACAGGCCGAGTTTCTACTGATACTGCAACATTGTAAGATAGTAAGCTAGGCATTAGGGTATAATTGATATCCCAATTAGGGGTGTGGCGAAGTTCAGATCAGAAGAACAGAGAGAGAGGAGATCGGATCAGAAGAACAGAAAGATCAGACCAGCACTGAGCCCGAGAGCATCATAGGTACGAGAACGTTGCGGGAGTGCTTGGGAGGAGACTGCGTCCGAGGAGAACTAGATCAAGGTAGATAGGATTGGGAGATTATAATTGTTTGCAACTTAGCTGCATCTGTCCTGTTAACTTTGTCCTCTGAGCCTATCTCTGGGGACCCCTTGCCACAACCTCGGCCAAGGAAGTGGTTTTCCTTATTCTTGGTGGGTACCACCCTCCTTAAATGCTTTAATTTTGCAATATATTTCTGCAAGTGTTTATGCTGTACCTTCTCTTCCCCATTCCTATGCACGCTTTTTTATGTCGATACAAATGATTCATTTTGATTACATTGCTTGATAATTTGTTCTCTTATATGTGATCTTGTGTGTGCACTGACAATCTGAATTATGAGCATTTAATTTTTAATAAGAGAAAATTATTAACCAAATAAATGACTCTGTGGTTATTTAGTTAAAGTATTAAACTGTTTAGTTAATCATAGTCACCATCAACTCTTCAACTAATGGTCCATCGACCAAAGGAAGAAGACAGTTGAGATTACGAATAGTTAGGAATATAAATATAAAAAATGTTATTAATGTGAAGTGTAGTTTTGTACATAATAAAACTGACAAATTAAACCCCCCAAATCCAGCGCCCGTCCTCAGGGATCATTTATGGGTAATGTGTGATGGGCCCCGTTGTTTGGTAAACGATTTATGTGTGAAGAGATTTCCCTGGTTCATCAATTAGGTGTTGCGCTGGATCACCAGCATGGAAGTTGCATGATGTGACTTAGCTGGTCTAGGTGCTTTGGAGCTGTTGGCAGTGTCTTGGCGGACCTTGTGGTTAGTCTGTTCTGCATTATTGGGCCAGCCTTTTCGTCTGGGTGTTTGGAGCCGCTGGTTGTTCCTGCTGTGGCCAGTCTGTTTCTGGTTGTGCAGTGTTTGCGGAATGGTGCTGCCATGGGTCTGTCTGTCACTACTTGGGGGTTCCTTGTGTAGCGATTCAGGCGTTTCGTGGTTCTTGGCATATTTTAACCGGGCTGGTGCCTTGGTTTTTTTTCTGGGGATGTTGTCCTGATTTCCTGGAGCAGTGTGTTCTTTCCCTGCAATTGGACTTTGCGGTGGGAGTTGGAGTCTTTGCTTGGTCCTCCATTTGTGCCCCTTATGTACTCATTATGTGTGGCATGTGGCACTGCTGGGACGGGGCCTTCTTGCTTCCACTTCTTTATGTGGATGGTTACGTTTTTGGTCTTGTTGGCTGATAAGGGCAGGGGTGTGATTTCTCCCCTTGGTGTTCTGGGCCTTCTGCGCTCTGGATGGTGACTACGGTGGCTGTCTTCCTGGGGCCCTCTTTGATGGAGTTTGTAGGACAGCGACTTGGTCCTCTCCTTCCTCGTTTGGGCTTCTCTATTGGGTTGCAGAGTTGGATCCTCTAGTTTCTGTGTTGGGTCACAGAGTTTTGTCCTCTCTGTGGGTGTAGAGGTGGTGCTGTGTAGGCCCTAGGCACTCTATTATTGTTGGGTGTTTCTGACTCAGTTGTCCATTTCTATTTTACTTGCTATGTTCTCATTGGTTAAGAAGGAAGGCGAGGGAGGGACGGGAGGTAATGTGTCCATTACTTATCTATAATGCCATTACTCCTAGTCCTACTCCCTTAACGGTCCCTCCCACCCTCCCAGTATGGAGCAACTGAGTGTCAGGGTTGGCTTGTTTATGACAAAAAGTCACAAAGAATCCCCCCTTGGGTAAAAAACACCTATACAACACCACATTCACACGAGAAACCTTATATCACCAACACGTTAACAATAAACAAAGGATCCAAGAAATAAACAAATCAAGTTGGTTCTCAATGAATAGTACAAATTTATTAAATTCAGTATACAATAATTAAAAAGAAACATTCATCTTAAAACTTCACAGTATTTTTCTAACGTTCATCATAAAACAATAATCAAAGAAGCTTTATCAAGTTAAAAAGGATTAGACACACATATCTTGAGGGCAGATCAATACATACAATTAAAAAAACAAAACACAAAAAAACATATATGGGATACTCTTTTGTCTTTACGATCAAACCAGTACCGGAGACCTTATGATTTTTGAGGAAATAGGAAATGGTCAATGAGTCAAATCCTTCCCTTAATCACATCAGCTGTGAAGTTTTAAGATGAATGTTTCTTTTTTAATTATTGTATACTGAATTTAATAAATTTGTACTATTCATTGAGAACCAACTTGATTTGTTTATTTCTTGGATCCTTTGTTTATTGTTAACGTGTTGGTGATATAAGGTTTCTCGAGTGAATGTGGTGTTGTATAGGTGTTTGTTACCCAAGGGGGGATTCTTTGTGACTTTTTGTCGTATTTGGTACCCCTCCCCTTTGGTGGTTGGGTCCCTCCCTCTCTCTCTTTTTGTATACACTTGGCTTGTTTACGTACAGGATGAAGAGGGGAAGAGGGGTGTTTTTATTTAGAAGTGGGAGGGGCCTATTGGAGGCAAGGGAGCCTCATTGATTAAGAAGGAAGGCGAGGGAGTAGGACTAGGAGTAATGCCATTATCGATAAGTAATGGACACATTAACGTGTATGACAATATTTCAGGATTAGGCATAGAAGAGGATCAAGAGGTACTTATGGTTAGGATGAATTTATGGGAGAGGAAACGGTGGCACCCCTGGCAGTCTGAAGCTCTAATGATGCAAGTTGATTGCTTATTCCACGGTTGTAGCTAATAGACACGAGAGGGAATATTCGAGTAACTAACTTTCCAATCTTGCTTGTCTTTATACAGAATATAACTGACAACAAGATATGATTGAAGAAGATATAGGGTGGGCTGTGATCTCCACAATCTGAAGTTTCCATGGGTGCTACAAACATTTGTGACTCTTTTGACCAGACTTTCTCGAGAAGTCTAATTGTGCTAAACTAGGGACTGTCCTAACACGTGAAGCTGGTGTTTGGAAGACTGAATATCAGAAGGAGTTATTAAGCCAGACAAATTATGTTTTTGAAATGCTGACAGGAATGCACCGGGATTGATATATATGGCTTAAGTGTGGGAGGCAGCACGGATCAGGTCTTGTTTCAATAAAGCCTGCAGTGTTCCACGGGGTTTAAGAAATTAAATGAAGACGATGAGCCTCCGGCTTATCTGAGGTGTCTCTTCGGTGTGGGCAAAAATACCTTAATCCTTTTCTGGGAGGCTACACTTCACGCACCTTTAAAAAGAGAAATAAAACGTTCCTCCTTGGATCCAGAATTAAGATGTAAGCAGAGGAAAACACTCATCATTGTTTGCTACAAATAAACTTATTATTTGCTATAAATGTATATCTTTTGAGTAAGGTGTGTGTACTGCCAATTTCAGCAAGGAAAACTATGGTCCATGCTCTGGTGACGTCACGCTTGGATTATGGGAACGTCCTGTATTTGGGAGCTAGCTCCAAGTGTGTGCAGAGACTCTAGCGCATTCAGAATGCTGCGGCTCGTCTCGTTTTAATGTTACCCAGGAGAGCCTCTTCCAATAAGGCCCTGGCTTCCCTTCACTGGCTCCCGGTAAGGGAACGAATCCTGTTCAAGGCTATGTGTGTGAGCCATCGCATTTTACAGAGAAAAGGCCCCACTTACCTGCACGACTTCCTCACCCCATACTCTCCGACCCGCTACTTGAGATCTAGCGGGACAGGGCAGGTCCGCATTCCGAACATCAGGAGAGCGAGGATGGGTGGCCGCTCTTTTTGTTTTCTGGCTGCCAAACATTGGAATAAACTCCCCCCGGGGCTCCGGCTGGAGTCTGTGGAGACACTCTTTCGTAAAAAACTCAAAACCTGGCTTTTTCCTTCTCTGAGTTCTCTGGTTTAACCGCTTGTTTCCTCTGCCCGCGATCTGAACTGTGCCGCAGCGCGGGGACACACTGGTTAGTGTAACCATGCGCTTTATAAGTTTGTTATTATTATTATTATTATGGAGGGACAGCTTTCAAACAAGCTATTGCACGAATTGAGCAAAGCGAATACCTCAATATATTAGTGCGACCGGTGCGACCGCACCAAGCGCTGCCTTCAGGTGTTGGCGTCGTTAAAAGCACATTCTGCCTGCCTTCCTTGCCTCCAGCAATTTGCAGCTAACAATAAAAATGTCAAGATAACTAACTACGTGGTTAATTTTCTTCCTACAGAAAGAATCGAGGTTTGTCTAGTGGAAGTTTTGACCCATGGTAAGGTAGGCAGAGGGTTCATATGCCTGCTGCAAAGAACCTGTACCATGCAGATCACAAAGTGCACTTAATGTAAATAGGTCAGTGGGTTATTGCGTTTGTCTGAGAGAGCCTTTTGTTACTTGCAGTTTATAAATTAACATCCTAACATAGAACAGTGAGCTATTAACTGTCATCAAAGAGCTGAATGCAACCTGCAAGGTATAGATTAGAGCGTTATGATTTTTCTCAAGTCTTTCATTATCCTAATGTTGGAAAAAGGATTAATTTGGATAGAAATCAATTCTGGCTATTAAAGAGAACCCCCAGCTATGGTTTTCAGTTTTAAATTCTGAGTTTGTGCTTCTCCAGACCAAGCACTATTAAACTATACTGTCTACCAGGTAGGATGATATGTGACTCACCTTGTAGTCCTCTGTCTTATGTAACATTTCCTATACACTGATTTGCACATCTGATTGTCTCTGTGTAGTGTGTGTGTGATGTAATGTGCTCTGACACCCTACACTGGAATGAGTGGCACTATAAAACAAATTAAATGCAGCTGAGAGAGCGAGTGGTTATGGAGACTTGAGGAGCACTGCTAAAGGGTGGTAATGAGGGAATCCGTGGCAGAGGTGGCCATTGGGGGGGCACCAACAATCATTGTCGCACTGGGTGCCACCAGAGCTAAAGCCGGCCCTGATTGCCCTCGACCATCTTATGGTGTCAAAATCCAGATAAAAACAGGAAGTACTGACATTTTACATCTGCACCTCTCTCTCGAGTGACGTGCATTTCCACCTGCTTTTTCTGCATTTCCTGGGGAAATGACCCCAATAACGATGTTTTTTTCCTAATGAGCCCAGAATTAGGAACACAAAACAGGCCCTGATTCATTCTTCTTATGTCATGTAGTTTTTTGTCATTTTGTGATGGAAGCTCTTTATTGTAGAGATAAGTAACTTTGGAAATGGATCATTATAAAGAAGCATACAACAGTTCTTTACGGTGTATTTTTCTCATTATTCATAGTTTTATTAATGGTTTCCACAAACCGTTTTTTAATATTGCTAAATAATCGTGATTTTCTTCAGAGTTCCCCAAAGAATGGGAATCTTTACAATAATTCTTATCAGCATATCTGCCAATCCTCCTCATGTTGTGAGGGTGTGTTTCGACTATTACTGTTTATTTTGTAAGTCATCAGCATTAAGCATTTTGGGACTTACTTGTACTTTTACATTTGGCATTTTGAGTGTAAGCCTCTATGTCCCAGCTGTCTAATGCTATTGGGTCAAAAACGTGGAACAGTTGAATGTCACCTCTAGGACAGTGAGCAAGTTGACAGCTATACAGCAGACTATACATATTAAGAGTTACTTCTGAAGATCAAGTACTTCTAAACGCAGATTCCTCATCTTTAGAAGATTACCATGAGCCACACTGCATCTGGATTTTCAACAGCAGTTGTTCCTGCGTGCCAATATGTGGGTTGTCAGAATCTTCGATTGCCTTGCACCACCCCAAAAGTTGCGACATTGAGCTGTATAGAGACACCACCCCTGAGCGCTGTCAGTTCCTTTCTGTGTCCCTCAACGCAGATCCAGAGCTCTGCTCTCCACTTCGTGAATTGTACCGATGCCAAATTTCAACAATAGACAGTGGGCCATGGAAAAGGTCTCCCCCAAGTAACAGGCTATAATCCATGCCATGATTGAAGGAAGGAGTCTTCGGTCACAGATCTGCATGACAATTGTTTGTGGTGTCTAGGTTCCAAGATGTGTAACAAATACACACTGAGGGACCCAAAGACGATCAGGGAGGAACCATGCTGCAGATCTTCAAGTCCTTGCCGACTCACTTTCGGGCACTTTCGGGCCCCAGGTAGCCGGCTGGTTCTTTCCCAGAAGTGACTGACGCTGCTAAGCCTCCTCTAAGGTCCATGCTGGCGCCAGCCCACAGTTGCACTCCTGAGACCATGCCAGTCCTAACCACACCAGCACCACCTCAACTGTCGATATTGGCTAGTTTGGACTTTTGTTCCCTTAATGTGGTGTGTCTACTTGGCTTTTGAATGCATGCTTTTTGGGACATGGCCAGCAAGATTTTGACAGTTGCCCAGGACAAATTCAGTACAGCCTTTGCCCAAACAGTTCAGGATGGAAAAGACTCTCACATGTTGAGCGCCAGCCTTGACACAATAGACTGTGTTGTGATTATGCCTGAATGTGAGCTGCTGGCTTTTCCAGTGACATTTTAGGCATCCTTAATGGACATGCCCTTTGATGGATCCAGACTCTCTTGAGAAAAGACTGACTCAGTGTTAAAATGGTTTAAAGACAGCCACGTACAGCCGGTTCCCTAGAGTTGTTTTCAACAGACCACCAGTTTACCCAAAATGAACAAAATTCAGAGGCTACTCCCTGGGTCTGGCACAAGAACAGCAGCAGCCCTTGTATCTAGTTCAGTAGCGAGACAAGACTTTTCAAGGCTCCGTAGGTCATGGTAGTGGGTGGAGTCTTAGACAACACCAAGGGGAGCAGTTTTCCACTTCATCCTTACCCACTGCAACAGCTTCCAAGCCTCTTTCATTTCCACTAACAGGACCATGCATAGCCAGTACAGGGCAGGATTTGATTTCTCCTACCGGCTGGGATCAGTGGGTGCTGCACATTGTCCAAAATAGAAATCCCCTGCCATTCCTATCAAGCTTCCTTGTATCCAACCCTTTCCTACTCATACTTCTGCGAATCATGCAGGCATACTTTTTCAGGAATTTAAGTTGATGTGGGCCAAGGGCACCATCAAGAGGGTACTGGGATCGGGAAAGGGTTGCTATTCCCACAACTTTCTGTTGCCCAAGAAAGATGGGGAGGGGGTGGGGGGGTGGGCGGGGCAGGCTGATTTTGGATATGCGCCCTTTGAATGCCTTCCTACGTAAGGATAAATTAAAAATGTTCACTCTGGCCCAGGTTCTTTCTGCCCTGAACCTGGGGAATTGGATGGTATCCTTGGATGCATACTTTCATGTGCCTGTCGTGCAGTCCCCAGACGGTACCTCTGGTTTGTGGTGGGGTCAGAGTATTTCCAATTTGCAACTTTACCTTGGGCCCTCTACCCCCTCAGGTGTTTTTTAAGGGGAAGGTGGTGGTTGCGACTCACCTTCACAGGTCGGGGTACATCTAGTCCTTTAGCTCACCGACTGACTGGTTAAGTTGGCTAACCACAGTCATTCGCAGATCATTGCTGAATGATGATTGCCTTTCTTTCATGCCTGGAGTTTTCCATCAGGTAACTGAAGTCCCATCTGATGCATACTTGAGGCATTCTCTTCAGAGGAGCAATGCTGGACACAGTGATGTGCAAAACCATCTCATCCCGCAACAAGCCCGGACATTCAGTATATAATCCCGAAGTTTCAGGCTAAATCCGGAGTGTCACTGAGGTCAGTTCTGATGGCCTCACGCATCTTCCTGGTATCTTGTGCTCAGGAGCATGTGTAACTTCTATTTTCAGTAGGTGCAACATCAGGCCAGACTGTTGGACAACATCTGCATCTCAAAGGAGACAGCAAGGACCTTAGGTGGTGGCAAGTGAACACCAACTTGTCATGCAGCAGTCCATTCTCCCTACCCCATCCAGAGATCGCAGTATTGATGGAAGCATCATCATTGGTTTGGGGCGGTCACCTAGGATAGGGGGTGGTTGAAAATCAGGGGTCTAATGTCCCTAATGGAACAAAAGCTCAATATCAACTGCCTGGAGCTTTGTGCCATCTGGCTGGCTCTGAAATACTTTTTTGCATCTATCAAGGGAAGGTGTGTTCAGGTCCAGACAGACAACTACACCTCCATGTGATACTGCAAGAAGCAAGCTGGGTGGCGTGGGGTCTTGGATCTTGAGCCAACAGTAAATGGTTTTCCCTGGTAGCCAATCATCTGGCAGGTCACTAAACGCCAAGGGGACAAGCTCAGGAGATTTCAGCTGGCGGACCATGAACTGCATCTTCATTCCATAGTGGCTCAGGACATCTTCAACCAGTGAGGCATGCCCTGGTTGTTTTTTCTGTTTTTACCACCAACAAGAATGCACAGTGTTGAGATTACTGTGTGCGCTGGAGTTTCCGCCAAGAGAGTCCCTAGGGTACGCATTTCACCTGCAGTGGAGCGTGGACTTCTATACACGTTTCCGCTGCTGCCCATTCTGCCTCGAGTTCTGAGGAAGGAGAGGACGGACTAGACCCAAGCCATTTTTATAGGCTCGGTATGGGCCAGGAGAATATCGTTCTCCAACCTGTTCAGGCTGAGCATTTTTCTTCCAACCCATCTGCCTCTCCAGGAGGACCTCCTGTCTCAACAACAGGGAAGCTTCTTGCACCTGAATCTACATATTGAAAACCTCCAGACTGAGTGGCAACAAGTGAGCAGTTTTGATTTTCCTGCAGATGTGATATTTGCCACAAGGAGCATCTTAACTAAATCCATTTGTTTAGAATGTTGAGAGAAATCTTTATGTTGGTTTAGGGGCAGTCAGCATGATCCTCTACAGACCAAATTATCATTATTTCTGTTTGTCCTGTGGCCTGGCAAAGCATGCAGTGACACAGTTAAAGGTTATATGTCAGCATTCTTTTTTTATGTCACCTTTTGTGATGAGGTTCTTAAAAATGTTAATTCACGATTTTGATGTGTGCATCGTTTCATGCACAGTTGCTCTCTATGGTTCCTTACCATTAAGACGGTTTTTCTTATCACAAATACTTCTGCAAGCCGTGTCAGTGAGCTGCAGGCTCTGTCAGAACCACCTTGATTCACCACTTACTTTCCTGACAAATGGTGCTGAGGACCCGGGTTTCCTTTCTGCCAAAGGTTATATTGCCCTTCCACTTGGGTCAGTCCTTCACACTTCCAATCTTTTTCTCTCCGTCACATCCCTGGAAAGAGGAGAAGAAGCTCCACTAGCTTGATCTGCGTAAAGCCCTCAGTTTTTACATAGAGCACACAAGGAACACCTGTAGACCACCAGCTCTTTGTGGCTTTGCTGGTGCTAAGAAGAGGAAAGTTGTGTTGAAACTTATCCTTACCAGGTTGATAGTCCTGTGCATAAAGACATGCTATTCCCTGGCTAAGAAGGAACACCCTGAAGGCCTATGAGCTCATTCCCCTCTAGCCATAGCTGGCACAATGGTATTGGCAAAGGGTGTTCCTGTCCTAGTATCTGCCAGGCTGCTACTTAAGTATCAATGCATACATTCACCAAGCACTATTGCCTATCAAGAGGGTCATTTTGCCCGCTCACTCCTGCAGGACTAATTGTTGTATGACCACTGCGCAGACACTCCATCTTTTTGGAGATACTGCTTGGGTATCCATTCTAAAGTTGAGGACTCTGCAGTTAGAAGTATCCATCAGAAGAACAAGGTACTTAATTTTGGTAATGCTTTTTCTGGTGGATACTCTCTCTAACCACAGATTCCTTACTACCCTCCCACCTGATCCTTGTATGGAATGGATTCTTGTACCAGTTAAAAAGGTTCCAAGTTAGTTTGGGCACACTGGGAAAAGAAGATATAATTTGTAATGTGTTTGACCAGAGGAATGTACTATGACATAAAACACTTCTAGACCATATTAACTATTCCCTGTACCTGTAAAAGAAAATAAAGCACCATCTTCCTAGACTTCCTAGAAACGGTGTGGAAACATATCCTCTGTTCCAAAACAACAAGTAGGAACTGTGAATCTAATAAACAAAAGATGTGGGTTACTATCAATTCTATGCGGATCTATTTTATAAGCTTTGTTGTACCAATTAAATACCCACCATTTCATGTGCCTGTTCAATCTTCACAGGAGATGGAATCACCAATCCCTTAAAGAACCCCTGTTACAACAAGGCATGAAAAAACATAAATTAGCAAACGTGGAATGAGACAAAGCCCTTGACGCTTTATACATGCAACTGAGGTAGACATATTCTGATACTTTGCATCCACAAACATTCCTCACGTTTGTATCGTATTTCACAAGATGAGGTATCCAATAATGTATATATATTTATGCAGGTATTAGAAACGGTTAATAGCAACATCCAGATTTATTCATGCAGTTTGCGTCACGGCTTCAGCTTTTAATTCCACTGTGATGTACCCGGGCCGTTTCCCTCCCGGCCGGGAGTACTGAATATAATGCCCTTCTATCTGGTAAAGACTCCGGGTTTTAACAAGAAGAGCACGCACTCTTGCAGCTCCTTACTTCCCCCCACCCCTACACCTGCTGAATCCTCCGCAGGCAGAATTGGGAGGAAAGGGTGGGGGGGGTATGCCAAGTAGCGGTTACTGAGAACCAGAAAGTACGGAATTCAAGCCCAGAAACAAGGAACCACTAAACAAGCAGAATTGGTGCTGTCGCACCCTTACCAAACCGGAGGGAACACTCCGTTCGCGTCCGTCCGTCTTCAACTCTAGCAGGTAGGAATAATCTGCAATGGCTGTCAGCACCGGTTTCCGATAAATCCCCGCCCCATTCCGGAAGCTCATCATCACGTCGCCACCTCTACCCCGGAAGTGCTAAATTAGCATCCTGGGAATTGTAGTCTATTTGGAGAGAACTTACCGATTCGGACCTGACAACGTTCTTCGCGGTTCTTGCAATCCGTAACACTCTCTGCCCACCTTACAAGCTAAAACTATAGGACCTCCCCGGAGAGGGGTAAAACCGGCTGGGGTGTCAGGGAGCAATCCGGGAGGTAAAGTTAAAATCACCCCCTCATTAAGATCCTTCTTTAAAATCAAGGGGACAGAGAGCCAAACTAATACCTCTACCTCCACTCCAATCAACGGAGTACACAGTCTTAAGACTCCGTCCAACATGGACACTTTAGGGTCTCCACATAATGCTGTTCAGCCCATTACTACTTCTAACCAATTTGCAATACTAACGGATAATTCACAGACGGATGGTCCATCAGGAGAGGATCTACAACTTCTCTCTGATAAAGATAGTACAAATACTTCTAAAAATGCAGAACTGGCAAGTGCCGATATAAGTCAGATATTGCTTTCTCTGTCCAAAGACATAAAAGAAAATGTGTGATTTCAGAGAGAAACCAGGAGAAGATTCATGAGGTCTGTGGAAACTTAGAGGAAAAACTGGCTAATATCACAGAAAGGCTAGCTACAATGAAGGAATCCATAGGGGCATTACAAGAGGAAGTAATGTTTAATCGTAAAGAGATCCAAAGTTGAAAAAATGGAGAGAAGAAAATTAGAGATAAGCTAGAGGCAATGGAAAATAACTCAAGGCAAAATAATTTAAGATTTTTAAATATCCCAGAGGGTACGGAAGGAGGGGATATAAAAGCCTTTGTTATTAAGTTGGTAAAGGAATTTATCCCGGAAACATTAGGGTATGATTTGGAAATGGACATTCAGAGAGTGCACCGAGACCCATTTAAGAGGAACCCTGAAAGAGAAAAACCAAGGAAAGTTTTAATAAACTTTCGTTCCTATATGATTAAGGTACTAATTTTGACAGCAGCCCTTAAACTAAAGCAATTTAAGAAGGATGACTGGTTTTTTACAATAAGATCTGACATAGCAAAGGTTACTCAAACAAGGCAATGGGAACTGGGGAGACATATACAAGAATTGAAAGCTTTGGGAGCAAATGCTCAGTTGAAATTTCCAGCGTTACTGAAAGTAATGTGGAATAACAAAATGTACAACATAAAAGAGGTGCCCGAGGTGGAAAATTTAATTTCGCAGATAAAAGCTCAGAAAGGCTTATAAAATAAGATCGGAGCGAAAGAGCTCAGAGTGTATAATGCAATACCCAATCTGGAGAAAGGGAGGGTTCCCCGGGGTGGGCTGGGGAGGGAAGGGTTTCATTTTTTGATAAATTAGTTGAGCACAGGTGTGCGAGCATAGAAGGGAAAAAACTCAAAGAAATTATAGTCCTCGTTTATAAAAAGATCAAAGATTAGTAGGAGAAGGGATATCAATATATATGACAGTAGACCATAGAGGGACCCAGGATCTGAGGATATTGACGTGGAATGTGAATGGGTTAAGGGTCAAAAGCAGGAGAGTAAAGATTCTGGAATTACTTAAAGTATCAAATAATGATGTCATAATATTGCTGGAGACATGCCTACGTCAGGAAGAATGGGTTGGAATTCTTAAGGGGAATAGATGGATCACGCACTTTGCATGCACCAATCAAACCAGTAATGTAAAAGGGGTAGCAATTATTTTTAAGCTCTCTGCACAAGCTAGGTTGGAAAATACCATCAATGACCCGGGGGGCAGGTGGTTGATTTGTAATGCTAAAAAACATGGGGTTGGTTATGCCTTTGTAGGGTACTATGGCCCCAATATTGACGATCCATCCCCACTCGAGGAGGTATATAATCAACTCTTTGGAACAAGATATTTAATAATAATGGGTGGGGATTTTAATACGTTATTGGATCCACTATTAAGCCCATAATGCATTCCCCAAAAATGAGAGAGCTTACACCAACTAATTAAGAATCTTGGGTTAGTAGACACCTGGAGATTAAAGGAGGGACGGAAAGAGAATATTCCAGAACAAAAGAATTTTCACACCTCCAGAATTGACCTCTTTTTGACAGATTGTAAACTGAAAAAAGTATTAGCAAAATAACGCATCAACCACTGCATCTATCCGACCTTGCAGCAATAAAACTGGAGATTTCATCAAGTAACCCTCCAGCTCAGGTCAGATGGACCTTAGATAGAACTCTTTTAGGGGACATGGATGTCATAAATACTCTGAAGGCTGATACGGCTGATTTCTTTAACTTAAATGATTATTCAGCCCCGAGACATATTGTATGGGATGCTTATAACGTTTTTATTCGTGGCAGGTTAATAAGCTTGGCACCGTATAAAAGGAAGGTAGGCAGGGACAAACTTCTAAACCTCGAAACAAGAATTAATGAAATTCAGGATGAACTAGCTGGGTCTACGCAACCTGCTAATGTGATGGAACTCCAAATAAGCTGAGGGAAGCTGAAGAGGCTTTAGGAGAGTATGTGGAGGGAATGTGTAGAGAGAGGTGGAAGGCTAGCAAGTTGGCACATTATGAATATGGAGAGGGGTGTGGGAAGCTGTTGGCTTGGAAGGTGAGGCAAGATAATATCAGAAACAAAATTAAAGAGGTAGTAAACAATGTGACCAAAGAGCGATGCATAGAGGATCAAGCTATAGAGGAGGCCTTTTCAGGCTTTTTTAAAGAAGTATACACAGAGGATACAACAGTAACACAGAGGGAGATTAGGATAACCTAAACAAAATAGTGCTCAGAGCCAGGAGAGGAGCTCCGACCGGGAGCTCCCGGGCTGGGGTTTTGCCTTTTGGAATTTGCCCCTGGATACTGCCCGCCTGAGACTCACCTTGCCCAGGGATCGCGTCCTGTGGATTCCCAGACTCCCAGTCCTGTTTATTGGTGACCCCGATTGCCGGGCTTGCCGATCGTCCTGAGGATGCCGAGAATCAATGGTGCCTGAGGCTGCCTGGCCGCGTCTCCCCGTCCGATACGGAGACAACAGTACAGCCGCCGCTGCACTTCAGTGAATCTGACGGGATCTGAGATCGGCTTCGGTGTCCCTCTGCTGTGAAGCATCTTTAGGTTCCGTCGAGCCTCAGTTGGGCAAAGCAGTGATCGAGTGAAGCAGCCCTTAGATCACTGGGTCGGATGCGCTCTCGTTGGGCGCAAGATGGCGGAGTGCCCATCGGCGGCGCTTGCTGAATAGAGAAGCTCCGGTTTCCCTCCTCATGCACGGATTGCGGACAAAGTGCAACACAAGTCTCAACAAGGCAACCACCATACAGGGTGCTCATTAATTTTGGTCCCTTTGAACCCTATAAGTTTGGAGGCACGCTCCGGTTCTCGGCTCTGCCTGGCCCTAAGACGGCGACCGCTCAAGTGACGCTCGCACTCAAATAGCGTCGTATCAGTGAGGCACAAGTCCCCGGGGCATGTTGATGACAGCAACGGGCCAGATCTCATACTCAGCTATACCTGCATGTGGAATTGGCGTCCGCCCAGCGGAAGACATTCAACCCGCATCATGTGTAATTTATCGAGGTCCATGTCCTGGATCCTCCATCTTGCGGTCTCAACTGACTCCCTGATCGTCTCCTACCGCTGGCCAGGGCCCTGTACTCTCCATTCTGTCCATCGCCCTAATCGATCCCCTCTTGGAATCTCTTCCACCCCTCTTTTCAGGTATCGTCACTGTGAGGCACCCTTTTGCCCCCTCCTTCGGTCTTGTTCCTTTTCTAATGCGACCCAACGCAGTGAGGGAGTCCGGCCCTGGATGTTACGGATCTTCTGGACCCTTGCCGGCTTGGTGACTCGCCTACTCTGACTTTGTGGTGTTTACCCCAGACGTACTACCCTCCATGGCCGGTCGGCCAGACCTAAATCTGCTTCCCTACCCCCTTTCTATTCCCCCTACTCCCTACGCACCATAGGACTGGTCTACTACTGGTCTACTATGTAACTTGTAACTCTCCCCCCCTTCCCTCCTTCCTCTCCTGGGGACTTGTTTCTTCTTTATTTGACTTTGCAACTGTAACTACTGTAACCTTGTGCCCTTTAACAAAGCACTCCTTCTCCCCTTGTTGGGGAGGGATCCAGCATTTATACCCTGGAGTCTCAGAGACCCCTCTGAGAGAGTCCACAGCGTCAAGGGAGCCACACACAGCGGAGGTGTGGGTATGGCGCCCTTGCCAAAGCACTCCCTCTCCCCTTGTTGGGGAAGGATCCAGTATGTTGCCCTGGAGTCTCAGAGACCCCTCTGAGAGAGTCCACAGCGTAAAGGGAGCCCCACTCAACGGAGGTGTGGGATTGACACCCTTTCCATTGGGATCACAGCACACCGGACGTTGGTCACTGTTCTTCCTCGGCTCCCGGTAGCTTTTCTTTCACCCGCCCCCACCTCTTTCCCTCCTTCATTCTTTGTCTACCTCCCCTGCTCCTATCCCCTCTCACCTGAATCTCTCCCCTTGCTTGCTTTTTCCCTTACGTATATGTTTTTTTAATCGCATGTAACAACGTAACTATGCTCTGAAACTGTGTAATTTTGTAACTATGTAACCTGTAACTATTGTCTGAAACTCATGTAAAGCGCTCTGATACCTCCGGGTCTAGCCAGGGCTATATAAAACTTTTCAAATAAATAAATAAAATAAATAAAACCTCCCAAGTCTGAGTATAGATCAAAACACATTCCTAAACCAGGAAATTGCTAGGGAGGATAGAGATAAGATCATAAATAATCTCCAGAATGGGAAGGCCCCTGGCTCGAATGGTTTGCCAAATGAGGTGTATAAAGCGTTAAGAGTGGAACTTACTCATCTATTAAAGTTAGTAAATTGGATTTATATAGAACATCTTTCCTTGCCCCCTCCACGGAATGAGGCAATAATAACATTAATACCTAAACCCGATAAGGACCCAAAGAAATGTGAGGCATACAGACCAATCCTTGCTAAACTCAGATTATAAAATATTCACACAAGTTCTTGCTAAAAGGTTGGATAAGGTTCTGGGAAGTATAATACATGAAAACCAGAAGGGTTTCATGAGGGGAAAACAACTGGCAGAACTCACCCAGGATCTGGTATGTGCAATTAACGTGGCCCTGGTCTCAGGAACTCCTTTAACCATAATAATGGTTGACGCCGCTAAGGCTTTTGATAGAGTCAGTTGGCCTTACCTATTTGAGGTAATGGAGGAAAACGGTTTAGCTGGAAATTTCCTTAGGGCAATAAAAGCATTTATCAAGCTCCAACAGCAAGGATATTGGTCAATGGTTCACTAACCTTGTCTTTTGATATAAGCAGAGGCACGAGACAGGGTTGTCCGTTAGCCCCGCTACTATTTAACATATACATAGAACCTCTGGCTAGAAGAATAAGAACAGAACAGAGAATTCTCCCCTTCCATTATCTTGGATGGACAAAGAAAGAAGCCTTATATGCTGACGATTTAATAATCTAAACTAGCGACTCTCACACTACAATGCCAGTAATAAGGGAACTAGCAGGTAATTTTGGGAACATTTCGGGATACTTAGTGAATAAAGATAAGACTGAGTTCATGTCCTGGAACGAACCTTTAGGTACTCCTATAGGAAAAGCGGAAATCAGATATCTGGGAATACGGGTGGTAAGAGACTTGGATGAAATGGCATACATTAATTTTGATAGACTCATGAAAGAAACCAAAAAACTCTTACATCGGTGTGCCTCTCTTCCAATCTCTATTTTAGGAAGAACCAACATTGTAAAAATGATGATCTTACAAAAATGTACATTCTCTTTAACTCTCTCGCCTTATATTTTAAGCCAGAATGGTTTAGAAATTACAAGAGAATTAAGCAGTTTTATTTGGAGTTGTAGGAGTGTAAGAATTGCCTGGAAAAAGCTTAGAAAGAAAAAGGTAGATGGTGGTATTGCACTCCCGGACTTTCAACTCTACTATTGGCTTTCGCATTGACAAATGTAAGGAAACCGTTAATGGACTCCAGTGACATCCCAGCTTACCTAAGGGCTCTAACAAAAAGTCTTGCAGAGGAAGGAGACTTTCTTCTATATAAATGTGGACATTCCAAACATTTCAAAAAACAAAATTCAGTTCAAAATACTTATCACAGCATGTAAGGTATGGGTAGAAGTTAAAAGAGTATTGGGAATATCATATTACAGTGCCAAAGCCCCGATTTGGAACTCCCCAGGGACACCTCTGTGCCTCCAAGATAACTTAGCAACACCTTTGCTAGTGGCAGGTATTGAGAGGTGGGGCCAGTTAGCTGAGGAAGGTGCCCTACTATCATGGGACAAGTTACAGACAATCAAGGAATTCAGACTATCTAGATTTAAACACTACGAACTAGCAGGCTGGTCTCTAACTCACCCGAACTGGGGGCAGGAATTGGAAATTGAAGATGAACTACAAAGTACCCAGAAATACAAGAAGGAAGTTGCTAGGTAGTACTGGGCGTTGGTACAGGGAGAAGATGATTCCAAGGTTTCGCCTGAGGTGATTTGGAAGCGGGACATGCCGGGCTGCGACGTATCATATTTGTGGCAAGTATCTGTATCTATGCTTTGGTCCTCAGTGAAGCCAGCACCACTCAGGAGGAACCACTTGTTTACATTATACAGGGCATACTGGTCGCCAAAGAAGCTAGCACAGATGGGGGACGGTAAGAGGAGGCACTGTCCGAAGTGTGCTATGGAGAATGCGGACGACGTTCATCTCTTCTGGCAGTGTCCGGCTATCCAATCATTCTGGCAAGAAGTGGGGGAAGTATTGACTAAAATTATGGGTATAAACATTAAGGTAAGCTTCCCTTTAGTTATTTTTGGGACACTGCATGGGGAAGTGGTCTGTCTGAGGAGGCTTAGTGCCCTGCTAATCTTTAACTTGATGATCATAGCACGGAGAAAAATCTGTTTGAAATGGATTTCAGAGTTACAACCTACGTTTGAGGGATGGAAAGCCTCTGTTGGCCATGTTGCTAGACTTGATTGTCAATCTGGCTCAATAAAGAGGGAAAGAATGCGGGCACCTTTTTTTACTCTAAATGTTTGACTGAAATAATGTATAATATGGGGGGAGAAGGTAATCTAGGGAAGGATATAGGAGAAAGTCCAAGGATTAAGATGACTTTTCAACCGGTTGCTGAGGATAGTGGTGGATAACACAAGTCACTCTCCAACTACTGGTTTGAGAAAGGAAAAGGTTGGCCAAAACAGTCTAAAGCCAGGTGGGGGTGTCAAACTGTCTTTTCTCAACCATCCCTTGGAGATGACTCTTACCTTTTCTTTTGTTGCATATGAGGACTAAAAAAAATATATATATATTGGAGAGCAGCATGATCATTTAATTGTTGGTTTAACTTATTAGCTGAGACTGGTGGGTTTGAAAGTATCATCACACGGTGTCCCATAGCTATCTCATAGAGAGTCAGTCCGGTTTTTGGGTTCAGCAGTCCATCAGGTCATTTCAGCTGGGATTTCGGAACAGATCTTTGATATCTGTACCATTATTCCTCTCTACTTTTCCGGCTGACTCATGATGATAAGCATGATGGAAGTGTTGGCTGATCCTTAATGCTTTGCTAATATCCTGTATTACTGATAAAATTAAAAGTGTTTCCAGGCCACTCCGGAAGCAGCTCAGGTTTTCGAAATGGAGAATAAAGTTCCTAAGTAAGCTCTTAGGTACAGTAATGTCATCTGCTCTGTTGGACCTGGCCCTTTCCGCAGGGTTATCCCTAAACTTTTTGCCTTACTCCCATTTTATCTGACCTTCTTTTTGTAGGCTTTTGGACTTTGGACACTTTACCACAGCGAACCAGTGCTAAAGTGCATGTGCTCTCCTCCTAAACATCGTATGATTGGTTTACACCTGTTTGGCGTATTTAAATTTCTTGTATGTCCCTTGTAAGTGGTATCCCATATACCCAGGACCAGTAAATTAAATGCTACTATTGGGCCTGCAGCACTGCTTGTGCCACCCACAGAAGTAGCCTTTCAAACCTGTCTCAGGGCAGCCACTGCAGCGCTTGTGTGCGCAGTTTACTGCCACTCTGACTTGGCATTTAAAACTACTTGTAAAGATTTAAACTCCCCTTTTTTTACACATAGGTCACCCCTAAGCTTGGCCCTAGGTAGCCATATGGGCAGGGTGCTGTGTACGTAAAAGGTATGACATGTACTTTTATGTTTTGCATGCCCTGCTAGTAACAAACAGCCTATTTCATTTTTCACTGCTGTGAAGCCTACTCCTCTCATAGACTAGCATTGGGAATTCTACCCCGAATGCGTCAGGGGTAGATGCTTTTCTCCATTCCTGGGAGGGGATCAAGGGTTACGCCTTTCCCCCGTTCTCAATGATTCTGAGATTGTTGTGGAAAGTGAGGCTGGAGCCATGCTCCATCATTCTTGTAACACCCTTTTGGAAATCCCATGTTTGGTTTCCCGGGGTAATGGAGTTAGCAATGGACTTCCCACGGCTGATCCCATCATCCTTAGGCCTACTCCAGGGTCCGGATGGAGAAGAACATCCTTTGGTTCTCAAAGGGAGGATGAACCTTCTTGTTTGGAGGATTTCAGGAATTCAGGCAGATATTCTGACATTTCAGGTGAAGCTAAAAGCCTTTTGGAAGATTCATGGGCACCAGGTACCAGGAAAAGGTACAGGGGTGTTTGGAGAAAGTGGTCTTGTTGGTGCCTGGAAAGGGATTTGGATCCCGTACAGAGCTCTCTACAACAGGTAGCTAATTATCTTGCCTCATCTCTTTGAGTCAGGTCTCTCTTATAGAACCATCAACTGCTACAGATCAGCAATTTCTTCAGGCCATGCCTTGATTAATAACCTTGCTAGCAACCCTTTAATCAAAAGGGTTATGAAAGGTATTAGGTTAAGGAGACCCCCTAAGGCTCGGTCACTGAATCCCTTTGGGACGTTAACCTTATCTTTAATCTCTTCCTTTCCTGGCCTGTCAACGATTTACTCTCCCTTAAAAGGATCTCCATGAAACTGGCAACTCTCTTGTGCCTGATTTCTTTTAGAAGGGTCCCAGACATTAGAGCTTTGGAACTTTCTAATAGGTTCTACTCCTCAGAAGGTGTTCACTTTGATATTTGGAAAAGAACTAAAACAATGTCAGAGTCTATCTTCTATCCCTTTTTCATGAGTGTGAAAAATTGTGTGTTGTGAATTGCATGAAATGTTATAAAAATAAAATTTCAACGTTTAGACCTGTTGGCTCTGATCAACTTCTTCTATCATATGTTAGTCCTTTTAGACCTGTTTCTTCAGTGACTTTAGCCAGATGGATCCGTATTATTAAGCAGGAGGCTGGCATAGATCTCTCTAGATTTGGAGCTCACTCTTCTAGGGGAGCAATGGCTAGTAAAGTATTTTGGGCTGGGGGATCCCTGCCTGAAATACTTAAAGCAGCAGATTGGTCTAATGCTGGTACCTTTTCAAAGTTTAATTTGAGACCAATAGAGCATGTTAGCAGTGTAGCTCAACATGGCTTTAAACATGCATAATGGTAGCCTCCGGTCTTGTAATGAAATGACGATTCTCCAATTATTATGCAGAGAGAATCTTGATTTCATTAAAGACAAACGGAGGCTAACATTATCCCACCCTCCTCTCCCAGAGAGGTTTGGGTTCGATACTGTTTATCTTTAATATAATGATATTATATTTTCATGACTTTTAATGTATTGTGCATTGCTGTCAATATCTATTCAGTTTTAGCCTGTCCCTATTTCTTTCACTATACAGTGTTTTTGTTTTTTTCCTCAGATAACAATGTTTAGTAGTAACTGGAATGCCACGTGCGCCTGTGTCATCGCAGCCCAAGAGGAAGATGGGAGTGTGCACTGTCTCCTTATGATGTTGCTAATGTTCTATTTATTGTGATGTATTTACATTCTTTAAAGGGCTGCATGTTGGGCAGCAAATAAAAGTATTTGCATAATGTTAGCCTGCGTTTGTCTTTAATGAAATCAAGATTCTCTCTGCATAATAATTGGAGAATCGTCATTCCCTTATATACTTTTATGTGGTAATTCCTGATCAGAAGGGAGTGGTGTTGCCATGTTTGGTATGTTTACAATAGTAGTGATAAATCCTACTAACTGGTGAAGTTGGATTTCATATTACTATTTTAGAAATGCCACTTTTAGAAGTGGGCATTTCTCTGTGCTTATAACTCTTTGTAGCCTGTCTCCAATACACGTCTAGGCTGGGTGACAGCTACACTTTGTGCATTCTCCCCAGACAGCCACAACACAGGAAGGGCTAGGTGTGACAAGGAATACATCTGCATCCATCTGCATACTGATAGTCTTCCTGGGAGAGGTGGTTCACACTTGCATTTGCATAGGTTGTGTCCTGCCCTCACAAAAAGGGCTGATTTGCCCCCTACTGATCGTCTGGAGCCAGAGTTTGGCTGAAAGGGATCTTTGTGCATTTCTGAGGGTTCTTTTGAAGTCACCCCCTATATCAAAGGCCTTTTTGAGTATAAGTACTGGGTCTCTGACCCCATGTTTTTAGACACTGCATGGGACTTGTAACCAGATGCTGCTGGCTTTACATCGGCACATTGCCAGGAGGACTTCTGTGCTGTCCGGAGAAACCGCCATTCCAGTTTGCTGTGTTGGCCAGCTGCCTGCTGATTGAGGGACTGCCACTGTTCAACTATCTGAATGAGCTGGCCTGCTGTCTGCTACCCGCTTTGTGGCCCAAATGTTCTACAAGCGCTTGTTGACTTGCGCCCGGTTCTCTCAGAGTCTCAAGGCCATAAAGGACTCTGCACCATCGTTATTGCTGTTGGACTCTGAGTCCGGCAATTATAACAACTTTAAACCAACCTGCGCTTCATCCTGTGAGCACAGCGCTTCGTGTTGCCTGATTCCCCGTGTACCTGGGAGGAGCACTGATGAGCGGGCGGTGGTGACTGGACTGGATTCCTAAACCCGATGATGCAGCACAGAAAATCCCCCTCTTCCCGATCCCGAGCTTGTATCACTATGTGCTTGTGCAGCACAGGCAGTGTGGGTTATTCAGAGACGCTTGGCAATATCAACTAGGGAAGACAGTAGACGCCAGCCGACGTCCTCGCTGTTGCGATCCGCCCCTAGAGCGCTACCAAATTGGAAGTTGTGGGCCCCGTTTCCGAGGCCCGCCAACCCGCCTGAGGGCGTACTACTCCAGCACCAGTGTATAGGGTGCCCTCTTGACAGCGAGTCCCCCTCATGGAGGTCCCGTCTCCACAAAGAGTACCTTGGGTGAGTGGGGGCCCAGGGGAGCAGTGCAGCCATCCCGCGCTTCTTATGCGGGCAGCTCTGTTTTTGTTTGCCCCAGAGGAAGCGAACCGGGTGGCCACGAAGGGCTCTGGGCTCGCCAACGTTTGTCTTCTTCTACCTTGTAGGGCAGAAACCCCCGTGTAAGATCCTGAGAGCGGCGTAGAGCCGCCGTTAGGGACTGAACTGTTTAAGGAGACACCAGATTACTGTATAAACTCTACTAGGCGCACAGGTGCTCCTGTGCACTATGTTCAATCTTTTTAAGAAGGCTCACAGAAATAACCATATAAAGTGTAATAGGAGCGCAGGTACTCTGTGCCCTATATTTCCAGTGCAATTTATGTGATTTACCCTAACAACCTGCATTACTTACTTATTGATACATGTAGTTTTGGTCTTCTTGTTTTATACACAATACAGAAAGCTATTTTTATATAAACCTGTGTGGAGTCTCTTTTGTGGTGTATTCATTGGTTTGCTGTGAGAGTGTGTTGCACAAATACTTTACACATTGCCTTTGCGGATAAGCCTGCCTGCTCTGCACCAAGCTACCAGAGGGTGAGCACAGGTTATCTGGGTGTGTATCTGACTTACCCTGACTAAAGTGGTGGGTTCTGCTTTGGTTGGGTGCCTACCTTAGCCAACCAGAAACCTCTTTCTAACATTCTCTTTCACAGGAATAATTTTCCACCCACACCAAAAGCATGCAGACAATTACAAGTACATAAGAGCAAGAGGCATATTTAGGCATCTAAAAGGAATCCATGTGGAGGTGCATGAAGGACCATAAGAAGGAGGATGAGCAGCAGGGGCTATCGTGATTCCCTTCCTAGCATTATGGGACTGACAAATGATACAGGAATGGCAATAGTTCTGGGCAATAGAGGTAAAGAAGGGTGCATAGCATTGGGTTGCAGCAGCTCAATCATGCCATTCCTACTGACGTGGGCAGCTCCATGATACAACTTTACAAGGCTGGGGAGTGTACATTTCGGTGCAACCACACACTCTGGTCTGTTTCTCCATACTCCTTCCCTGTCCCTTGTTTGGTCCAATACAGTTTCTTACTTATGAAGGCTTGTTCCCTCAACAGTAACATATGTTCTAAAGAGGATACGAAAAACAAATCGGTTTGCACATCATACATCACAGCACCATTGGTTTGTGACAAGGCAGCTTTTCTAGCAGCAAAATGGGTGAGGGCATTCTCTTGGGGCACTTCATCCTGTGGGTGGTGGTGGACTGCACACTTTACTGCAGCTGTTATTTAGGATAATAGTAAAGGTGTTCAATACATTTTGTATATACAAGCCATCTGTATGGGTAGAGCTGCAGAAGTAAATAAAATATTTAGTATTCAGAGAAACACAAAATCATGCGTGACTCCTAACGCATACTTTGAGTCTTTGAATACAGTTACAATCTTTTTGTCAGCCAAGATGCAGGCTTGGGTAAGAGCGATAAGTTCAGCAAGCAAGTTCATAAAAGCTCAAATTAGGCAAGCGTAGACTTTCGACAATTTGATACACACTACATACAGCATATCCTGCAATCAGCTCACAGTCATAATTTCTAAGGCATGACCCATCCCCAAAGTTGTATGGGTGCATCTATGAGGCAATGCAGGGTTTTGTTACATGCTCAGTTATCATTACACAATCACAAGGTTCTCCTTTTTCACTGGTGGGCATCAGCGATGCTGGGATGAGAGTAGTGCAACCTATTAGGGTAATATGTGAAGCAGGCAACAACAACATTTCTTTTCGTGACAACCTGACAGTGGAAAAATGCTAGTTTTGGTGGGAGGAGGACAGCAATAATAGAGTGACGAACAGCGACAAAAATGGTGGAAAATCATACAATATTTACAGATGCTTCAACATGTTGTGAAGCAGAGGCATCGAGGGAGCCCAGCTGCTACACGGTCTAATGTGGAAGAATGATACGCTGCAGGGTTTATCTGGTTCCCCTGATCTTGCACCAGTACCCCAATCTATCATGTTCATGATAATATAGAGTAAATTGTTTGGCATAATCAGAGAGCCCAAAAGTGGGCGCAGAGGCAAGAGCTTGTTTGATTTGTACAAATGGATGTTTGCCTTCTCTAGACCACTACAAAAGTTCAGGGTGTCCTTTTTGACATAATACTGAAGGGGCTTTGCCATAGTGGCATAGCAAAGGATCCATTATCTGCAATACCCAGCCATACCCAAGAACGTGC
Source organism: Calotriton arnoldi (assembly GCA_963921515.1). Classification (NCBI taxonomy): domain Eukaryota; kingdom Metazoa; phylum Chordata; class Amphibia; order Caudata; family Salamandridae; genus Calotriton; species Calotriton arnoldi. The sequence continues at coordinate 188,273 of CAWUFW010015682.1, forward strand.
ATACCTCGGAGACCGCCTCTGGACAGAGCAAGTTACCGATGGCTTCAATCCGTTCAGAGGACGCTTTCCAGGAGAGGTTTCATGACCAAGATAAAAGCACCCAAAGAAGGCAATATTGCAATTTCTTCTTTGAAACATTATGCTCCTTCTTAGCCAATTCAGTGAGGATGTAGACAGAGACCGCTCTGCAGTGACCTATTGTTCCAGAGGCTAACAATACATCATCCACACACTGCACTAGGCTAGAGCCCTGCGAAAGACCAAAGTGTCCAAATCTTTCTTTAAGGCATAGGACAAGATCGAGGGAGACTCTGTAAAGCCTTAAGGTAGCCTCTGCCACACAAGCTGAGATCCTCTGAAAATGGGATGTGAAGGACGAATTAGCCCAGTGAACCCGGCATTTCTGAACTTGATAAACCGGTGGGAAAACGTGAAGTATTTATCGAATAAGAGAGTGCGAGAGTCGCGTGCTCGGGAATGTAACCGCAAACCAATGCCTCATGAGTCAAAATCCATGCCACGTGATAACAGAAGTCTGGGACGAGAGAAACAGTGCACTTAAACAGAAACACACACATCCAAACTTTTTAAAAATGCAGGATATCTTTATATAACTGACATTTGAAAGGAAAACGTTACAATTCTGGAAGCCATTTTGAGAGGAGACCTGTCAAATAGAGTCCATGACAGACGAACATTCGAATGCCTCGACTGAGTCGCCTCGCATCCTCTGTGTTTGTTTTTGGAACGAAAATAGACAAACCCAGTCTGGTGAAAGCAACGGAAAGCCATTTTGGGAAGCTGGTGATTTTATTTGTCGTCGAAGACTGTCTTGTAATTCTAGCTGTGCCAGCACGTAGGTTTGAGGACACGAAGGAAGGGCCTTGCAGACGAGAAACAAAGGGAACTATAAACATGATAGCAGAAAAGTATCCTCCTCCAGGCTTTGTGAGATTAAGCCTCAGAGGGTTAAGGAGTGGTTTACATGGCCCTGACCCGACATTTCAGGTTTTACGACATTTAAAAGAAGCAGTGGCAAAGCCCATAGGCATGGCAATGTCCGGCCTGCAATGCTGTATGTATTTATTTAGCAAACATATTCAGCGATAAGTATTAAAAGTATAAAAGGAATAAAAAGTAAGCGATGCCACAGCCTAAGGGGGCGTTTATAAATTTGCAAAAACAAATAAGTACAAAATAACCCATCACAAACATAAATACAATAATCAAGAAATGAAAGCAGAAATAAAGTAGAGACTGGCCTACCAACCCTGATACCGGCATCCCCATATTTTTCGGTGGATGTGGATATGTGCACAAGCAAAAATACTGTACCTGGTTAACCTGGGCTGATAGATTGCTCCTTGCTGCATACTGTAGTGGGCAGAAGCAAAACAAGATTGCCACTTGAAAAGACCAATGGTTGAAGAGGGCTGTCTGAAAGGCCCATTATGTATGTATAAGCCTATATTTTTATTATGAATTTTTAGGGAAACTTGAGGATGGCAAAACAGGTAAATGCAGACATAAAATGCACACTATTTCCGCTTGTTTATGTTGACTATAAATCATTACTTTTCCAAACTGGTTAGGGATTTTGGTTCATTCTCATTTAGAGGAGCAATATTACAGGAAAAAAATGTCAAAAAACTTCAAACCTACCTTCCTCTCCTCTAGTGGCATACAACCTCTGGCGGTATACATACTTTATTTGGGGCTGGAGTAGAAATACTGCAGTAGTAGAGTTGAATCTTTGCCACTGGTCCACCAACTCTGCCATAAAAGTGGCTGATCTTCCGCAATGTTGTATGAAACTACCTCTGTGAAAGAAATCCACGAAAAGTGTTGCTAACTTTTCTCGCATGCGGAAATAAGTTAGACGCGGTTAGTAAGTTGCAAGGTTTTCAGTTAAGTTTATAGCTGGCTTCCATTCATTTTGGAGACGTATGAACATAAACGCAAGACAGGCGCAAAGTGAGCCGAAAGGGTACTAGACAACGAGGAGGACAACAACTCCCGAGTTAGCTGACCTATAACATGGACATGAATAAGATGAAGAAACCTGAGCAGAGTTGATATAAAACATTGAATCACTAATACTGCCAAGTCGTAAAAACCATAGATGTAAAGTTGTGACAGAATGTCGTGATTGATATCCATGTATACTGTAATGTGTTGATAATAATTTTGGAAATGCCAATAAACAAATGTTTAAAAAAAAGTGTTGCCAACTTTTACAAAAGGCTACGTAAAGAGTCCCTAAAGGATCCACCAGCAATTTGGAGGTCTAGACATGTGGGTATTGCACCCCCATTTTGGAGATAGATTGCTAGTGCGCCCTTTTAGTTTTGGAAATTCCGCCATCCATCATGGGATGATTTCCCATTGCAGATATAGCAACTTTAGGGAGCATGCCTGCCACCCTAGCAAATGGCTCCTTTTTAAATTGTTTATTGGCTTTTAAGAAAATCAACAAATGCCATTCATGTTACTCCAAATTTCCAAGTCACAGAAAGTGATACATTACATGTCTTTAAAACTATAACACTACTAAGCATCTGTACGGCGTGGCGAAGGAGCTTAACAGTGAGTTCACTATATACAAAACAGTATGCACATCTGGTCATATGCTCCTTGATCCAACCCCGTTTTTAGACAGTTTGCATCTGTGATTCAGCCCAGTGTTGAAGTTTGAGAGCTACCTATTTGGTTCGCCCTATGTTAAACGTTTATGGGGTCTTATCATCTGACTTGGTGTCTACTTTCTGTAGGATGATGAACCAGTCTGCCCATATCATGTTTTTTTGTCTTTTTTCTTTACTAGCCTGGTCACCTCTTCTTCTGACCGACCCTATTTGAGGATATCTGCTTTCTAAAACAATTAGCTGTTTCAGCGATCGGTCTGTACATCAAACTGACCCAGCATGCCCTGGGATATAGGAGTTGTTGCCTGCCTGTCCAATACTTATGGGTCTCTGTTGTGTCCCTCCAAAGCACCTCAATGCCTACACATCACCGGGTCATGTGATAGAACCTCGCTACAGGTTCCTTACACCTAGGGGAAGTGTCTGGTGCTGCAGAGAACATTCTGTGTATGTTGTCTGGTATGAGGTGTAGGCGATGAAGATAGTTGAATTGAGTGAATTTCAGTCTGACATTTCTGGACAATTTACTGTCATTTCTGAGACTCAATGTCCATTCTGAATCCAGTCCTAAGTCTGATTCCCATATATCTCTTAGCATGCCCAATTCATTCTGCTGTTTTTGATCTCACCAATTTATAAAGATTAGTTATCATCTGGTGACGCTCCTCCCAAGTCAGTAGTATCTGCAGTGTGCAATCTGTGCTCGATTCATGCAGAGAAGCCTCCCAGAGCATTTTAATTGCCTAGCATATCATGGGGTGATTAAGGAATTGACTAGCAGACACATTGTATTCTTACTGGAGAACCACAAAGGGTCAATATTCTACAAGTAAGGGGGTCACTGTTCCTGAGAGAGTTGAATAATACTTGGGGTAGGCCACTTACCCTCTCTTCACTATTTTTCTAGTCCTGAAGAAGTACCAAGGATTTGTTTGAGACCAACAGGGGTGCGCAGGCCCCTTATGACCCCTGGCACTGCCTTTCAGACCCCTGGCCTCAGAGGTGGCAAAATCAGTGCCAGGAATTCAAGGGCAGCTTGCCCTTATGGATTATGGATGTGGTTCCACTTTCTTTGTCGTCTGTCAATTTTTTTTGTTACATTATTAGTGAATTTTATATTATTATTCACTATTACTGTATTAAAGAATAGATTACAATAAGCTGGAATATGACCCTCCCTGGCAGCTGAGGTAATTAAAAAGCACTTTCAAATGTATGTTGTGCATGCTTGCGGGTGAGTGTGTTTAAGTGAAATTGAGTGTGTGTATGTGTGATTGTGTATGTGTAACCATGCATGTGTGAGTGAGTGAAAGAAAAGGTTAAATGGCAGGTGATATCATTTCCGCTACCCCAAGCATTTTGGTGCATTAATATTCATGGATATAATGGGCTTGTGATACGGCGGATAGGATATCCAGCATGTCTGTGAGGGATGAACATGTCCGAAACTCCAAATCAGGTACTTAATGTTGCAGAATGTCTTCCATCACGGTGGCGAAGAAGGAAATCTACCATAGTATTAGACAGAACCAGGAATTCTGGATCTGAGATCCTAAATAGGTTATTTACTGTAACATTAAGGAGAAAAGCAATCTGTAACCAAACAGTGTATGGTGGTTTGTGGTCAATAAGAATTGCATTGTACAGAGACCTGTAATGAATTACGAACAGTAGCTCTGGTACTCAGCCTGATAGGGATCATCTTTTGACCCTGAATATCTATGCTTAGTAAATAGCATCTCTTGCAATCCGTGCTAGAATTGTGACACCCGACAGAACCACTTGTTTATAATTATATACCCAGGTTCTGAGGGACAGTGGGCAACCCCATTATACTTAATGAACTGTGAGTTAGCCCATGCTCAGCCCAATACTCTCACCACCACTTCTATGGATAAGCGTAATCTGGCCAAAATAAATGCTGAGCATCTTGATGCTGTGACATAAGTCGTTCCTTGCAGCTTTGAGAGGGGAACTCAGGTCAATAACGTTAACTTTAATTCCTGGATTTCAGCCACGCTAGATTAAATTTCCCCATGGGAACCTTTACGTTCCAGTGAACTAGGCTATTTTTACTTTACAGGATTGCACCACGAGGAGTGACCCATCAGTCAGCGACCCAATTATCATGTATCACACAGTGAGATTGATAAAAGTAGTGAATAAAGTCACTACCTTCTAAAGACATCCTGTTTTTTTTATGCGCAACGCCCTCACCCATTTTCGTGGCATACTTCATCATAATGCATGCTGCCATACTTGATTCTACATATTGATTCACTATTGTACGTACATGTGTACACTCAGGTGTTGGCAGCATGCCCTATGATGAAGCGTGCCTCGAATGAGTGTGAAGGCATGGTGATTAAAAAAATGGGATGCCTATGGAAGGTAGTGACTTTATTCACAGCTTTCATAAATCTCTATGATACTTATTTTTAGTATACCCCTGACTTGTTGGCAGCTAAACAAGTGTGTAAGCTGAATGAGAGCAGGTGACATGGCAGTAACCACCCTGAAGCAAAAATGGAATTTAGGACTGCTCTTAAAAACTACAAGTCTCCAGTTACACAACCACTATTGGACTTCTAGGCATCCCGCCTGCTCACTTTTTGCAATGAGTCCCATGAAATGTTCAATAGTGTTAGAGAATTTACTAATACAGCAAGTTCTCTGTAAATCTTTATCCAAGTTGTTCAGAGATAAAATTCTGACTATGTATTGAACTTTGTCAGTTCAGTTACCCAAAGTATCTTCTTCCTATGACTTGATTTTAGGTCTTGCTCATACTCTTACTTAATGTAGGCAAGTCTCCCTAGATGAGACAGCAAAGATTCTTAACATGATTAAGTCAGGCTCATGGGATGTCTATGCCATATTTTCAAATTTCCAAGGTTCGTCATGGCCCAGTCAATCTGCAAGTTAATGATTTACTTACTCACTTTTGTCTGGATCGCTTCCTGCAGACTCAATTAGATGCCTGTGTTCCCCCTCTTTTGGAGAAGTCTTTCTTAGATCCTTTGGTTTTAAGCAACGGTTGGCCGATCTGTCTTCTACCTTGTGCACAAAATTGACAGAGATAGTAGTTCATTTTCAGGTAATGGAGTTTATGACAGCTAAAGTCCTCTTCAACCCCACCCAAGCAGGGTTCCATGTCTATGGATAGTTTTGGTTCAAGGTCGAGTTGCCTCCATCTTTATTCTTGACTTCCCTGCAACCTTTGATACCATGAGCCATAATAATATACTGTTCAGTAGGCTCAGGGGACGCTGAGACTGTGGCCAGATCTTTTCTTTGGGTTTGGTAATTTCTAACTAACTACAGCCAGATTGTATTGATGCCACCTTTTAAATCTTCACCCAACCCTGTGCTATGTGGAGTCCTAGAGGTCTCTTCATTGAGCCCTACACTTTTAATCTATACATGGCCCCTCTTGCAGGGCTAATTAGGGAGTATTATCTCACTTGCAAGTCTTATACAGATGAATTTTAAATCATTCTTAGTCTGGATTGTAATAGAATCTAGGCCTTCACCAATTTTCATTCTGGACTCAGTGCAATGGCAGTCTGGAAAGCCACAAACTGTTTGAAGCTGAATTTAGACAAAACCAAGGTAATGGTGCTTGGTGGTCAGGCTAGCATATGGTCCTCGTTATGATGATCCAATTCTTTACACCAATGCCCATCGTCAGTTAAGACTATGTCAAATCTCAGGGTCGTACATAATGATGAGCTCTTACTTCAAGCTCATGCAGCTCGTCACCTCATTTAGCTTTTGTTATTTGAAGGTTTGACGCAAGATTCTTCCTTTCCAACCAGAAAACACTCACTACCCAATCTTGCAAGCAGTGGCAGGGTCTCAACTAGACTATGTAAATACCCTGTAATTGGGACTCCTGGTCTGTACCATTCAGCAACTGCAGTTAGTACAGGATGCAGTAGCTCAGCATTTTACGTAATCTCCCACAACATGAACCCATTTCTGACACTAGCAGATTCCACCCTGACTCCCAATTCAGAAGTATATTCACTTTAAAACCATTATGCTACAGATCATCCTTTCTCCATCAGATACCTAGTAAAGTTAGTTTGGGAAGGAAATGGTAGATCTTTTTCTTTTCAGGCAGCAAAGGCCTAGGCCTGGGACTGAGGCACCTCACAATTTTAAACTTTCAGGACACAAAAACTGGCTGTTTACACAGTAATAGTCCTCTTGGCCAAGACACCTATCGGTAACTGCACGCTCTATAAATACTGCAAATAAATAAACAAATAAGCAGCTGCTCTGGTACAGATTATCAAATCTATTAATGTCAGATTTCATAGAAATACTGATGTCAATCTACATCTGAAACTTCAGGGAGGGTCTTGCAAATAAATAGCTGATTGCTCCTTGCCGATTAGCATCCAAGACTGAGTACAGCAAAGCAAGCTTTGCCTCAAGGCTCCTAAATATTAGATTCTGCTTGTGGGCCTGCCTTTTACTAGAAATCTGCTCAGCTGGCCAACATCCTTAGGCCCCTACCTCATTCCTCAGAAAAAAATATGTGATCTTGGGGTTTTGTTTGACTCGGTCTTATCCTTTGTCTCACAATTTAACATGGAGACATGTTTGTCTCCAAACATGCATCTGCTGCAAATTTCACAATGGATTACACTACTGCTTTGGTAGCAGAATCCAGGCTAGACTACTACAATCCCAGGATGCTTGTTTTCCGGTCTAGGGAGGACCTGGCCTGGCAGTTCGGGCTGGACTGTTCCCATGGGGAACAGGGTAAAGACTGATTTTCATATGGCTGGGTCCAAACTGTAATGGCATAGTGAGCAAAATAACGGTTTAAACCCAGATCTGTGACTAAGGGTGAATGTTTGACAATGTTTAACATTCCGTCCATCATCTTTATGTGTTGCATAGACTATTACAATATCATTTGCGAACTGTACCAGTCAAAATCATGGTCAAACTGCAAAGGGCTCAGACTTAACCAGCAAGCCACATCTTGAATCTGAATCAATATGAGCACATCACCCAGCACTGAGTATCTCACAATGAAACAACAAACACAGTTCATCACCTTGTGCATAGTCCATATGGCTTTGCATGAGCGAGCTCTGGCCCTCACAATCAATGTCTTCCAGAAGTTCCAACCAACCAAAAGCCTAAAGTCAGGCTCTCTGAACTCGCATGCCACTGATACGACCAAATACCAGTGGTTTTCGAGGGAGATACTTCCACTCTCATGTGTTCATTCTCTAGAACTTCTTTCACCTTCACCTTAAATTTGAAGAACATTTCCTAAAATCCCTAAAATTCTGGAACAGGTCGAAAACGTATTTGTATTTGCAGGCCGTTGGCCACCGCTTATCATGACCTGATGCAAGGTAAGCATTTGTCCTGATCACACTCTTGCTTCCATGGAGTACAATCGTAGCTGACTATTCCTCCCGTCATACAAAAAACAATAAACAAAATAAAATAAATGAGAGATATGCAAGCGCTGTGCTGCTAAATCTGTACCCTATGTTCAACTCTTCCCTCCTGGATGGCTTTTAAGATATAAGGCAAATTAATGAAGGATGCTTAGGCATTCAAGTTTAGCTGTTGATGCAGCTAGCATTACACTTTCTGTGGTAGAAGACCTACCCCGTAACATCCCTCCAGCGATCCTGCCTCCACACCCCTCAAACATTTTTGGCTCTGTAGGGGTCAACTTTTGCTATGCCTCAGAACATAGGAACCTTGGCTGCTGGCCCACCCGACAGTTGTTCCTGCAGGTGCAGTGGTTAATTTGTCAAAAAAATAAGAGCTGAGGCTCTCGGCAGGAGGCAGCTTGCACCAGCCCAATTCTCCTGTTAGTGCCGCCTAAAACAGAACCAACTCCTGACCATGAAAGTTGGGCGAGGATGTGCCGTAATGGCCAGAGCTGCCAACTTCGGCGCTGGGGAGCCAGGTTCGAGGATGGAGTCGGCTCAACATCCTGTGATTCTGTGCAAATTTTTAATCTCCCCATGCCTACCATAAATGAATCTGTCCTTAACTGGTGCTCATGAAAAGCGCCGGTGTTGATGATTAAGTGCCGGTGCTGAGCACCGGAAACCACCGGCTCAAATTAAGCACTGTGCAGGTGTGATGCAGCTTTCCACCATGACAATATCTGTTAACTGTTCAGATGCTGTTGGTTTCCAAACTACCAGTCTGATTCTATACTGTGCAATCTGAAACAAAGCCATTTTTCTCTGGTGTGGGGGATTATTTCTTATTCCGCACCAAACTATTAGGGCTACCAGTGTCCCCATTTCACTGACCACTTAGGTTAGAGTCACTAGCTGATGCTGTGTCACCACAGCAAACTTTTTCCAGTCCTTGGCTTTTCTTTTAACCAATCATTGCTTTTGGCTGTGTTAGTCCCAGGGGCATAACTACAATTGGTGCAGCTGGTGCCCAGAGCACTGGAGGGCTCATTGAACCTTGAAAATTGCTGTATTTTACAGCTGCAACAACAGTCAAAGGGGCCATTTTCTTTACTTGAACCAGCGCCTGCGACAACCTTGCTACGCTGCTAGTTAGTCCAATTTTTTTAATTAAAATGCGAAAAAACTCTTTAACTCCTGTAAAGCACTGATGTGCTAACTGAACGTTCTGGGACGGAAACATGGACTCACCTGGTAACCTAACGACACAGTCAAGAAGTCCTAATGCAATCTGGAGGTTGTAATGTTGGCTGACTTCAATTGACCCAATTGAGCTAACACACCTGAAAACAACAGGTTCAAAGGAAGTGTCAATCCTGCCAACTGAAAACTATTTCTTGCTGGGAGAGTTGGGCTTGCTTTGTTGTGCTGTGTGTAGTGTGTGAAACAGATATTCTTTACCTTCCCTGGATTGCCAAAGCTCTTTCCATCACTGCAGCTCGAGATGAGGGTTCATTTAATTACCTTCTAATGGATTTGCCAAGACCTCACAAAATACTGTGAAAACAAACACGAAGGCTGAAAAAAACCTGGTGATGACTAGCTGAAAACTGACTGGAACAAACAAGCATACGCTGTAGCCAGGGGAAGTTCCAGAGAGACAAAACAACAAACAGCAGCAGGAAAACGAATGTGAAATGTGGATGGAGGCCCTGAGAGGAGTCTCGAACACCATTCAGCTGCCTCAGGCCGCACATTATCTTGAGTGCTGAGATAATGGAAGTGATGATTGATTTATTTCGAAACAATCGAAAAGAGCCTTGTGCCACCCCCACCCATGTTGATGTGTTGTTTCTTCTAATCCAAGCAACCATGAAGAAGCGATAATCGCCATCGTAAACCTGATTACAGCCCTCAGCTGCTTCGAAAACGAGTTTGGCAGCAACTCTGTTTGTTGGGATGCATTTCTCCCCTCTACACTCCTGGGGTCGGATTTCACACATTGCGCCGGACCAATTTTGCACCGATGTTTCTAATTTACACACACTGGCAGTGGACTGGTGCGATTTAGCACCCCCACGTTTGACCCGCCAGTGTATATTGTCATATTTGCACTGGTCCGTTTGTGCAAATCTATGTTTTGGACTACTCAGGCAGTGGAACTGTTGGCAATAAATTGCGCAAGGGTAAACAGTGCAATCCAGAAATGTCAGTAACAAATTGCACCTGCACTGGAACAGCAGGCTATTTGTATATATTCTATATCCTGCAAAAAAGAAGCAGAGAACTGGTAGTTCCCAAGTCTAGGTGTAGAACAGCTCCTGTGTAGCGCACCCTACAACACCAGCGACACTAAATTTGCTCACTTCAAATGTCTGTTTTTCTATGAAAGTTTTTAAGCATAGCATAGGATTAGCACAGTGCTCCACGCCAAGATAGAAAGGGACAAAGGGGCATATTTACGTTCCCTGGCGCATCCCTGCATATCAGCAGGGATGCGCCAGGGAAAATGCGTCACGCAAGTTTACCCTTGCGCCACGTCCGATGCGCCGCATTTACAATGCGGCGCATCGTGGCGCAAGGATAAGCAGATGCGTGACGCATCTGCCGGCGGAAGGTTGGCGCAGTGCTGAAGTCGTGTCGCAAGCGCGATGCAACTCCAGCACTGTTCCAACCTTCCCTATCCCTAACATGGTGCGTCAATCCTTACGCCTGCTTGAAGCAGGCGTAAGGATTTGACGCACCAGCGTCGGAAAAGTGACTGCGTGAAATCTTGTAGATTTCACTACGTCACTTTTCCGAGGCGTACCTGCGCCGGAACGCCCCCCCCGCGCCGGTACGCCCACATGAAACCTGACACAGGTTTCATGTGGCGCAGGGGTTTACTACGTGACGCATCTCCCTAGATGCGTCACGTTGTATATATAGCGCAACGCGGCGCATGGTTTGCGTCACCGCTGCGTCACTTGCGTGACGCAACGGCGGCGCAAAAGGGCGCAAGGGGCTTGTAAATATGCCCCAAAGTCTTTTGCCATTTCTACAGCAAAGTCTTTAAGCATAGAATTAGCACAGTGCAATCCATGCCGAGCTGTAAAATGACAAAAGCCTTTTACCACTCCAGGCACAGTATTACAGCTTTGGATTGGTAAAATACCATCCAAGCCAACCTGAAATGAATAAAAGCAACCCCTGACAAGTGTTTCGCTATCATTATAGCTCTTCAGAGAGGTTAGCTTTGTCCAGACACAAGGGAGCACCCAGTATAAGTCAAAACAATACCATTTCAGGCATAGAGTGCTGCATAAATTATGCAAAAAAGAAGCAGAGAACTCTGGGTAGTTCCCAGGTTTAGGTGGAGAGCAGCTCCTGTGTAGAGCACCCTACAACACCAGCGACACTCTGAATTTGCTCACCTCACAGAAACCTCACACAACGTGGGCATATGTACGTCACTATCTTGACGCAACTGTATATGGGAAAAGCCACAGTAAGGTGTGGCATAATTACCAAATTCTGTCTCGACCAGCCTGAGGCAGGGCATGGTTGACAAAGGACACAGCAAGGTCAGCTAACAATTTGAGACAAGAAGCACTGGGCGGGGCACAACAACCTGTGGATGAGTTAACATTCAGATGTAGAATGAAACGTGGATATCACTTGTGGTTGCTGTGTGCCCTTCAATTGTTTAATTTATTCCATAAAGCTGTGAGCAATACAAGGCCTCTCCTGTAGGAAATCACAGCAGTCTCTTTTGAAGGCAATGTGTGAACGACCGTCCTGCACGGTGGTTAAAGGGCATTGCTTGGAGAAGCTAAGGCCTGTCTGTGTTGTCTTTAATGTTCCATTCGGACGCTATATGTCATCCTTGGAAACTGATTTACCTCTCTGTGCCTAGAGAGGATTATATGTAACTGATTTAAAAACATAGCCCTTCTGGTTTAAAACTGTCCAAAAATCCGATAAATTCTCTCATTACCAGCATGAATAATTGGCCTCAGATTAAATTAATTACACATCTAAATGTTTCTAAACTACATTTTATTTAGGGAACATTCCTATCATATTCATGGCCCATGTCTTCCCACTATTTAAACTGGCCCTTGCAAGCAGAAGTATCAATTTCTGTCAGAAACACAAGTTACACAGAGAAGCAAAGAAGAAATGGTCAGACTAGGAAACTGAGATGTCTCTTCCCTGGCTGGGGATCAATAAAAATTAGGCTGCAGGGTCCAAGACTTGAGCAGCTAGCACAGTGGTTGTTGATTTCTTGCAGTGTACTGCTTATGATGACATCATTTTTTACTACCATTGAGCTGCGATGGAAGTGATCTTGTGATGAATGCCTAAAGGCTCTCCCCCAGAAGGTGGAGAGCCGACGTTATGGAGGGCGCAGAAAGCTGGGTGGCATAAGATAGCGAGCCAGCTGTCGAAGCGCCCACGTTGGGCTTGGCCCACCATCTTTTGTCATCTTGCGCCTCCGCTGTGATAGGTGTGAACTCTTGGCGGCTGATGGGGACGATGGGCATGGCCGCAGGGCAGCCCCAGGGGTCAAAAGGCCCAGAGAGGTAAGGCACGGTCTCTTTGTTTGCTGCCCTCCTTGCATGACGAGTGTCGCCAACAGCCACTGTAAGACTGGCAGCGTATCAGAAGCCGCTGCCTTCCTGGGGATGTCTCCTTTCTCTTCGCTATGAGTGGCTGCTATTGGTGAAGACCAGGGGTGTTGGTGCCTCCCATATCAGCTGTGACAGGTTTGCTGTCATATTGGCTCGACGGGTGACCCAATTCTGTGGCTTGTGGGGCAGGTGCAAGGACTCTTAGGGGCATTGTTTGTGGACAGCTAATTTTAAGCTTGAATCACTATTTCATTGACGTGACCTGTTTAGCTGCATCCCCCCAGTAATAGTTAATTTAATTGCATTAAATCTGTGGTTATTTTCAGTGCGGCAGGCACTAGTTTGGGATTTTTTTTGCTCTAGCCAATAAGCGGTTGTTGGAATTAATTGATTGATTACCTTACCAGTTCACTTTTTGGCAGGTTATATACTCATTATCGGTGTTTTGCTTGCGTGGGGGGCCTTATCTCAGTCATAGTTCGGCGAAAAACCAGTTCTCTAAGCACTGTTTACTACCTAGTATCCACATGGCATTAATAAGGCCAACGGCTTGCCTGTGCCTCCAGCACTCTTGGGGCCTGTCTGGTGGGGGGCTAATGGACTCGTTTCAGCAGTCAGCCAATCATAAGCCGGGTTTACCCGCATTTGCTGGAGGCAACTACTTGCCCCCTCTTCCCACCAGTGCCTAGGCTAAGGAAGGAAGGAGTCAAAAGGGATCAACTGATGTTATGTGTTGGGAATACTGCCCATTGATGTTATGTAATTTTCATTTTGTTGAGGGTAATTAGTGTCTTTGCGGGCTGGTATGCCTGCTAAGTTCAATAAGGAGGCGCAAGGACCGGAATATGGAAGGAGTGATGGTTAGGATTCCTTGTAGGAATTACTGTAGCTTTTGCCCCCTGCAATCCTAGCTAGGGAGGGCACTGAGCCACCAGAGCAGGCAGAGGTTCCAGAGTGGCCTAGAAGGGCGGAGTGCCTCCCTGGGCCAGTTCCACCCCTCCCTTAGCGAAGAAGGATAGGAAGGGGCAAGGTTGAGCTGGGGGAGGGGTGAGCCTCTCCCTGTCCGGTCCCTGGAGGGTTTTAGTGGAGTTGATAATGCTGCATCGACACATCAGAAGGAACAATGGATGGGAGGAGAGGTAGCCCCAGGGGTGACAGGGAGGCTCAGGAGGGACCGCAGTTAATAATAACATTGTACAGAGCAGCAATACTTGCACTGCAGTCAGGGGGCTGCTCTCCTGCTAACAGCTGGTTCTTCCAATGCTGTGCTGCATGTAGGGCCCACGCTGATGCCCTAGTCAGATCTATTAGCCAAATTAGCTAGTGTTTTGCCATGGTTGTCTCAAGTGGGGGGTTGTCTTCAGTTCCCAACAGAAGGAAAACAGCTTGGACACCTGTCAGACTTTGTTTTGGGGTCAAACAGATAGCATGGGGTTGCGTCATATGGTGCTTAAGAAGCCTATGGCACATACCAAACAGCCCTTAAGGTCACCGCAGGGAGGGGGAAAGGGAGAAGGGCATGTTGGGGAATATAATACGACGATGTGTAGCAGGCCCCCAGGCACATGTAAGTTCAAACACATCTGCTTTTTCTGTGGTATGCCCTCCCGTCCGGAGTTTTGGTGTTGCAAGAAGGGGAGGGAGAAGGTGCACCAAGGACCAGTCTCTGTTTCCAAAGGCACATTTCCAAGTTAACCCATAGGTTATGACCCCTTGGCTCAACAGCTATAGCAACACTGAAATGGCCCAAGTTCTGTATGAAGGTTTCAGGCATGGTTTTATGATTTTGGCACACAGCTGTGTGGGTGGTGTCCCCTTTTGAAAGAATGAGCACTTCATACACCTAAACTAAGCAGAAAGCCATGCAGAAAATTGACAAAGAGAAGAGGTTGGGATGGGTATCAGGGCCTTTTGCCAAGGTGCCAATAGTTGGGTTTGTTTGTTCCCTCCTGGGGGTGGTGCCCAAAAGACACAAATCCTTATACACAACTTATCAGTCCCCAGGGGGAACTGGGTCAATCAGTGAAACTACTAACCCAGTCCTGTACTCTGTTAAATATGCTTTGCTTGACCAGGCTATTGCCATGGTACAGACGTTGAGTGCAGGGACATTATTGCCAAGACCTGTAGCTACACTTAAGAGCCTCCTACTCACTTTTTGAATTCTGCAAGAAAAGACGTTGAAGACATGGCTTTTCAAGTAGTTCTACTTGGCCCTTGGTTTGTCTAGACTCACACCTGCTAAGCACCAGGATACCCTCCCCGGTGATATTGCGCTCTACAAATCTACATAACATAACTACTTTGACAAATGCATGCTGATGTGGTGTTCGGTCTCTTGTGCAAACTTTGAGAAATTTAGCTCATTCCTGGAAGGCTTGGATGACTTCTTATTTTTGGGGCCCGCAGGATCATCTTAAAGTGGGAAAGCCTTAGAGGTTTTGTGCAGGTGCTATGCCACTTCAGGTTCCCCTACCGCAGAAAAGACATGTAGGCCCCCATGAATATTACTTTTTGGGTATCAAAGAGGCCTCCATAGTTGGTCTGTGCTGACTTCCCAAGGAGAAGGTGGTGGTCTTCAGGGATTCAATAAGGGTCTGTTTTTGGCTGCTAGGAAAGTGACACTCCATCAGCTTAATATACTGGTGGGGTAGCTCAATTTTGCACTCTGCATAATTCTCATGTGGCACCCCCTCTCAAAATCCATTGCACAGGGGATGTCAGGCCTTAATCTGAAGCATCACCAAACAAGGTTATCAGGGAGGTGAAGCAGGACTTGCGGATTTGGCAGTTTTCTTGCAACAGTTTAATGGATCTGGCCAGCAGCCCCAAGGTCTAGTCAGGAACTTGGCATATTTACTGATATGGATGGAAGCATAGGTGTTGGTGTAATTATGGGTGTAAATATGTGCACAACAATGGCCTGCCAAATGGTTTGGAGCAGGCCTAGTAAGAAATTTGGCTTTTTGGGTAGCTCTGACTGTTTGGACTGGCTATTTCCATAATGACTTTATTCGGTTGATGATTGATATATATATATATATATATATATCAATCATCATAATGACTTTATTCGGTTGATTTTTAAACCGTCAAAGTGTACAAAAAAAATCCATCATTTCCCAATCTTCACAAGAGAATAAAGTTCATAGATAGACATTTATAAATAGACATGAATTTAAAACAAGAAATAAAAACAATAAAACGATCACACTTCCAGTTAATCGAACTTCCAATTAAAAACTTGCACCACATAAAAATATATAAAAATACAATCTTATGTACAAAACACAATTCATCATTTCCTATGGCCATTGCTTCCACAGTCACGTTAATTCCATTATAATATCAATCCAATGCAATCTGGGATAAGAGCTTCTGGCGATTAATCCAGACGGTGAATAGAAACCGGCTTACTGCAAAAACTATGGGGCCAGATGTGTCTGTTTTCAGGATATATATATATATATATATATATATATATATATATATATATATATATATATATATATATATATATATATATATATATATATATATATATATAAAATATATATCCAAAAGTGTTGTCCCCAGAAAAAGAAGCCTCACAACAGGAAGGTAAGTACTTGTTGTTTATTGGCGTGAGCTGCAGCCTCCAAGTTGATCAATGCACCAAATGAAAGTCAAAACTGCCAACGTGTTTCGTGTGTATCACGCACTTCTTCATGGGCTGACTTCTTCACCAACGCCAAGCAATCCACAGCACTTAAATACCTCGTAATGCTTGCCTCAGTGGGCGGAGACAGTCGAGCTGCCTTGTGGTCTTGGTAGTGCCGGGCTGTATGAGTACAGTGGCTAAGCCTGCGTGCTGCAACATATTGAAAGTAAAACCCAAGTGGGGTGGTGAAAATGTTCAAAATTTGGGGGATGCACCATACGACTCTCACCACGCTCCGTCCTGCTCATAGATGCTGACGTCGGTTGGCGCCAGCAATGATCCGTGGTAGCACCACGGCGGGGCTTCTTTCGCGGCAGGACTGGCCGCATGTAAATCCAAAAGTGTTGTCCCCAGAAAAAGAAGCCTCACAACAGGAAGGTAAGTACTTGTCATTTATTGGCGTGAGCTGCAGCCTCCAAGTTGATCAATGCACCAAATGAAAGTCAAAACTGCCGACGCGTTTCGTGCGCATCACGCACTTCTTCATGGGCTGACTTCTGCACCAACGCCAAGCAATCCACAGCACTTAAATACCTCGTAATGCTTGCCTCAGTGGGCGGAGACAGTCGAGCTGCCTTGTGGTCTTGGGTGTGCCGGGCTGTAGGAGTACAGTGACTAAGCCTGCGTGCTGCAACATAATGAAAGTAAAACCCAAGTGGGGTGGTGAAAATGTTCAAAATTTGGGGGATGCACCATACGACTCTCACCACGCTCCGTCCTGCTCATAGATGCTGAAGTCGGTTGGCGCCAGCAATGATCCGTGGTAGCACCACGGCGGGGCTTCTTTCATGGCAGGACTGGCCGCATGTAAATCCAAAAGTGTTGTCCCGAGAAAAAGAAGCCTCACAACAGGAAGGTAAGTACTTGTCGTTTATTGGCGTGAGCTGCAGCCTCCAAGTTGATCAATGCACCAAATGAAAGTCAAAACTGCCGACGCGTTTCGTGCGTATCACGCACTTCTTCATGGGCTGACTTCTGCACCAACGCCAAGCAATCCACAGCACTTAAATACCTCGTAATGCTTGCCTCAGTGGGCGGAGACAGTCGAGCTGCCTTGTGGTCTTGGTAGTGCAGGGCTGTATGAGTACAGTGACTAAGCCTGCGTGCTGCAACATAATGAAAGTAAAACCCAAGTGGGGTGGTGAAAATTTTCAAAATTTGGGGGATGCACCATACGACTCTCATCACGCTCCGTCCTGCTCATTGATGCTGACGTCGGTTGGCGCCAGCAATGATCCGTGGTAGCACCACGGCGGGGCTTCTTTCGTGGCAGGACTGGCCGCATGTAAATCCAAAAGTGTTGTCCCCAGAAAAAGAAGCCTCACAACAGGAAGGTAAGTACTTGTCGTTTATTGGCGTGAGCTGCAGCCTCCAAGTTGATCAATGCATATATATATCAACGCTCCAATGCTCCTCTTTTCCGGAACAAAGCCAGCACTCACGGGGTAATTGCGGAAAGATTTTATTTATCTTAACAACATATATATATATATATATATATATATGAATTTCTGCTTGAACGGGTGTGAAATCTTAAAGGAGGATGCAAACCCAGTTGTAGCTGTATCCAGGATGTAGCTTTATTTACAAGATGAAGTTACAGGATATGCAGCATTGTAATCCAAAGTAATCAGGTAAAGGATGGAAAGCCCCACCGGGAGCAGCAGCCCTGCTGCTCAGCCTACATAGATGAACTGCCAGATACACTTGAACATACACAGAGGCAACATTCCAACACATCACAGAGACTGGCTGAGCAGCAGAGAACAGGACACAGAGAAAGGACAGAGTAGTGCAGAAGGCAAGATACCACACACCTCCCTCCCTAACGGAGACAATGAACCTTAAGGAGGCATGAGGTAGGAAAGAGAGAACAAAAACCAGAAGAGAAATGAATTAAGAAACACGGAACACACATAACACACACTTCCCCCATTGAACAGCAGTGAGAAGTGTATAAAGACATAAAAATACTAAGTGTAAAGTAATAAATGCAATGTAAAAGTGAAAACTTCACTTAACGTGGTTTAGGTCCACCACTGGACAAGAACAAAGTAAAGGTGGAGCGTAAGGTGCCCCCTGAAATTAGTAAGGAGGGTTAAATCATGCCCTACACCAACTAACACAAAAAAGGGTGGAGCGTAAGGTGCCCCCCAAAATTAGTAAGGAGAGCTTAAATCATGCCCTACACCAACTAACACAAAAAAGGGTGGAGCGTAAGGTGCCCCCAAAATTAGTAAGGTGAGCTTAAATCATGCCCTACACCAACTAACACAAAAAAGGGTGGAGCGTAAGGTCCCCCCCAAATTAGTACGGTGAGCTTAAATCATGCCCTACACAAACTAACACAAATAAGGGTGGAGCGTAAGGTGCCCCCCAAAAATTGGCTTTAAAACAATGCTCTACTCAAACCAATACAAGTCAAGATCAATAACACCAGCATGTGTAAACCAAAATTGAGTACTTAAGTGACTCAACACGAATATATATAAGATTGAGGACTGTAATCGCTCAGCTCCCGCACACAAAATTGAGCACATAAAAGGCTCAGCACGAATACATAGGATTGCGCACACTAAGAGCTCAGCTCCAGCAAACAGAGTTGTGCACATAAGCACCGAAGCACCAACTCGTTTAAAATTACAAAGAAATACTGTAAAATGACCTTGTAAGGTAACTAACCCACAGAGGAAAATACATGGCAATACAATAAAACATGTTTAAATAAGTACATACGATTTAAACTCAAAGGCATCACATTGTCAATAATAAACAAATGCTTAAACATTAACTTACTTGGCATTTGCAGATAAGGCTGTAAATAATTAGCAATCTTAGCACTAGCAATAGTGAAAACACGTACAATTGAATAAATCCAGGAAAGTATAGTAAGTATAAAACAAGCCATACATTAGGTAAACATACGACCTAAATAAAGATTACATGCATAAAATAAGGCAAACAGCAAAATCAAGGATATGCGAATTAAGAATAAAGGCAATTTTCTAAAATATGTGAAGGCAAGCGGATAAGACACGTAAAAATTACATCAAGTGTGCGTGTCATCGCAAAAATAGTTGAAGTGAAGGCACGCTCTTTGAGTCCCAGAGGCGGCGTCACAAGGAAGACGTAAAGTAGACACAGGTTCCAAGCAAAATCATAAAGGTGTGGACAATGATGTGAATATTAGGCGAAGAAGAAAGTAAATACCGTTATTATTGGGAAGGACAGAGGCAGGCACTCTGAAAGCGGCACGGGCAAAATTAACTTGTTGGTACATTACCAGTGAACAACATGCCTAAAAGTGAAATGAAGATGGCCGCTATGCAAGGTCACGCTGCGTGACCTCGCGCGATGACGAGCGCTAGAACTGCAGGACCGTAGATGTAATCCAGAGACCAGGAAGACGTCATGGAAAAGCTCGAGTACAGAACGTCAGCGCTGCTTGAATGATGCAGTTTTAGAGAAAGTGTACCAACCGTCACCGTTTACCAACCGCTGGTAGTACTGCCAATTAAAATTATGTCCTTCTGAAGCTGTAGTTGTATTAAGATGCCATGGCACACATTATCCAAATGCAAACGCGTAAGCGTGATTCCTTGCACAAAACAAAGATGTCTAAACACAGCAATTCACGTCGGGCACAAGAAGGCAAGAACACTTTTGAATAGGAAGGCTGTGTTGCAACAAATGACGCAGGCGGAAACAGGCAGGAACAGTACAAGGTGAACTGACTTTAGATAGGACGATAGGTTGTAGAAGTGGTGCAGGCACACTCGTTCACGGGTTAGAAGGATGACTCACCAGCAGAAGACCAGTTTGACCTTTAAGTGTGAGCCAGGTTGATTCAGCAAAAGTTTAACAATGCTTTGTCAGCACAAATCCTTGTTGACGCTAAATTAAACTTCATTAGACAGCGTCTGAACATATGCCCTGGGCTGAGGCTGTCAGATGGTAAATTGACACCGGTGAGGCTGCCAGAGGCATTTAAGTTGAGAAGGCTTAAAGTAGGCACTTTTTACTTTAAAGTAGCCTTATTGTCTCTTCTTCTTCAGTTGCAAAGATGACTTTTTAAAGTTCAGTGTAGTCCTTTTTCTCCAAGAGGGTCCTTTTTAGGTCTCGCTGAGCCAGCGCATGCGCTGCTCTGCGAGACTTTAGTAAGGGGCTTTTGAAAGTGCTACTTTTGCCGGCCACCAGCGTGCGGTTACGAGGGCGTGCACGCGTGCAGCTGCCATCTGGCATTCCTCTCGCTCTCCCATGCCTCAACGCACGCCCCTCCCCCTCCCCCACCACAGAGCGCGTCCAGCTCCTCCCGCTGGCTGCTGGTGCTCCTGGCCACTTTCATGGCCGTGTCACTTTTTCCCCCTCCCCGCGATCACTTTCAATTCCCTCCCCGCGATCACTTTTGCGGCCGGCCGCTGTATTTCCACACTTGTTTCTACTGGGTAACGAGATTATTTTCATGCAATTACCATTAAGCACGCCAATTATTTCTCCTAAACTGCGATTCACACTGTGTGGATCCATGTAACATAATTCCACGCTGGAAAATGTATGCCGAATCTTTCTTTCTCCACGCACATCGGCATTTCAGAGGAAAAGAAAATGCACTGTTTGCAGCATGATTTAAATTTTTGTGTTAACCTAGATATTTGTGTCAACTTGTTGCAAAAGTCACTGTTTTCATCTGATGACCAGTTGCAAAATATTTTGGAAACTGTGAAAGGTTTTAAAGATGTCAATAGACTTTCTAGAAGGTTGCAGAATTAAACATTGAAACTTTACGCACCCTAGACTGCCGTACCAGGGCTTCTAGGGAACTCATTATGCGGCTGCCTTAACACAGGAACAGTGAGTGCATCATAAAATCCCAATCACGTGTCTTCTTTCGGTTAAAGGTATAAGGTTTTTGAAGTGATTATTTACTTGAGCAAACTTTCCTTGAACATCATGCACTGATGATATTAATTTAGAGTCTCTCAGAAAGTAACTGACACCCTACCATTTAAACATGTTTCTACCACCGACAACCAGCCAATCTCCATAGTATTCTCTTTCTCTCTATCACCCCCGCATCCACTGTGGATCCCCTTGTCCCCCCCTCCCCGGAACGCTCATTTGACAATCATAACGTAACAAACTATCAATATTGGTGGCACAATAAAAATATAATTGTTGGAAAGAACATAATTGCTGGGATTCTGGCACAATTCCTACATGGCACACATGCAGCCAGGATAATGTGCTGCATAGCTAAAAACGTATAAGTTCCCAAAGGCGAGACCAATTGCATTGCAAATGCTTGTTCAACTCGTCGCCAGTGTGAAATGGATTGCTAATCCATTGTGCTTTGCACGCGTGGGTTCGGATCCCATCCTCGTCGCCAGTGTGAAATCTTTTTTTTTTTTTTTCTTATGAGTTTATTCCTCTCCAGTTGCATCACTTATGTCTGTGCATACGCCCCACACACCAGACCAAATTTTGCAATCAATGTGGTTTTAGCTAAATATACTTTCATCGTTAATGAGGCATGACCCTTCTGAATCTTGGCAAACAAAGCCATTTCGCCATTGTATATAGATATTGTAGAACTTGCATGGAGGGAGACCCATTTATTTTTTTGATAATCAATTTTATTGATTTTTGAATGAACACCTGAAACATTACAGCACGTATAGGCATTAGCAAATTGGTACTTTGGTAAGTCACTGATATTGTTATGCATGAACATACATGACAGTCTTTTCCTAGCGCACTTTCAAATACAATCTGAGTTTGAGAAGAGACAGAAAACCCTTTTAGCACAGTTGGTTCAACCATTTGCCCCAGATTTTTTTTTTTTTTTATTTGTTTATTAAACAGCTTGCACATAAAGATCATGCATCACCCCGAACACCGGGGTACCAGGCCCTGTATACAGTAACTGAATGCAAGCCGATTTTTCCCTAGTGTTACAACTTAAAGCAAACATGGAGCCCCAACTAACAACCCTTCACCCAACCCCCCCCAGAACTCCGGCATGGTTGCATAAGATTATTACATCTTCTGTCAGTACATTGTTAATATGACAATACGTCCCTTCAAGCCTAATAGTCCTATCGCACCTAACAGCTTAGTACGTACACTGCCTCACTGCAAGTCTGGGTTCCCAAGAAGATACCCCGTCAGGGGGGCCCAAAAGTCCTTGGGATGTGAGGCCTCAGGTAACTCTTCAGCATACATGCCCAACTGATCCCTGCAGTATAACAAATCACGAATCCACTTCTGCACAGTCGGAACAGCTTTTGCACCCCAACACTGTGCCACGGCCCGTTTGGCAAACAGGGTAGATATAGCTACTAGCCGTCTATTACAGGGCTTGAGCTTCTGCACCCATCCCAACAGACACACCTCTGGTACACACTCAACAGTTTCCAGGACTACAGCCGTAAGTATGCGCGTAACCTTCACCCAGAAGTTGTATACACCCATGCAGCTCCAGGCAAGATGCATAAAATCCGCATCCGCCTGTCCACAGCGCACACAGCATGCATTGTCCCGCAACCCAAACCTTCGCAACTGCAACGGTGTATAGTAAAGCTGGTGTATGTATTTGAAATGGATTATGCGAAGGTTACAGTTCGCCGTCAAGCGCCCAGTTAACGTACAACAAAACTTCCAGGAGTCTATCGAGAACGCGTCTCCCAAGATTGTCTTCCATTTATTATAGGAAGGTGAATCGGTAAGATCGGTTTCTCTTAGGGATGCATTGTATAATTTGGTAATAAGACCCCTGCGTTCTGCACTCGCCAGCACCGCCTGCAGTGCCAGCAGAGTGCGCGGCTCTGTCGGGTATGCTGGGTATGCCGCACAAATTGCCTGTCGCACCCGAACATACGTGAAGCGCAGCATCATTCCGGCATCTCGTCCGCCCTGGAGATCCGTCAGTGAGCGAAAGCGACCCTGGCTAAATAAGTCTCCGAAAAGTGTAATCCCAACGCCGCTTAACGCCTTTAGAGCCGCCGGTTCCTGCGCCGCCGATATACCCGGATGCGCAGCGAGAGGGAGCGTTGGGGCATATAAATACTCCAGATCCACCCTCTTGGCCAAGGTTTTCCATGCCCAGGCCGTACAATGCACAGGGCAGATTTCTCCACGTGAACCTCCCGCTCCACCCATCAAGGCTGCGGCAGCCAGAGGCACCGGAAGGACCGAATCCGCCTCAATAGCTGTATGTGGCTGAAATTTCTGTGGATAGTACCAAAAGTGCGCATACTGCGCATGTGCGCATAAGTAGTATAGTCGCAAATCAGGAGCCTCAAACCCACCACGCTCAAACGGCTGGACCAGTACTCTCCAGCTGCAGCGGGGCTTTTTGCCTCCCCACACAAACGTTAACATGGACGACTGCAAAGTATTGAACAGCGCGATATTCAGGCGAATGGGGATATTGATAAACAAATAAAGCAGCTTTGGCAAAAAGGTCATTTTTATGACTGCAATGCGGTCCGCAAGAGAGAGAGGGAGTTTAGCCCAGCGCTCAGCCCGTTCCGTAATCGTGGTGACAACACGACCATAATTTTCGGCAATCACAACCTCCGGGTCCCTGTGCAGCCACACACCCAGGTACTTAACAGGGTCGGTCGACCACCTCAGGGGAATTCAAGATCTATCTCCCTAGTGCCTGCTGTGAGCGGGAAAACAGTAGATTTGGCCCAGTTGATGCCCAGACCAGAGTATCGTTCAAACTTGATGTATTCACATAACAGTTCCGATAGATGTATAGCGGGGTCTCGGACGTATAGTAGCATATCATCCGCGTACAGTGACACCACTAGGGGTCGCTGCCTAAACCGTAATGCAGCCCCCGTGCTTCTGACGCAGTTTACATGCTAAAGGCTCTAGAGCTAATGCAAAAGCATGGGCGACAGGGGGCACCCCTGTCGGGTGCCACTGTGGATGGCAAATGCATCAGTTACCCAGCCATTTACACGAATCCGGGCCACCGGCGCAGTAAATAATAGATGGATCCATTTTAGAAAAAACGGTGGCAGGCCCATTCGTAACAAGATGGTGAACATATAGTCCCACTGGAGCGAATCAAATGCCTTGGCGGCGTCTAAAAGCACCGCCACTGCCTGAAAACCATGCTCAAAGTAGTGTAACGTAGAAAAGACAGTGCGGAGATTATGCGACGTGGATCGAGAGGGCACGAATCCCGACTGGTCCGGAAGCACTAGATTAGGGACCAATGGCTGGAGTCTGGTAGCTATCATCTTAGCCAGAATTTTGGCATCAATGTTTATGAGAGACAGCGGTCGGTAGGAGCCACAATCATTTGCCGCCTTGTCGGGCTTTAGAAGAAGCACCAGCAGGGCCTCCGTAAGAGAAGGGGCAAATCACCAGTGTCATACGCCTCCGCATAGACCTCCAGCAGCCACGGCGCAAGCTCATCAACATATGCCTTATAAAACTCACTGGGAGTCCGTCTAATCCCGCCGCTTTACAGGTGGGGAGGGACATAATAGCTACCTTCACATCCTCTGCATCAAAAGGCTGTGTGAGATATTCACGCTGTGCCGAGGTCAACCAGCCCAGAGTCACATCTTCTAGGTACTCATTTACGTCTGCGGCAGGCGGAGAGGTGCGTTTACCGTACAGATTTGAATAAAAGTCCATCACCACCCTACTGATCCCCGAGGTATCATAATGTGGCACTCCCTCCGCGTCCAGCAGTTCGGTTATGTGAGCCTGGGTGCGCGGCGCCGCTAATTTCTGTGCTAACGAGCGACTAGGACGTCCACCCTCTCCATAATACCGGGCAGTGCCACGACGAGATCTATGCAACATTTCCTGGTCTACAGTTTCGTTATGTTCTGTAACCAGCTCGCGGATCTTAGAAAGAAGCGCAGGGGCGGGATTCTGGACATATTCTCGCTCCAGCGCAACTATCTCCTCTGCAAGCTTACCGATTCTACGCCGCAAATCCTTCAGAACCCCTGCCTGCGCGCCAATACAGACTCCTCGAATCGTGACCTTGAAGGCTTCCCACAGTTCTCCCATATTTTCGACCGTTCCGGCATTTTCCTTGAAATAGTTATTTATGGCTTCACCCACAGTATGTTTGAACACCGGGTCAGTCAAAGAAGAAGGCTGCAGTCGCCATGCAAAGGGAGGCCTATCATACTCGGGTACCTGCATCTCAAGAAGTACAGGTGAGTGGTCTGATAGAGTTTTGGCCAAGTGTTGAACATCCACCACATATGGACACATGGCCTCCGACACGATCCAGTAGTCCAGGCGGGACCAGGTGCCGTGCACAGTGGAGATGAATGTGTGTTCCCTGGCGCCAGGGTTACGCATGCGCCAAACGTAATGTAAATTGCCAGCGTCCATTATACCCCGAAGGGCATCAGTAGATAGCCTGTGTCTTGCCACCCCTGAACCCTCTCTATCAACAGCCACATCCAGACAAGTATTAAAATCCCCCCCCCATATAATGTCAGCAGTAGGAAAAACTGAGATACGTCGCCATACTTCATCAAAAAGGAGCGATCATCCACATTGGGACCATACACATTTACCAAAAGAACATTCATGCCTCCAATCGTCCCGTGTACTATAGCCAATCGGCCCTGCTCGTCCACGTCTGTTCCATGTACTCGAAATGGGATACCCTTTTCACAAGGATCATCACCCCGCGTGAATAAGAAGAGTAAGAGGATGCCACCCTCACTCCCGCCCATCTGGTACCCACACACTTCTCAGAGACCTTAGTAAGGTGTGTCTCCTGCAGCAAGGCGACCTGAACATTCAGCCGATCAAGGCAAGTGATCACAGTGCGGATTTTCTTGGGACTATTAAGGCCACGAACATTCCAAGTAAGGAACCTTAATTTACTACCCATACATCGTAGCATATACTAATAGGGCAAAGGAAGATATGTAATGGACCAAGCATATTCTGACATCAAGCGCGCCCAACACATGCCTCTGATTCCCAATTCCCTCCCCCCTGTGTACCCCCCGCCCACTTCGGCTACCCCAACTTGCCAAAGCCATCCCAAGAGTGCCTAAACAAACCCCATTAGAACAACATCACAATAGCGTGGTGCGGGGAACTCCCATATGGGGGGCGTCAGAGTGCTACTGTCCTCCCATTGCATAGGAGGTGGCTGATCAGGTCTAGAACCTGTGTTACAATACATGTTCAAATGCTAAAACGTAAGGCTTCCCTCAGCAAACATAGAACACAATGGAATTTTCCGGACCTAGCGATAGCAGTGTCAGTGCACATATACACCTATAAATGAGCAAGGCGGCCATTAGAAGGCGTACGAGAGTCAGCATAATAAGAGCCCTCATTGATCTGTATCAACATCCACCCCGTGTTCAACTTCGGCCTCGCGCCGTTGTCTCTTCAGTTGCTTAGCGTGCTCCATCGCTGCCTTAGGAGTGGAAAAAACCTTAAAATTCCCGTCTGACCCCACACGAAGTCGCGCAGGATACAGCATGGCGTAGGGGACGTTTTCGGTCTGTAGAAATTTCTTGACTGCACCATACTCACGCCTCGCAGCCTGGACAGCGACAGTAAAATCGGGAAAAAGGACAAAGTGTTCCCCTGATAGCTGATGGTCCCCCTCTCCCTGGCCAGCCGCAAGATAGTATCTCGGTCCCGATAGTTCAATAATCGAGCTATTATGGGACGTGGTGGTGCTCCAGGGACAGGGCGCGACGCCAAGGAGCGGTGGGCGCGCTCCACAACAAACATGGAGGATAAACTCTCGGGACCAAATATTTCCTTGAGTAGGGTCTCAGTGAAGTACTCCATTCTCCCAGTGTTCGTCGATTCTGGCAGGCCCGTGACGCGAATGTTGTTCCTCCGTGACCGGGCTTCCAAGTCCTCATTCTTGGCCTGTATGAGGGCCAATACCTTCTCCATATTAAGGGCCTTTCTCGTTACCTCACCGAGACCATCTTCAGCAGTAGAGACCCTCTGCTCGACCTCACCCATTCTCGTAGATTGTTTTTCCAGTTGGGAGGACATATGGTCCAGCCGTTGATTGATAGTGGACATGCTCCCCTCTATAGCCTGGAGACTTTTCTGCATGGCTAGCAGCGTGGACTCCAGATTAGACGGGCTGTCTCCCTGCCCATCAGCCTCAGAGTCAGAGGCCGCCTTCAATTGAGCCCTGCCCGACTTTCGCGCCTCAAACTTGAGGCGGGGCTGTGACTTATCCGGCTTCCCCATGGTAAGTGTACAATATATCAACAACCACCCAGAGGTGCTCCTACGCGGCAGGCCCTGAGCAAATGGTCCAGTAGCGCAGTGCAGTTAGTGTATTACTATAGGCCAATTTCCATCAGGCTACCATGTTCGCGCTATATACACAGTGCCACTCTCCCGTGGCGCAGAGGGGATCCTATACCCACAGGCAGTCCCACCACAAAGCGGCGATTCCTCATAGAGCCAGTGATTTACGCTTCCAGGTGGCAGGTAGAAGTAAAAGCAGCTCCATAACCGCCTCCAGGCCCTTTAGTAATATCCCGCGATGTAAGATAGGTGCAGCGGGGACAGGCTCCACCACAGGCCCCCAAGGGATACCAAGGGGCGGTCTTATCGCAGTCACAGGGCCACAAGGAGACAGCCAGGCCCCCGCAGTGTCCGCACATAAGTGCAAATTAGGATGGAGGACAATGATGCAACTGCACCTCAGGCTGCAGGCATACAACGTGGTGGTAGTAGGGTCCCAGGCCCCAGATGCGGTGGTGCCTACTCCAATGCTCTGTCCTGGAGCCAACCAGTACACCGAGACAGCCACCAGGCAGTTAGTCACACGAGGCCCGCACCTCCAGGCCCACAGAGCAGGGAAACAGGGACCGGCCAGAGCACAGAAAGCAAGTCTCTCTGCTGCTGCGTCGCGATCCACTCAGCACACAGGCAATCCCCAGGGTGGGGGGTCTCCAAGCGGGGGCCGCATTCAGGCACACGCCAGCCGTGCACACAGACCGCAAGCGGCAGGCCGCAACCCAGAACCTCGGCCCACACCCACCTCCACAGCCGCGGGCCAAGGCCTGGGCCGCCCCCACCTACCGCAGCCCACGGCGGGCGCCGATGTGTGTTCACCTCCGGGTCCAGGAATCGCCGACAAGCCTCACAGCGTCTCTCAGTCTCGGCCCGTGATCCAAGCCAGCAGCACCAGGCCAGCGAGCAGTCCGCAGCGAGGGGAGACCGCGGCGCTGTCCCGCAATAATGTACCAGTCTCTCCCCGCACGGTCAGCGCTCAGGGCAGCCAGCCGGTACTATCCCAGGGTCCAGGCGCAGACAGCACAGTACTGCAGCCGCCATCCACAGAGCGCCGGTTACTGGTCGGACTCGTCCCGCAGTCAGCTCAGGCCGCCATCTTGACCCCTTAGCAAGCGGAGCACACTTCGCCGATTCTCCCGGCGCCACAGCGCTCGCCAGCCGCACCTCCCGGTTCAATCTATGGCAGGGATGGCTCTGCACGCCAACCGGCAGAAAGGAAGTTTGGATGCCTCTATAAATTGCCGATATTAGGCGGATTTCGGATCAGCCGGGCGGAGCAGCACTACAGTGCGGCCATTTCGCCTGACGCCCTCTAGCGCCCCCGCCAGTGTGAAATCTTAAAGGAGGATGCAAACCCAGTTGTAGCTGTATCCAGGATGTAGCTTTATTTACGAGATGAAGTTACAGGATATGCAGCATTGTAATCCAAAGTAATCAGGTAAAGGATAGAAAGCCCCACCGGGAGCAGCAGCCCTGCTGCTCAGCCTACATAGATGAAATGACAGATACACTTGAACATACACAGAGGCAACATTCCAACACATCACAGAGACTGGCTGAGCAGCAGAGAACAGGACACAGAGAAAGGACAGAGTAGTGCAGAAGGCAAGATACCACAAAGGGCTTAGCAGGAACAGCTGGATCTAGCACTCCTAGAAGCACACCTTGTAGTCAACAGCAACAAATGCAGGTACAATTGACTACAGGCAAGTTGATACAGTCCCAGAACAGCAATAAAACAAAATACAATAGTAGTGAACAGTATTCAGCAGTGTGCAGTGAAATGTATTTTCAGTTACTGTTGGAAGACTCCCACGGTTCACAAATATCCTTAAAATAATTATCGGTGTTCAAGAGGTTGTGTGTGGTCACCCACCTGAAAATGAGCTCAGACCTATACTCTGTTTCTTTCATCCCTTATTGCTATTTTTTTAAAGACAAATTTTATTAGTTTCAACAATCAAACAGGTACCAACTGGTACCCAACCAATGGCCATATTCGACCATGTCACAGATAAGGTTTACGCCATACAGTAGAATAAGTGTAACTTCACATTAATGTTTTGCCCAACATACCTGTTCACACACCTTTTGAAGGATGTGCCCAAACCTCCCCGTCCAAATCCTTCCACCTCACTCATAACAACAGTCCATATTTACGCCTCATCAGTGACTAGAGGCCCTTCATCCTCTGACAAGGAGGGTGACCCTGCTCTCCTGGACCCGTAAATCTTTCAAACAGTCCCACCCAAACCTCAATATCCTCCTGCACCCTATCAACATGTCTGCACCTCTTCAGACGTACCTCGTTGCCTATGGTCCATTCAACTACATCCGCTGCCCATCTATCCTCGCTCGGTCCACCTTGGCCCATCCATGCAATCGCCACCCATCTCTTGGTCAACAATACCATCAAGTGCAGGCCTTTCAGCCTATGGATGTCGCCCAAGAGACAGACAACAGGTTCCATATCCACAGGGATCTGCACCAATGACCTCACTCGCGTCAACACTTTCCCCCAATATTCATTCACCTTAGGGAATTCCCATGTCAAGTGCAAAAAGGAGGCCGCCAGAGCGCATCACCTGTGGCAAGCATCTATCCTGCCAGGATCTATTCTATGACAATAACACTGGCGTGAAATATGTTCGATGAAGGAAGTGAAAGTGTAGAAGTTTGAAACATGCATTACTCGACACGGTCTTCACCAAAGCACACATCCCCTTTCATTGAGCATCCTCAATTGGAGCTCCCAGGTCCCACACCAAGGCCCCTCACGCTAGTGTCTGCTCCAAGAGACCTCTAAAACTAAGTGATGTAACTTGGGCCGCTAGGAACATGGGCCATATATCCTGCACAATAGCTGCAATACTAGCATGCTGCTAAAAATCAGACCGGCTTGTATGGAAGTTTTCCTGTGCAGCCTCAAAAGCTATAAATTCCTCATTAGGAAACATCCCCCAGCACCTCTCAACCTCCCGCCCTCCCTCAGACAGGTCCACAGAGTCCCTCAATGTTATAAGAGCTGGTAGATCCCAGAAAACAAAGTCCCGAGTGTATGGGGCCCTGCCCAGAACACCTTTAACTGTGCGTTCCCACAGCAGGGATGCAGTATGCCTGACCAAATATGGGGCATATACCACATCCCGCCCCTCCGCCATCAGGAGCTGAGGTGGGGAAGAGTGCCCCCGTGTCTCCCAAAAGCGACTTCTCCCAAGTGCCCTCCTCAAGTAACCAATGCACCGCATGCTGTATTTGGGTGGCCAAATAATATTGCTCTAGGTTAGGTACAGCTAGGCCTCCCTCTTCCAACGGTTGAGATATGTGGGTCCTAGCCACCCTGCTCAATCCGCCTGCCCGCCCAGTTCATTGACATCAGGAGTGAGTGTAACCTAGGAAAGACGGCCTGGACAGAATGTTGAATAAATGCTGAATAATGTAGAGGCAACGAGGTAGATACACCATCTTCGTGATAGCCACTCGACCCATGAGAAAGAGTGGCAGGGAGTTCCGAAATTGCACCGACGAGCGAAGGCCCTCAGTGACCTTCTCTATATTGTGTTGCCAATACCTATGTAGTGTATGAGCTACAATCATTCTCGGGTACCAGAAGGTATCTGATTCCCAGCAAAGGGGTACTGGAGTCAACTCCCCCAGTTCACGAGCAGCCAAAGATCCCAGTGGAAAAACATGGGATTTTCCATAGTTGAGGTGAAGGCCAGATAGTTCAGATAGTTCCCCAAATGCAGTTAAGTATGATAACAGGATAGGGAGAGATTGCAGAGGGGACGATAGGTAAAAAAGAGTATCGCCCGCATAGCAGGTGAGTGACGCCTCCCACCCTCATGTAAAACATGCATCAGACGCTGCAGATTCATAGAAATACTGCGGCCGGGTATGAATCCTCATTGGTTCTCATGTATTAGGTGAGTGATAACCGGTTGCAATCTGAGGGCAAGTACTTTACAAAGTATGTTAGTGTCCATGTTAATCATAGTTAGTGGCCTATGGGCAGAGGGATCCGATGGATCAGTTCCGGGCTTCAGCAGCATAGTAATGCAGCCCTCCCTCATACACAGTGGAAGCAATCCCCTCTCCTTGGCCTTTAAGTACACCTCTAGCAGGTGTTGGGTAAGGACTGTCACAAAGGTCTGATAAAACTCGGCAGGAAACCCATCGCCTCCCAGTGCCTTCTCCACCGATAATTGCCCTAAGGCAATACAAATTTCCTTCAGAGTGAGGGCTGCATCCAAATTACGAACATCAAGGTCACCCAGCCGCAGAAGCGGCAAAGAGGGGAGGAAGGTTTCAACAGGTTCTGTCCCCTTTCCTATGCAGATGTGGAGTTATTTAAGTGTACACCTTTCCAGCCTATCCTAAACCTTGGAGACCGATCGTTGAGGCCACAACTCCTCCCGCCGCCTATCCCCGCCATCTGAGACTAATTGCTGGGCCCGCGCTAGCTCATCTTCCTTCTGGAAGAGTTCGGACTCCACATGATAGGTCGATGCTATGTCCCCTGAGTACCGCCTTCATAGCCTCCCACTTGGTTGCCCACGATTGGGTCGTTTACCCGTTTAGCTCAAAGAAGTCTGTCAATGCCCCAGCCAGGATTTCCCTGCCTTCGGGGTGCTACAAGACCTCAGGAGAGAGCCACCAAGTCCCCGGATCCACCAAACCCCCCCACCCCCATGCAAACTCACAGTAAACAGGAGCATGGTCTGATAAGTAGTGAGAGAGATGCAATACCTCAATAACGTCAGGGCCCAGCGAGGCCGTCATTAAGATACGGTCATGTCTGCTATAAGTACTTTGCGTCGAGGAATAGCAAGTGTAGTCCCTGGATGAAGGGTGGAGAGATCTCAAGACATCACAAAGACCCAGATGTTCAATGGCCTCCCCGAGCGCCGCAGTCATTTTAGGTTTAGTATGCTGTTGCGATGGATGCCTATCTAGCGCCCCGTCAGCCAGGCAATTAAAATCTCCTGCCCACAGTACGTGTGTGTCAAGATCCAGAGAGATAATGTCTCAGGTGTGAGACATTATCTCTCGCATAGAATGCCTCATCGTCTAAATTGGGCCTGTATGTATTAAACAGTACCACCTCCTTCCCAGTGAGTCTGCTCTCAATCAATATGTACCACCCATCCACCTCCGCCTCCATATATGTCAGAGCGAAAGGAACCCCTGGAGATATCCAAATGAGTACCCCACAGGAGAAAGTGGAATAATTAGCACTATACGCCTGGCCCCTACACTTTTTGACTAACTTAGCCACTTCTCCATCTGAAAGGTGAGTCTCATGCAAATAAGCAATATCTACTTTGCGTCTCTTATGCAAGGAGTGCACCCTGTATAATTCTTTATAGGAACCTAGCCCCTGCACATTCCAGGTAAGTAGCTTAAACATTCCTGCGGTACACTTTGTAAGTTAACGCATGCTAAACAATACTTGACATCCCTCCTGTGACATAACAGCAATGTCTCTAACGAAAAACCAAACAGAACCCAAATCCAACAACCCACCTACGCTCCTTCCCCGGACATGTAAGTACAAACCAATAGCAAATAAAAGTCCACAGTAATCAATTCATCTGGATGCTCAGCATTGCAACCCCAACCTACAAAAAGCAAAGCCCACCCTAAAGAACCCCTGCCCCCACTTTAGCACATGAATCACACCTCATCTCATGCCAAAACACAAGCCAATTACACATCAAATTCCCTGATCTGCCTGAAAGGCGGCAAGCATACACACAACCTGCTCATCCCCGTAGGATAATGATCGCACCAGAAGAAGAAGGACAAGGGGGTGGGAAGCAGTAACGGGTACAATAAGTAAACTACAGCTGTATCCCAAATTTGTCACAAAGTTCCAACGTGCACCATCCCCCCAAAGCATTCTCCCACAGGGGACAAGTATTCTCACAGCAGCCCCCACGTAGCAATTGAAAACAAGCAGCTAGACAGTCCCAACACACTTAGACAGAAAGAAGAGAAGAAAGTAGTGTTGCACTCTGACCCGTCAAGGTGGATTCGTATCCTGTACTATGTCACTGTTTTGGGACTGGGCCCCCCCTTCCCATCGTCCGACAAGGCCACAATCAACAGCGTTTCTGGTATCTGCTGGGTGACTGGCTCAGTAGCCATTGCACCATTGTCAAGGACCACGATACGGCCAGTGCCTTCCGTTGGTGACCCAGAACCATCATTATGGCGGGGATGCTCACGCCTTCCACGGTTGCTCCGGTATGAAAGGGATCAGAGTCACTCAGCGTGTGGGAAGGGCAAACCTCCGACATGTACAGCGAGGACCAGATATCCTCTGGTCGTTCAAAGAAGTGGGACCTCCCTGATGCAATGACACAGAGTTTGACTAGGTATAAGAGCATGTGTCGTAGGTTCATGTTGTGCAATTTCCTCTTGACATCGAGGAATGCCTTGCAATTTTCTTGCACCTTCTGGGTGTAATTGGGGTATATTGCTATATTGCAGTTTTCAAACTGTGGTACGGGTGCTTCTCTAGACATTCTCAGGATTGCCTCTCTGTCCCTATAATTCAAAATTCTAGCAATGAACGCTCTTGGAGGAGCGCCCAGTGGTGAGACCGGCACTAGGGCCCTATGTGCTCTTTCAATTACGAAGAAATCAGACAAGTCTTTGGGGCACAATTCATGTCTCACCCAGTGGACCAGGAAGCGCTTGGCAGATTGACCCTCCACTAACTCAGGGAAGCCCAGCAGGTGCACATTATTACTTCGCGAATTCCCCTCGGCATCCTTGACTCTGTGTTCCAAGGTGTTGGAGACAGTTTGCAATTGAGCTACCTGCTTTTTAAGTTGATGTACCTCAGTCTGCAGGGTAGTGATGTTGGCCTCCCCATTCTCGACCTTGTCCACTACTTTGCAGTGGTCCGCCCTCAGCAGGTTAGCCTCTATGAACACCCCTGCAATCTGCCCCTCTAGGGCTGCCCTCGACCCCTGTATTACCTCCAGGAGCGCAGCGCGAGAGGGCTCCTCTTGACACTCCGGCAAGGGCTCCAGTATAGACGGGTGATCTGAACAAGTGAGTCTATGAGTGGCCTGGCAAGATGTATTATATTGGGTGATAGTATTCCCCTGTTGTTTCTGGGGCAGCAGCGGCTCCTGTATAGGGGTGCAGGGGCTGCGCCCTCTTTACTTTATGGCTTCCGAGAACAAACAAAAGCTTAACTAAACACAATTAAAATGAAGGTTACCGTACTAGGCATTTTCGCAATGTGTGCCTCACTGATTCGGTACTAGCAGGGCTTATCCATGCACAGCCCTGGCCTTTTCCTGAGAGCGTGGTGACGTTGCTCTCATTTCTCCACCTTCTTCCAGTGCGCCCATTTAAAATCAGCCTCGGGCGTTTAGCTGTCAAGCCCGGGCTCCACAAGCTTACATGTCACTCAGCAGCACGTACCCCACCCTTTAATATATTGTCACAAGGTGAGGTGGGGCCAGCAAGCTTGACTGACCAAACCCCACCCTGTGACGAGATGTGAAAGGGTGGGTTAAGCAAGTTTCCAAAAGACGCTGCAGACAAACTTATTTTCTTCAGTCTGTTGTGTCAGTCAGGTCGCACTAGATGTGGTGTGTTTATGAGCACATTCCTGCTCAATACAGCATGTATTAGAAGCCTGAACTGTGAGCTGCCCAGAACAGGTCGAGTTCGCACTATAATAAACTGTCAAAAAAGAAATCCTGATAGGTGACTGTGACCTAATTTAACCTTTATACGCAAGATGAACAGATCAGCAGCTGCCTCAACAACAAAAACTGCACAAGTAAGTTTGGAGAAAATAGTTAAAATCTTTTACTTTTCTTGTCTCTCTTTTTTTCCCGTTCTAACTGCTGTCTCCTCTGCAGTACTAATCCGGTCAGTTCAAAACTTTTTACTGACACAACTGCATGTGGTTGTTTTTTCTCCATTGCAGATTATATGTGCTTATTGTAACAGTAGGCATCTAGATGTAATCTGCAAGGAGAATAAAACAAGCAGTAACAAGGTGTAACTTTTTATTAATGAAATTGCTGGTTACTCAAAGAGTGATGTTTAGTGTGTTTGTGTGAATGGGTGAGGCATTGAATGTGGGGGTTGACTGTGTTAATAGGTAAATGTGATGGTTATATGAATTGGGTGAATGGCAGTGGGAAACGATGCGAATGGGTGAATATGAGTGGGTAGGTGAATGATGTAAAGTGAGAGTAAGTGAAATAATTGTTGAATTAAGTAGGTAGGAGAATGAGCTTGAGTGAGTAGTTGAGTGAGTAGCTGAGTGTATGACTGGGAATGATAAGGTGGGTAGACGAAAGCAGCAACACGATGAATTGAATGAATGCAACCTGCTGCCTCCTATAACATATTTCGATAACTGGAAATACAACAGTGAGCAGGTAAGGCAATGTGAATTAGGTGAATGAGTGGGAGGATATAGTTTGATGAGAATGTATGATTGAGTGCGTGAATGAGTATGAGTTAGTGAGTAAACAGCAAATGGGTAAGGGTGTGGATAGGAGTATATAGATCAGTGGGGAAATGAGTGTGTATGGATGGATGGATATATGTGAGTTGATGAGAAATTGTGCTGAAAAGGTGACGGTTTGAAGGGAATCTGGTCAGTCTCAGGCCTCTTGACTCTTAGCTGGGTCCGATGGCTCTTTGGACTAATGCATCCACTAAGCCTTCTGACAAGGATAATGATCTATATTTGAGCCCACGGTTTGAATTCTGGCGCTCCACTCAGCCTTTCATCCTCTCAAGGTCGATTAAAAAGAAAAATATTGAGTTGTGTAAAAATTAACATCTGTGTTTACTGTCTCTTCCCAGCCAAACTCTCTGAGAGAATCAGGCATCAGGTTTGCTCGCTATGCTCAACTGCGTGGTGCATTGCTGTGTATGGACTTCCGCCTCACCACTTTTTGCAATCACCAGCCGCCACTGCTCTGGGGGCTGTCCTTTCCCATCCTGGAGTGAGGAGAACGTAACAACCCAGCACGCAACTCCCCAATGGCCACTTAGGTGCAAGAAATCCACCAGAATCACACCACATGGTGATGACACCCACTCCGGTTGCACCAAGAAGCGGAGGGGGCTGTAAACATTACAATCCTGCTACCTCAGAGCCACCAGCACCCCCCAACAGTAGTATCACCCCTGCAGCACTGCTACAGCTGCAGGAAAATTCACATACCAGGTCCAGCTCTCCGGCCCACCAAGGGGGAGTCATCAGGCCAAGCATTCCAGCAAGGGGGGCCCAGGCGGCAGATACAAATCAGGGCTCGTTGCTCTTAAAGTTTAGGCCCATATTGTGCAAGCAGGTAGCTGCCAGCAATCAAAATACTAGTAGCTTGGTAAAGCACAGTCAACTGGCAAAAAGATACCAACAAGAAAAGAGATCCACATTATTGAATACAGCAACTCCTGCAACAGGGCCTAATGGGTTAATAATAAGTCAGCTGGCACCAGGAGTTAGCAGAGAAAGACAAGGGATGAGGATCAGAAGGTCCATATAGCTCTCTGCTGCCTCATGGTCTGACCAGGATGCCAACAGTGTCAGCTCTTCAGTAGCCCCCAGGAGATCAACAATCCAGAGCACACCGAGCAGGTCCCCCGGCTGACCCAAGGCCCGCACACCCCCATGGCACCCCCACTCCTTTCACCCTGAGGGGGCACCTACTTGGCTGAAGCATCTGCCATGGAGTCCTCCTTCGACGATTGTAGTCCTTATTTCTTCCTCCCGTTGACTGCCGCAAGACCTCATCCAGGGTCCTCAGAATGCCCCACAGCAGCTGGGCAAGTGGGCCTGTCCTCCAGAGGTTCTCCCTTCCGCCAACTTCAGGGCCCCCTCTGTGCTTTCCTGGCACAACTGGCAGGAGCCATTGGCACGCAACTGCTGGTCATCAAAGCTGGAGCCCCCGAGACCTCCACTGCAGACCCTCCAGGCAGGCTCCAAGCACGCCCTGCCTCTGCTCCAGCGCAGGCATCTTCCTCGCTCCCGAAGGCCCTCTTGTATAACCAGCGCACCTGTGAGCAGGTCCCGCTAGTTGCCCTGCGCCGCTCCACAGTCTCCGTCCTGCCGGGCACCCCTGCTCTCATAGTCTCGAGGGGTGGGGGGGGTTTCGCGGGCAGTTCGAAGGATCCCTCAGACGTGACCTGGCAGGTTCCCGTTCTGGCTCCCCCAGCCGGCGATGCACATTCGCGGCATGTAGCAGCACCGGGCTTGGCCGGCTCAGCTGACCTGCATATTGCTGGCGCCAATGGTGCCAGCCCCTGACAACTCGCGTGCCCCTGAGCAGGATCATTCCGAGACGCTGCAGGCTCCACAGACAGGCCCCTGCAGGTCAGGTGCTGTGGCCTCGCCAGGTCCCAGGCAGTGCGCCTCTCAAGTCTCATGCCACGCCCTTGCTCCGGCTCTTTAGCTGCGGTGACAGGTCACTGAAACACTTTTCCCACGTGTGAGAGGCTGGCCTGGTATATGATGTCCATTAATGTAAGTGGGCACCTTGCACCAGTCCAGATAACCCTTATGGTGATTTAAGAGTGTTGCAAAGTCATCCTTTGCCCTGGGCACCCCCCAACTTTTTGCTGACTGGTACTGGTGGTAACTGACTCTGACTGACCCTGGGCTCTGCCTAACCAGGCCCAGGGCCAGTGCCAAGCTGAAAGGAACACATTAGAATACAGTTAAAACACCTAACATACACTAGGGTACACTATGGTATGGTGGGGTACCCCTGTAATTGGCATGACCTACCCCATAAGCCCCTAGTATATAATAGGGCAGGGGATTCAAACTACCTAGTAGTCCCCAGTACCCTGGGGCATGGCAGTTTAGAGGCCAGCAGCTCTTTTTGCACTTGCATGTGTGCACTGCTGAAGCCTGAGGTCAGTTTAAAAGCAGCCCTGGGTGCCAGGACTGCTTTTAAAAAGTAAATTGTGCCCAAACTCGACTTTGGTGTTTGGGGCACTTAAAAATGGATAACCTACAATGTTTTGGCATATTAGGGACCCCAGGGTCTCCCTAGGTATCCCAGGGGTGGGGGTCAGATATTTATAAGGTACACCCTTATAAAATGAGTTTTTATATGCCTGGGTAAAGTGAAATTTCACATTTCACTCCCACATTGTGGTAAAGTGCTGCCCAAATTCGACTTTGATGCCAGGAGCAGTGTGAAGTGAGGATCTGCAATATTTTTGCAGATTCAGAACCCCTAAAGTCTCCCCTAGTTGCACATGGGGTGGGGTTCCTGTAGATATAAGGCAAGTACTTATAAAATGTGTTTTTGTAAGTCCTGGTGCTGGAAAAATGGCCCAAGTCATTTTTCCCATTGCAAATCCCCAGTTACATAGGTTAACATTGCAGGAAGTTATTAAATAATAACTCCTGATAGGAAGGAGATAGGGCTACCGTTCAAAGACTTCTCAGAATAGTAATGCTAAATCCAACAATATCATATTGTTGAATTTCTCCTAAAGTGTACATACAAGAAGTTATAAGACTTTCTTGTTTGTAAGTCCAAATCCAGCCTTCCAGTGGTCTGCCCTGATTGGTCAGAGTTAAGTGGATTAGCCAGCCTGCCTGGAGAGGTGATAAAGAGCCCCTGGGGTTATGCAGCTGGGCTGGGAGGGCAGTGTGCTGGTCCACAGGAATGCCAGGCCAGGAGGAGGGGTCAGTAAACCATGGGCTTCAAAGGGAAAAGCAGAACCCAGTGTCAGTTTACAACTCTGAACTTTATCCCTCAGGCAGAGGGGGATTAAGGAAGGTATGAGCAGATGCAGGGGGAGAATCTAAGTAAATTAGCCATCCTAGGGGTGTGTTTAGCCAGCTCTTGCCTCCTTGCTGGAAATTCTGCCATTATGGATTTGGAAGATTTGATGCACTCTGGGACAAAATAATGCCACACTCTACAGGAAGTGGTCATATGTTTGAGGAGTTACCCTGCTCCCTTTGGTCAGGGGTGACCTCCTGTCTGACCCAGAGCCCTCCAGATCTGCTGCTTGAAACTTACTGAAGCAAGAAGTGCCCTGCTGAGAAGATTTTGCTGTGCAAAGAATTCTAAGGCCTGACCTCTGAAAACTGCACCAACTGACGCTACAGCCCTGTGGATTATTTTGCTGAAATAGAACTAAAGAGTGGACTCCCTGAAAGCTACAGGTTAAAAGAGCTCATCTGGAACATCACCAACTAAATCTGCACCTTGGGGAACTACCAGTGGATTTGTAAGGGTGACGTCCCAGTGGATTGTGGGAACTGAAGTCCTCAACTTTCAAGGACCATCTTGGAGCTTCCAGACCCTTGGAGTGAGTTTGAGACACTTTGGGACCCTTTGAGGAACTTCAGGAAGAAGTTCAAGAAGTTTGGAGAACTTTGGAGGAACTTTGAAAAAAAGCTCCACAGAGGTCAGCCAAGCCGCCTGCCTTCAACCGCGAGTCGGCCAAGCCATCCAGGTTCGTCCCGCTAAAAGCCCCGTCGGTCCGACTTCCAGAGTTTGACCGGGAGTAGAAGAAATCTGAAGCCGGCGAACCCTCACCGGATTCGGCTACATGAGGAGCATCGACAGACCCCGCGAGAAAAAGCTCCAGAAAAGTTTCTAAGTCCGCTCGTTGACAAGTCGACCGGGAGCAACCGCGAGAGCCAAGCCGCCTGTCTTCCATCGCGTGTCGGCCTGGGCTCCTGGGTTGCCCCGCTGAAGCGCTAACGAAAAGTTTCTAAGTCCGCTCCAGGGAAGTTGACCGGGAGTTCGTCAAAAGTCAAGCCAGCGAACCCTCACCGGATCCGGACTGGCTGGGAGCTTCGAGGGGCCTCGCGAGAAAAGCTCCAGAAAAGTTTCTAAGTGTGAAGGTAGAAACTGAGACCGGGACCTGCCGCAAGCTGTAGCCACCCAGGGCTCCATCGCGGTCGGCCTGAAACTTTGACTTTGCCCCGGTCTATCGCGAGCAGGTATCCCAATATGGTGCTATAATCTTCTAAGTGCTATATTTTATTAAATCTTTGAAAATTCATATCTCCGGTTCCCTACATTGGATTTTTGTTGTTTTGCTGTCATTTTAAAGATAAAAATATTTCCTATTTTTATAAATTGGTGTTGGATTTTTATTTTGTGTTGTGTCTTAATTATTTACTGAAATGGTGTTTTTAAATGCTTTACATACCTGTCTTTGAAGTTAAGCCTGTCTGCTCGCAGCCACGTTACCAAGGGTTGAGCATAGGAATAATTTTCTAAGACCTATGCTGAGTCCTATCATGTGTTAGTGGCCTTATTGCCAGTGGCAGACCTACATTTGCCCCTACCAATAACCCACTTTCCAACAAAGAGGTCTTCGACAACCTTAGTAGAGCTCTCTAAGTGGTAGCTGTAGAGAGCAGCCTTCATGCTTAGTCCAGAAGGAGTGTAAAGCAGCTTGTTTTACCAGAATGCAATCTTATAGTATAGATTAAGTAAAAAGAACCACACCAAGTATTCATAAAAAATATGTATTTATTATATAATACTCTCTAGAATGTTCAAGTATCTCCAACACGGAGATAAACACAATGCACACAATACTTTAAGCAAAGAAACACAGTAAATAGCACGAAATACACAGTGGCCCCACGGGGGGTACCAAACCATATACTAAGAAAGTAGTATAAGAACCACGATTCAGATCAAGACAGTGTTGAGAGGACGTAGAATTGCAGGGGACCCACAGAACCACCCAAGGTAAGTAGATAGGGACCCCACGGATTGCGTGTGCAGTGTGGGAAAACGACTGCGTGCTCTGTACAAGTCAAAGTGCAAGTCGCGGTCGGATTTTTAAAGATTAAGGACCCTTCCCAGTGGACCCTGAAGAAACCCAGTGGAAGACAGAAGGTTGGAGAGCCACCCCACCTGTGGATACCCTAGTACCCACGTTCCCTACACCAGGGAAGCTGGGTGGATATGTGTGAAGTGGTGTCAGAAACCGCCGTCGAACCC
The DNA here is from genome assembly GCA_963921515.1 of Calotriton arnoldi. Lineage (NCBI taxonomy): Eukaryota > Metazoa > Chordata > Amphibia > Caudata > Salamandridae > Calotriton > Calotriton arnoldi. The sequence continues at coordinate 229,910 of CAWUFW010015682.1, forward strand.
AATGGAGCACTTCAGGAAATTGCCGCTGCTGGAAGAGAAGAAAGTGTCTGTGGGAATACAAATGTGGATTCTTGAAGAGGAGTACTTGAAAGCAGAGGGGACAGAGTCTATGTCACTCAGAGGTCACCGGGAGACTTGGAAGACGAATGCCCTCCGATGTCGGGTGCTTCAGGATGGATGACGAGGACCTTGACTCTGCAGCTGTGAGGACCAGGCGACACTGAGGAGGACCAGGACCCGGATATGAGCTGTCCCACATAGGATGTTGAGTGCTGAGGGGTCGGTGTCCGGCGGGAGCACCTGCAAGCCTTGGTAAAGGCAAGTCATGCAGGAATCAAAGAAGGAGCAACGTCAAGACCAGCAAGGTCCAGGGGACTCACCAAAGGCAGGGTAGTCAGGGCAGGCCCCGAGCAATCAGGGGAGCCCAAAAGAAACAAGTGTGACCCTCAAGTGGACCCACAGGCCGGAGGCACTGGAGTCGCGAGAGGACCTCAAGCAGCTCACCAAAAGATGCAGGCCACGGTGCACACGATGCGGTGTGGCTGAAGATTATGGTCACAGGAGATGCTCGAGTTAGGGGCTACTTGGAGCCGGAAGATCTTCTTGCAAAGAAGCCAACAAGCCTTTGCAACTGCAAGTTGGACGTGGTACACAGGGGTTCGGTTATTGCAACCCCATGAGGAATACTAGCCTCAAACTTGGTGAGAGCGTAGAGCAGGCCTCAGGAGCTGTGGAAAACCACCACCTGTGTTGCAGAGCCCACAGAGTCCGGAGGAGCTCAGGATATGCAGACCGGTTGACTTAGTTGAGGTGCAGGGGAGTGAGTCCTTCACTCCAAAGGAGATTACTTTAGGTGTCTTTGATGCTTCACAGGCCTTGGAGGTTCCTGTATGATGCACAGGCACAGATGATGCAGCAGACTGGAAGGGAGACGAAGTCAGGCCCAAACGAAGTCCAGCGAAGTCCAGGGTGCCCAGATGGTAGAAGTGCAGTGGTGTCTGATCTGAATCTTATCCCACGACTAATCTAGGGACCTACACCCAGGTAAGCCCTTAAGTACCCTAGGGAAAGGGTTGGGAAGATTCAGGGGACCCTCCCAGGGGAGGGTCTGGACAGGGGGGAGGTTACTCCCATGTCCTTTGTCCAGTTTCGCGCCAGAGCAGGATCCAACGGCTCCCAGAACTGGTTTGTACTGGACTATGCACAGGGACACCAAATGTGCCCCTCATGCAGACTTTCAGGCGCAGGCAAGCGCACCCACCCGGTCCCAATACACTAAATCCTGTCTTGAAGGTGGTCACTCCCGCCCCCCCCCGTGACAGGATGCCTATTGTTCCACCTTTCTCTGCTCGAGCTTGGCTCAGCCGCAGGAGGGCAGAAATGTGTCTCTTGTCGGCATCAACCATTTTGTGCTGTGCGGGACTAGAAGGTTGGCACCGGGAATACTGAGAGCCTAACGAAGGGCTCTTCCAATGCTTGGAATCATACCTCCTACACCGTTTACGGTGTGAAGGTATGATTCCAACATGTTTGATACCAAACATGATAGGATTCGTTGCAGCCATTTTCGAGATGGTCATCGCGTAATTACGCAGTGCCCCTCTATATAGTATATGGCTGCTTCACTGACAACCGAGGAGAATGGACCTCATAGGCTGCAGGGGTGTCCTGCTCATGCAGGGGCACCCTCTCACTTAGAACCAAGCACCCTGCCTTCAGGATTGCAAAGGCATGCTATAGGGGTGACTTACAGGTTTTAAGTGCAGTGATCCAAGATATAGTAAACCTATATCTTTAGTAAGTGGTGCATGCACCAACTTACACAGGCTGCAATGGCAGGCCTGTATTTCCATTTTGCATGGTCTCCCATGGGTGGCATAATGCATGCTTCAGCCCATGGGGGACCTCTGGGGTACCTATGCCCTGGGTACCTTAGTACCATATTCTAGGGACTGATAAGGGTACCCCAGTATCCAATCTGGAGTGTACCTAAGTACTGAACAAACCAATTTAGGGAGAAAGCAGATAGACTGGGGTCCTGATTAGCAGGATCCCAGTCAGACTAGTCAAAAACAGCATCACATCAAGCAAAAAGTGGGGGTAACCATAGAAGTAGATCCTACTTTCGTACACCATGGGTTCGAAAAATACAGGGAAGAAGAATCAGGCATAAGCGGCATGATTTAGTGCATAGTTTTGGCAGGATGATGCAGGATGTTAAAGGGGGGCAGCAGAGCTCCTTACGGGCACGTCCTGTTGGCCACCTTGACTGGCCACTGGCCATCCCTTCTTGCTATTTAACCAAGCCAACATTGGCGGCTGAAGCACAGGTTTGTCCATATGGTTATCATGGCTCCATGCAAGGTTATGCAGTAGTGGAAAGACTGGTTGACTCCTCTGCTGTATGAAATCAATTGATTTGTGTGGAAGTTGGATTGCGAGAAGAAGTGAAAGGTGATGACTGATAGGGTCTGGTAGATTATATGGTTACTTGCCATTTAAAATAGAGGAACAGCATGAATGATGAAGAAAGGACGAAGACTAGTGAAGGAGACAAAGGACTGCCAAGAGAGGAGAAATCGTTGATTCATATAAGGGAAGTTGTAGGACAATTTGCAAGACATTTAGAAAGAGACTACAAAGTAGAGCAATGTTGAAGAATACTGAGTGCTTGTACGGTATACATTCAGACTGTGGTAGAAAAAAAGATTTGAGTAATGTGGGATGACGATTTAATCACAGCCAAGGTAAAATAATTAAATTAAAAAGACTGTCTTACTCTATTAGCCAAAATGGTAATTTAAATACATATTAGAGTTAAAGATTTATAAATATGATACATTTGAATTTTGGAGGCTGGTACAGGAATGCAGTAAAATATTTTTGCTCACACCATGGAACCCTCAAAGCTTTGAAGCACAGCTGTCTGTTTTGCTAACGACATCTTGGGGATATTCAGATAGCTTCCATGGGAATGCATTCCACCCATTGCTTATGGTTGGCTATGTGGTTTGTAATTCACATTTGCTTTCTTTCTATTTGCTGTCTCTGTTTGTTTTAGGATGTCCAGCTTGAGTTCGTCCCTTACCTTGCACAAATCCTATTTACTATATTCTTCCACTAGTACTGGATTTCTGTATACAGGCCTTTAAATCTTCTTTTTTGTCACATTTACTGTGCATTCAAAGACAGAGGTCAACCGTCTTCCAGGAAAGTGAGGCGATTTATGTGACAATCATACTGGCTATCGGGGGGGGATGGGGGTGGGGAGGAAGGCTGTACAAAGTTATTTTTCTTTCTAGCACACAACATTTAAATATCTGTAAATAAACTGTGCAGATATTTCAAAATTAGAAAAACACAAATGAAGCACAATTATTATTACTTCTGAAGTGTGGTGGAAACAAATATTTTAATACAATCAAAACAAATCAATACACTAGGTGATGACATTTCCACACATTACCGTTTGTGCGCTGTATACTTTTGGAGCATTGTAATTTTGGCTCCACCGTTACATGTCACGCATACTTAACATAAAAGTGCACTTAGCACATGTTTCCTGTGTGGCCTAACAACATTAATGCAAAGTGTCGCACTTGACTTCATTATTGAAGTGCATTCACTGTAGAATTAGAGAATTCATACATACGCTCTGTGCCTTAACCGTATTAAATGAGATAGTCTTTGGAGACTTGATAAATAAACTATCCTCACTTATTTAGAATGTGTTTGCTGTAGAAACTACAATAGATTTATGAAAAGTGTGCACTAATGTTTCACCTTTGCATTTGAATGTAGTACTTACGTCACATTCAATGACGTATATTCAAAGTTATTTCACCTTCATAAACTTTAGTATGAATCTAATGTACTGACAAGTTATATTCATTTGTGTTTGAAAGTGCACACACATATTAAATGTGCACTATTGACTTAATACTCTAAAGTTGTCCTGACCAGGCCTGTTTTCCATTCTGCATAAAATACTGTTTTCCCATTTCTGCTTCAATGACGTTTTCCTTGCAGGTGTGTTCAAATAGATTCTTATTTTTAGAATATATGCAACACTGTACTAGCGATAGATAGAGAGCCTGAGAAGAAGACCTTGACTGAGAACATGGAGAGCCAGAGCATTATCTGACGAGACCTATTCAGCATTATTGCAACATGGCTTAGGTGACCATGGACGATGTCGTTCCAAGGTTCAGTGTGGCACATTTCGTAAATGTTGCAGCTTACAACGTGAGAATGGAAAAGGACAATGGAACCCCTGATGATGCGATCAGAGGGGTGTTACCTGAGTGGCTCTGGTGGAAACAACTAGTGTTCACCCTCCCTGATGTTACGCCACTTTTCTATGGACTTTGAGAGGTTTAGACCTCTATGCTTTCCCTTTGACTCTTGCAGAGTGTGGCTTAGGCTAACACTCAAATTCCCCTGACCCAAGAAGACTCTTGACCGAGCCTCTAAAATGCTGTCACCTTCCCTTATTTTTTACGTCCCGAACTTTTCTGTGTTTTCCTATTTTTGGCATTTCCCTGAATTTTGAGATCCCTTTGACTATTGAACCATCCTCTTAGTTTGGACCTTAACTTAGATGATTCTAGATTTTACTCATGTATAGAAGAGGGAATCAGAAACTCTTCTCTGAGCACTACATTTTGTTATTGGTCTTTTGTATTGCTGTGACTGAACTTCTTGTTTGTCTCATACTGGTACGCCTAAACTTTTTTAGGAGGTTGGGTTTCCCAGTTGCTATTCTGCATCTTTATAGCATGGTGCTAAGTTTTGTGTACCTTAACGTGACTGCTAACTTGTAATAAATCTTCTTAACTATAGTCACTGATTCCTGGTCCTTATTGTGTAGCCAAATGGGTTACACTGTTAATTGAAATTGATTGATGTAATGTTGACTCCCATCACCTCTCAGACAGGAAAGGAAAGATTGATCGGAGGACAAAGTGTAAGAGTGCTGCATCAACTTGGTAGCTTATTGTATGGTTTCTCCTTGAAGTGAGGGGGTTAGGGTGTCCCATTTAGAAATTGCCCAAGCTGAATCCAAACTCCTAAAGCCCCATGGTTTGGTCAGAGGATTGATGGAGGTCCAGTGGTTCGGAAATGATTTGTAGCAGCGGAGGAGTGTGAGTATTCATAGGGTTGCATGTTGCAATTGTATATGCTTAGATTGCAGTATTTTGCAGTGACTGTGAGATGTTTGAAGTTGATGTATGAATGTGGCGCTTGATGCAGAGAAGTTGAAGTGGTTATCAGTTCATTGTGGCCTAAGATCCCGGGATAGAGCTATGGAAATAAGTTATCAGAGTGGTTGACACTGGGTGTAGTTGTCTGTGTGTTGTGGTGCTAGTCGTGAGACGTCATCTACAGCATTATTGAGATAGGAACTTTATCTTTGCGTGATTGTGAGGTGTGGTTGGTATAGTGAAGTACAGGGAAGTAAAGAGCTTGGGGGTACTAATGGCTAAAGATCTCACCATCAGATCTCGGCCCAGGCAAAGAAAGTGGCAGGGACATGTTTTGGTCTCCTATGAGGCATTAGAAAGACGATTAAATGGCTCCCTAAGGACACTTAGAGAATAGATGTTCAAGGTCGTGTACTTCCACGCTTAGACTATTCAACTCTCTCTATTTAGACAGCCCTACCTATGTGATTCGGAAGTTGCAAGTTATCCAGAATGCTGCAGCCCGAATACTGCTGGGCCTCCCAAAAACACAGTTTGCATGTCCGACTCTGGCAAGCCTTCATTGACTGCCAGTGAGAAAATTAATTGAATTTAAGGCCCTATGCGTTGCGCACAAGGTGAAATATTACAAGGCCCACACATCCTAAGTCACCTTGTTACACCATACAACAATGCGAGGGAGCTAAGATCTAACAATCACTCCCTCCTGGCTATTCCCAGAATGAAAAGAGCGAGAGGCGGAGGCCGATCATTTGGTTATCAAGTGTCTAAGCTCTGGAACGCCCTGCCTAGTCACTGCAGATCCAACAGCAATCTGTTAAGTTTCAGGAAGCAACTGAAGACGCACCTCCTCCCCTAAAAGCAGTGCACTTGGTGCTCAGGATTCCTATTAGCGCTGGGAAGCCCGTCTCTGGGTAGCTATGCGCTCTACAAGACGCTGTAATGTAACGTAACAGGGATGAACTGTATCAATACGACCGAGACCCCACTGGTCGAGGTTTCATTGAAGTGAATGTCAGAGTAGGTCAGAAAGGGTTGCTCGAACTAGTTCTTCTGTGTATGAATATCTTTAATTTCTTTAGAGGAGCAGACAAAGTTAGTTGTTGAAATTGCTTACATTTGTTTTGTGTGTAAATTGTTGAGAGAACGAGCTCGTGAGATTTGTAAAGGAAGGTGAGCTGCTGCAAGGAATGAGAATTGATGCCAAAGTGTGTCGTGCTGGTATTGGTCGGTTGGTGTAGAGCCGCGCTGGTATTGGTTGGAATCGTCATAAAGAACCGCGCTGGTATTGGTTGTGATCGCCGAACAGAGAATTTGGGTGACAAATCATTTCCTGGTTTAAATGCAAATGATTTGTGAATCTTGCAATATTTTGATTGAAAATGAAATTTTATAAAGCGCTACAAAAGTGTAATGAAGGGAGATGTGAATGTACCTGTTAGAAAGGGGGAAGAGGCACCACCTGAAGGTATGCCAGGTCATATTATGGCGATGGACGTGGGTCTCCACACGTGTATTTGGCTCGAACAATGGCATAAGATCACTTCGAAGAATGGTCCTTTGACATTTCCTTGTTATGGCACATTTAATTTGAGAATCATTGAACATTTAAGGAGGACATTGTATGACATGAAACCGCCTCCTAGACCTGCACAATATGGAGCACTTAATGCCTGGGAACATAGCTCATCTTAGGCATTTCAAGGAAGGGTCAAGAAAGCCATACGCATTTGTGCAGATGCTAGGTGGGATTCTGAACAGAAAACCTGGAGAACTGATATGATTGAGGGAGCTAGATTGTATTCTGCATTAACAAGTGAGAAAGAAGGGCATGGTAAATGAAAGGATAAGAAAAAGAAGAAAGAGGCAGATGATACATAGAATGCAGCTGAGGACAGTGATAATGATTCAAATGAGGATTTTATAACCAAACTATTGTTAAACCATCCACCCCAATACAATGTGATCCAAACTGGAGGAGCGAAGAATGTACATACTGGTGAGACTTTTCATGTCTCTACGGCACCAGCAAATGTAAATTCTAATCTAATGGGAGAGAGTTCAGGAATGACAGCCCCTTTAAATTCACTCGCTCTAAAGGCCCCAGGTGCACTGACTGTTCCTGTTACAATTGGTCCTGTAGTTCCTTTGTATAAACCTGGAGTGGTATGAAATACTACACATACTTTGGCTGCTCCTACTGGAATGAGTACCACAGGTAGCAATCCTGTGGGCTCAACAATGAAAATAAATCCTCAAACTCCTTTGGTTTCCACTCACAGGAATACCCCATGAGCTGCGAGTGCAGACCCTCCATTAAATCGGACAGCGTTTGACCCAACTGGAAGGTCTTCCCAAATATCGCCACCCTTTTTCATACCCAACACAAATGTGCTTCCAAGCGTTAATAACAGTACCCCGGGACAGAAATGCCTATAGGTTCGCCAAGTTCTGACATGTCCCTTTTGAACTCACCACCTGATGCCAAATGTGTTTCCTTTAGCAGAGAGGTAATTCTTAATACTCCGGTAGAACAACCAGGTCTTACTGCCCGAGAACTCGATGATTGTTTCAAACCCTGACTACTAGTAGAAATCCTGGAACAAGTGGAAGGTATACTCAGGTCCCAGAGATGGAAAGAACAACAGATACGGCTAAACTGAAAATAGAATTGGAAGAAATGATACTGGAAACTCTTGACATGTCCCAATTAAATGTCTATCGGAATGATGACTTATTGTTCATGTGTAAAGACATTACTAGACGTGCTGGACAAGCTCATGAAAGGTTGTCTGAATTGGCTCACAGATATGAAATTGACTTGCAGACATCCAAAGCCCTACAGAGAAGTTACCATTTAAGCTTTAATTATTGTGATCTACGCTAACCAGACCATCAAGAATGAAGTTACAGATCAAAGAATTAATTGCCTCTATTCTAAAATGGAGTGAGTTGGATAGATGGTAAGTTAGATGGGCAAAGAAAAAGGAACCGAAGAATGTTAGGCTACAACTACCTCTGCCTGGAACAGAGGATGATGAGGATATACATATGCTTCCAATGAGCGAAGTGTCTGGTGCAGGTTATGTCCACATACCCTGGAGCAGGACTGACCTTGTGTCATTCACAAATGATTTTTCAAAATTGAGAGAGAACCCACTGGCATGGTCCAGACAGGTTGATTGGTTTGTGAAGCTATCAAAGGTTCTGTGGAAAGATTTGAATACCTTATTTGAAATTGTGGTTCTAGGTGACTTGTGGGTCAAATGCAAAGTTGCTGTTGATTGGCCCGAGAAGGAGCCGATGAGACATCCCATATCACATGCTCCGTCAATAGTGGTGATGAAAAAGTATTGTCAGGTGAATACATTTATGAAATCGAAAACTTCTCCTAAAGATATTGATTGGGTCAAGATTAGCAGAACAACCCAAGAGTCCAAAGAAATAATATATGTCTATTATGAGAGACTGTTGCAGGCATTTAAGCAGTATAGTGGAACAGAGACGATTGAGACTAAAGACATGGGACAGGGAGTTCCGGTGATGCAAGGTAGAAGTGGGTTTCAATCCCAAGGTAGAGGTCGTGGTGTTCTAATTGATCTGAGTACAGCGATTGATGTGGCGACTTTGAGAAAGTCAAATCCTTGCCACATCTGTGGCAAGTTGGGGCACTGGAAGCGGGAATGTTGTTTCAATGCTGGTAATGGGAATCCAGTTCAGAATGGTGGATTTGTGTAATCTCAAGGTAATAACAAGGGTCAGACACAGAGAGTACAACACTACAATGTGTCCCAAGCTCAGGTAACGCCGGTTCCACAAGCCCCAATGCCACAACAAAATGCAGATGTTCAAAGATATAACATGAATCAGGTTTCCAATATAAATAACAATCCTTTCGTGAAACAGGGTACGTCTCAATAGTACTCTATGATACAGACAGATGAAGATTGCAGCTCAGACCTGTTGTACTGACGAGGCCTGAGAGAGGAGGAGGATTGCATGCTTGGCTCAACCTTAGAGGTAGACCAGAGTGGTCCATTCAAGGACAGTGAGGTGAATGGTTACCCCATATCATTCTTTTTTTTCAAAACATCTTTTTATTAACTTTGCCCAAAAGACCATACATTACAAAAAATTGCATGTGCTTGTACATTATTATGTTACATCATCACATAAATGTTGTTCGAGAGAGGTTTGAGATTGTTTGCCTCCAGTGGTTGAGGCGGCACCTTTTCAATATGTGACATATTTCCAAACAATGAGCGCTAACATGGTTCATCGGAGCCGCCCTCTACCCCGCCTGAGTGTGACTGGTGCATGTCACCCATCCCCCACAATCTCTCTGTGCTTGTGCCATGGTGCCCATATCTTCTCCCACTTTTTAGCGCCCCCCCTGCTTTTATACACTGTCTCACCCCATATCATTCTTGATCGACACTGGTGCTACCCGCTCTACTGTGAGAACAGCAGACGTACCCAACCTTCCCCTCTCGGTAAAAATAATTCAAGTTGTAGGAGTTGCATATAAACAAATGACTAGCCTCGTTTCAGAAGCAGTACCTGTGAGAATAGGGTCCTTCGAGGAGAATCACCAATTTGTGGTGTGTGATTCGAGTCCTGTAAATCTACTTCAACAAGACTTTTTGTGCAAACTAAATTGTTCCATTTACTGTCCCCCAAATGGCATTGAATTCCAGACTCATGATGAAGACATTGCCTTTAAACTTTTCAATCAGAAGACAGGGATTGGACTTTACCCAATATTGACAAAAGATGATTTGCCCCCAGAGCTTAGAGACACAGTGTTGCCTGAAGTCTGGGACTTTTCAGGGAAAGATATAGGTCTCATAAAGATTGTTGAATCAGTCCCCATAATAGTGAAACTTAATGCTGAGTACCCGAGAATCCCACAATACAATCTAACCCCTTAAACCGTTGCTGGGATTACTCCTGTGATTGACTCAATGATTGAGCATGGCATTTTGAAAGAGATTATATGGAGTCCATGCAACTCACCCATTATGAGGTTGCAGAAACCTAGTGGAAAGTATAGGATTGTCCACGATTTGAAAAAAGAGCAACAACTTTTTCCCTTGTTGTCCTGTGGTATCGAATCCAGCTATGATTTTGTTTCAGATTCCATGTGAGGCCGAGTGGTTCTCCATCATTGACTTATGCCAAGACTTCTTTTACATTACTGTTGCATGAGGTTAGTCAATTCCTTTTCGCATTTTGGTTTGGCCGCCGTGTTTTGGCACGGTGCCAAGTCCCACAAGGGTATACAGAGAGTCTGTCTATTTTTAACCAGATACTTAAGAAGAATCGGGAGTCTTTAGTAATGCCCTATCATTCAGTCCTGGTCCAATACATTGATGACCAATTGGTGACATCATATACGCAGGAGGTTTGCGAATGAGACACAATTGCTCTGTTGAATTACTTAGCTGAGAATGGACATAAAATGTCCCCGACCAAATTAAAATACTGTCAGAAAGAAGTCCTGTACCTAGGACATCACATTGAGAAAGGAGCGAGGAAGGTGTCACAAGATAGAATCTCGGCAATTCTGAAAATGAATCTGTCAACTACCCAGAAAAAAGTCAGGATGTTTTTGGGACTGGTGGGCTATTGTCAAGAGTGGATTCGCAACTTTTCCCTGGTGGCCAAGCCTTTACAGAGGCTGACACACAGAGATGTGTCAGATCCAGTACCATGGGATGACAGCTGCATGCGTGCCTTCTCAGCGCTCAGAGAATATCGCTGCTGTGCCCCAGCAATGGGAATGGCTGATTACAATAAATGTTTTGCTTTATTTTGCAGAGAGTGAGGGCTGTGCTCTCTCAGTGCTAACGCAGATGCACGGCAATACTCGCAGACCCGTGGCATATTTTTTTAGCTACACTTGATTCTGTAGCTGCTGCTTTGCCCTGATGTCTCAAAGCTGTGGCTTCCACATGTGTCAGTATCGAGCAGTGTGACAGCATTGTTATGGGTCATCCATTAACAGTTGTTGTTCCCCATTCTGTAGAGGTATTGTTAACTCGTACCGGGACCCAGTATTTCACCAACAGTTACCTCACTAAGTATGAGCAGGTCATACTTGGTGTGGATAATGTAGCCCTTACGAGTAACCCTGCCACTCTTTTGCCAGCACCTGGAAATTATGTCACTGAGGGTGAAGTTGAGCATGATTGTCTTGATGTTACTGAACTATGCACCAAGCCGAGACCTGACATACAAGACGTGGCACTACCTGAATCAGATTATGTGATGTTTGGTGATGGCTCCTGTTTACGAGACTATGAAGGAACCCTGAGAGCCGCCTGCGCAGTCTGTACTGTCTCAGGGGTGGTTGAAGCCTCCTGGCTTCAAGGAGTATTTTCTGCACAAGTGGCCGAATTGATTGCGCTTACTAGGGCATGCTGTGTTTCAGACCAGCTGAGAGTGGCCATTTTCACTGATAGTCAGTATGGCTTTGGTGTTGTTCATGACTTTGGACAGTTATGGTCGCAACGCAGATTTATGACTTCTTCGAGGTCACCAATCTGAAATGGCGAAAGCGTACACAGTCTGTTAAAAGCATTCCAGCTACATGCCCAGATTGCGGTCGTGAAATGCGCTGCACACTGCAATGGAACTGACTATGTTACTGTGGGCAACGGATATGCATACAAGACAGCAAGGTATTGTGCCCTGAATGCTTGTACCTTTAACGGGGAGTACCACAATGAAAAGCAGGATGAGACAAATTGCAATCTGTTGTTAACTACAGTTGATACTTGGGAGGAAGTTAAGAGGTTACAGGAGGAAATGTCAGAAACAGAACAACAAAGCTCGATTAAAGCAGGTTGTGTCAAAAGAGATGAAGACGTGGATTTCACAAGATGGAAGACCTGTGTTGCCAGATAGCTTGTTACCTCCAATGGTGAGACATTATCATGGACCTGCACATGTAGGTACAGACGCCATGGTACAAATGTTCAGGCAAACTGGTTCGATCCTACACTCACATTGATGGCTGAAGGTTTGTGTCACAGATGTGTGTGTGCCAGTAGCAGAATGTGGGTAGGAGAGCAGCCGTCACACTGAATCAAATAGGCAGATCAGGAGTTCCCTTCAACAGAATGCAACTGGACTTTATTGAGATGCCTGTGTGCAATGGGATGAGATATGTCCTAGTGATTGTATGCATCTTCTTGTGTGGAAGCTTACCCGATCAGAAGATGTGATAGTCTCACAGTGGCTAAGTTGTTGTTCAGTGAGTTAATACCACACTTTGGGTTGCCGACTTCTCTGGAGTCAGACCGAGGAGCTAACTTTAACAATGAGGCCCTGAAGATGTTGTGCTCAGCACTGCAAGTCAAACAGAGGTTACATTGCAGTTATTGACCAGAGGCTTCTGGAATTGTGGAACAGGTCAATGGGACTTTGAAATCCAGATTGGCTAAAGTGTGAACCTCGACATCTCTGAAGTGGGCTGATGCTTTGCCGCTTGCGATGATGAGCCTACGCAGTACTTCGGATAGGAGAACAGGGTTGTCTCCCCATAAAGTAATCATGGGCAGAGCTATAAGACTGCCAGCTGTGCTTGTGAATGCGCTTGTGAACATTACAAATGACATGATTCACGATTACTGCAAAGGACTGACTGATGTGGTGCGTTCTGTGTCTCATCAGGTTGGAGAGGCTACAGCCCAGTCTCAACAGGAGCACTGCCATGACCTCAGTCCCGGCGACTGGGTTATGGTGAAGAAGCATATGCGCAAGTCATGCTTGGAACCTCGATGTCGAGGACCCTACTAGATCATCTTGGTCACTACAACAGCTGTGAAGTGTGGAGGTCTGGGTGCATGCCGCACATACTTGCAGATTCCCTTGTCCCCTTGATGAGATAAAAGCACCGGCCCATGAAGTGCCAGTTATTACAGTGAGACAAAGGGAGCAGTTTAGTCATGCTGTTGTGGATCAGCAAGAAGCTGGGATAGCACTTGTTTGGCCTGAGGGGGGTCTGAGAGAGTCAGCAGTTGAAGTAGGTACTGTAGTGTTGACTGGGCTAGAATCAGACCCTGGCGAAGGGTCTGGTGCAGCAGTAACGCAAGTTGTGTCTGGAGACCGGTAGCCAAGAGGACAGGAGAGAGGGGGACACAGTTTGTCTGAAGTGCATGTGCCATACACTATTCCAGAAGATGCTGAAGGACCTGGCCTAAGTGACAATGATGAGGAAGAGCCAGCAGTAAGGGGGTCAGAGAGAGCTAAAGTACCTTGTCGGAGATACTCCTCACCTGAATGGACATATCGTGCTGTCAATGACTGGGAGAGATCACTTTGGATATTTTGCTGTAACAATTCGCTTTCAATTGAGCCTACTTGAATTTAATTTTGTGGCTGAACTGAGTTTTGAAATTGCATTGTCACTAAACAGACTGAGTCAACTTATCCTGGATGTGATCTTTAGTGAGTTTAAACTGAGCATTTATTAGAAAGAACGCAATAGATTTTTCTCAAACTACTAAGAAGAGTACCAAGGCCCGAGTCTGTTGAAGGAGCGTAAGTTTGTCACTTAGAAGAACACGGAGTAGGGCTAAGGAAGTCTCACGAAGTTCATTTGGATAAACTGTGCTTAAAGACATTTGGGCTTTGCTTTTTTTTGCACAAGGGGAAACAAACTGAGAAGACTGTGCTGACATTTTCCATTTAAACGTTCTAACCTCAGAGAACTCATGGAGCCTAGCCATAATTCTGGTACACATACAGGCTTATGTGTAGGAGTATTTGTCATTGTGACATTAGTATTAATTGCTTTACTGTAATGTTGAGTTTGCCCTACCCTTCTCATGTAGAAGAGCTTAGATTTACAAGTGCCCCTCAAACACCACTTCCATCTGGTAATAGTTTATCTGCAATAGATGAGAAAGACTTACATGTAGATGCATCTAGAGGTGACTATTCATTGAATGCTTACTCCAGATTGCTTTATGAATATGTTGACACTATGGATTCTTCGGATTGCCATGTCTGCATGCAATTACCTGCCTCGTTGCTGAGGGAATTACATATCACCATCTTCCCTTGACGTATGGAGTTACCTATAGTTTATAGCTGAGCTTATTTAATGGAAAGGGTCCTCTTCAATATTATTACTCGAATAATGACATAGTTTTTTCAGAAGTTCCTGTGTTAAAGCATTTGAATCGTCAGCCTAATGCTAAAACCTCAGAGATAGTTGGACATTTTTTTTAGACCCACCAAGACATTAGACACTGCTTATGCGCACCGACAGAATTTAACTTATTCCCTAACAGGTGTAGAAAAGAAATTCATAGATTTAGTAGAAGACAGACAAAGAGATATATTGGCTAAAGCAACAAATCATTCAAAGGTACCTCTGTGGGCCAAAGAGGAAAGTGAGCATAGTTTAGTGGGAAAATTAGCAGATCTAGATTGGCAACATAAAGGGAAATTATGCATATTCATTATAAAATTCACAACAGACAGAAATTATGTGGAATTCAGTGAATGTAATCATACCTTTGAAGTTCGTGGAAATTGGGGATTATATTTTGATGGAACAGATCCTGTTTTTCCTGGAGTTTAATATATTTGTGGGAAAAATGCGTTTTACGGGTTACCCAAGAGATGATATGGAGCATGTTACATGGGGATAGTTTTTCCAAAACTCTATCATGTGGGACAACTTGATGACCCAATAGAGGGAGAGCATTTGAGAACTAAAGAGGTGCCAGTACTAGTGAAATTATGGGAGACATCTTTTGGTGCTCTAATACCATCTGTACGATTGATACTGAATTTGCATATTATAAGAACGCTTCCTACTGTGGTTGATAAATTATCTACTAGTACAGCTGGAGGATTTTTAGTTATAGATTCTGAAATGGTTGTGATCAGATCAATGGTTTTTCAGAATAGGCTTGCTTTAGACGTCCTTCTCACGAAGGAGGGCGGAGTCTGTCGGATGTTAAAAGTTCAACACTGTTGTACTTACATTGACAAATTGGCAGTAAGGAGGGGTGTAAGGAGCTCATAATCTCTTCCTATCACCACCATCCTTCACGTTTTTAATCCTGGCCGGAGGGTCCAGGAATAAAATTTTACGCATAGCGACACCTCTGAGCTAGTTTTATCCACACTGCACTTCCACTTCCGGTGATCCCAGTTAATTTATTCTTTTCTCTTTTGTGTTGTCTTGTCTTCCCCTTCCCTATTGCTCCACCCCATGCGTGGGTTGCGCAGGGGTGTTTTGAAGCAGCCCTATGATGAAGCATGTGACACAATTGTGTGAGTGAGGGCAGTATTAAGACACACAACACGCGCCACCACACCCAGAAATATTTTATCTCCCCCTCCTCCTTTTGGTGTGCTTGTACTTACCTTACATCCCTCCTACTACGTACTAGTGGGCCCCCTTTCCCTTCCTTATCCTACTCCCTTATCCCAGTTTTCCCCCCTCTTCTCAAACCCCTTCCCCCTATCAACACCTCTATTCCCCCCCTTTTTTTTGAGAGATGACACATCATGCACCATTGTATTCGGATGAATACATCAAAAAGATCTTGGAAGGACCCTCGCTCTTTTCAGAAACACCAGAAACTCCTAACCTGATGGAAAACTCTATATTCGAACAACTAGAAAAGTCCAAAAATAAATTAATTAGACTGCAACTTCTGGTACGCATGCTGACAGAGTATCTTAAAACAGACACAATACCAGTTGGGTTGCAAGTACGTAACATCCCAGGGGTATTTACCGACAGCAAGAAATATCTCACAGGTTTTAGTTACATAGGGACGACGTGCTCGAGACATTGGATGGTCCTTGGTATTGATATAGCGACTGAAGAAATTAGTAAACTTCAGGAAGAGATAGAGAGAATAGAGAGAAAAATTAATGAAGATAGTGCCATCACAGACGCAAAGTCCTTGCTAGAGAAAGTAGCCAAGACCATCGCAGAATTCCATAGGATAGAGCAAAATAAGAAAACAACCAAAGTAAAAAGAGACGTCAAAAATTATAAGACCGAGAGAACCTACCCGTATTTGGTAGAAGACTTTTATGTAAACCGGACATACTCGACACCTAGAGGACAGCGCCCTTGGGGTAGATTTAACAAACAACAGAACATTGTAGGGTTCTCAGACACATCAGCTGAATCTTCGGAGAACTCAGATTCTGGAGAAGGGCCTAGCACTTCAAGGAATAAGAACACTAATACTAATTTTTTAGACAAAGACCAGGGACGACAGAACAACCGAGGCACGAACTGCGCTCCCAGGTGGTACAGTGCCCCAGGAGACAGACAGACGAGACAGAGATATTATCAATGGTAAATAGGGTCACAACACCAACACACAATACTGACACTAGCCTCGTAAGCACCATGCATATGACTAAACAGAAGATTATTCCGATCTTCAACCTCTCCACCCACCAACTCTCCGAGAAAGAAATCGCATTGCTTAGCAAAGGACTGTCCTTTGTCCCAACTACTAAACCTAATTTCTTGGAACTGCTGACTGAACTGCTCCGTTTCTTTAGAAAGGTGCGCATACAAGCATTCTTTCTGGATAAACCATATACACACCACAATCTGCATATACATTGTTTCGACCACCCTCCACATTCTTTCCACCATCTAACAGCATACCAACAGCGATACAGACCTTTGAAAAGCTTGTCCTAAAGGAAATCATGGGCCTAGAACAAGAACATAGGTACATTCCATACAACCTCCCCATACAAGAGAAAAATGCACTACTGCACCTAAAACAGAATGAGCAGGTGGTAATTAAACCCGCTGATAAGGGGGGAGGTATTGTACTTCAGGACATAGAGACATACAAAACAGAAATTCGACGACAACTTGCCAACACTGACTATTATGTAAGACTCACATCTGACCCCACTAAAGAAATACAGGGTCTTATTCATGATATCAGAGAAGAGGGAAAATCTAAGGGGTTTCTTAGTAAAAATGAATTCCTTTATTTGAATACAAAATCTCCCAGAATACCAGTGATTTATACACTTCCTAAGGTGCATAAGAATGCGGAAACCCCACCGGGACGGCCCATTGTATCTGGATGCGGCTCTATTCTAGAGCCATTAGGCCGTTATGTAGATCACTTTATTAAGGACTTCGTCCCTGACACTAAATGCTACATAAAAGACACAATGGCGATGATTAATTTGGTGGAGGGACTCCCATTTGATCATGCACAATGCATACTTTGCACTCTGGATGTGGAGTCATTATATACCAATATCCCACAAGACGAGGGGATTGATGTCATCCAAAACATTCTTGACTCAAGACCTCGTCCACATCCAGTACCCACTCCCTTTATTTTACACCTTATTAAAATCTGCCTTTCCCAGAATTTTTTCGCATTTGATGGCATCTTCTACCAACAAATTAAAGGGACCTCCATGGGCGCTGTTTTTGCGCCAAACTTTGCCATCCTGTATATGGATTGGCTTGAGACCTACAAGATTCTGTCTACAGCTAACCCATTCTTCTCCAGTATACTTGAATGGAGGAGATATATAGACGATATCTTCCTGATTTGGAAGGGACCCGAAACTACTCTGTTGTTGTTCCTAAATTGGCTCAATGACCATGTAATGGCCTTAAATTTACCTTCACACAGAGCAAGACTCAAGTCGCCTTCCTTGATTTACTTATCATATCTGAAGATGACAAGCTTTACACCACACTCTACCGTAAGCCAACCGAAAAAAACACCTTACTTGCTTACAATAGCCACCACCCACGTGCTTTACGAGACTCCTTACCCTCTTCACAATTCCTCCGCATAAGACGGAACGGTTCTCGGAAAGTTGACTATTTCATGGAAGCCAAGACCCTCTCCAAAAAACTGCTCACTAGAGGTTACCCTCGCAAACTAGTAAAGAACTCACTAAAACGTGCCTGGTACTGCCCACGTGAGACACTCCTGACTCCCAAACCCAAAAGCAATGACGAGAGGATGGTATGCGTCACAACATTCTCACCTATTTCTAATCTTGTGAAAAAATTTATTCTAAAACACTGGTCAATACTTAATGCAGGAAAACTGACATTTGAACGCCCATTATTTGCATTCAAGAAAAATAAGAACATAAAGGACCACCTAGTCAGGGCCGCTTTAGCAACTAAAAAAACCTCTCAGACTCTGACAGAAATATGGGGCCTGCCACCGACACTAGGCCACTGTCGCTGCGGAGGTTGCAGTGTCTGTAACCTCACCATTGAGAGCAAAAAATTTGTCTATGGGAACATTAATGTAACTTTAACACATTTCTCCAACTGTAACAGCCATAATGTTGTGTATGCAATCACTTGCCCATGTAACTTAGTTTATATTGGGCAGACGACACAGAAAATCAGAATTCGAGTCTGCCAACACCGGAGCAGAATACGGTGTCAAACGGCAAACACACCCTTGGTTGACCATTTTACAAACCTAGGGCATACAGAGGATGACTTGAAATGGCAAGTAATCAATGTGGTCCATCCGCCGCCTCGAAGCTCTGACATCAGCAGTATCCTGAACAAGGAGGAACTAAAATGGATTTTACGGACTAATAGTCTCCACACTAGATTGAACCGTATGGAGGACTCGACAAATCTGATCTGATTAACTGTTTTCATGGACCTCGAATTACACACTTAATGACCTTGTAATTATTATGGTTCTAATTGCCAATTTTGACACACCACTGAATCCTGCTGTGCACCTTGACCCACGAGATGGTTTCAGTACAGAGAATTATACTGTATAATTTGGTTACTTATGGTTTCTATCTCGAATTTTTAAATGATAAAATGTGAATCTACTGCCACATTACTGTAACACTGTGCTTTTAGTTTTTTAGTCACCTATACTATGCACAGCATAACTTGCTAATTCACCTGGCATGTACAACTCTTTTCGTTTTATACTGTATGCCAATATGTGTCTTTTTGTCAGCATCCCCAATTGAAACTATAACTTGCCAACGTTGATAGAGTCTGCATATTTCCTAACTCTAATGGATTGCCCGATATGCAGACACAGTCCCTGTTTAAATCAGTCACATTGCTATAAATTTACAGTTTAATTATTGCGTCCTGTGCCTGCAATTTAATGTGTCTTTCTATGTATTAACTGATAACTATACCTTTAGACTGTTCTCTTTCTACTCTCCTTTTGTGCTATGCCGATAATTTGCACTCAATATGCCTCTTCATTGTAAACTGGCTATTTCCTCCCTCAAGCATGGCGCCTACAACATACCAGCATGCGTGATGCGGTACGCTCTAGTTTGTAACTGGTGCACGCATGCCCACCCACGGCAGTCACGTCCGTATTTTTATTCACACAGCACACGCATCCGGTGTGCTTGCATTCACGACCCGATCCGCGGAATCGCCACAGGTAAGCTGTAGCGCCGAGATCTCTTAATGTGCGCGCTTCCAGTAGATTGTTATCCCAGCGGCTCACTGGCCATCCGTCTCCCCACAGGTATTCCCCATACCGCGCTCCATTGTGAGCCTCCATACTTTGAGCATTGTACGAGAATTTACCCCTCCAAGTATCGGAAACGGAGATAGGTAAGCCTTGGCCGCAACCGCATGTTTCCCTTGTGATAGGGAGGCCCTCCGCTCTCAGTGTAATTATTTCACTTTCTTCCAGCTCTCATTTTACGCCCCCGTGTAGACCAGGGTCCACGGGCGGGGCATCGCCCCTCTAGCCACTGTGACTGTGGCCTCCAGCTTGACTGGGTGCGGCATTATCCCTCTAACTAACTTGACGTGCGGTCTACAGCTCAGACCTACAGTATGTCTCCACCAGACCACGTTTACCCTCACAAGTATCACTTAATGCATGACTGAATAAGCAAGACGTCTCTAGATCGGATTATTAACACCCCCACATGGAAGTAATTTCATCCTTTGAGTAATAAGGTTGCACGAGCGTGCCGATTGGTGTATATAGTTTCACTCACCTTCTTGATATCGTCCACTAAGTACTCATCTTGAGAATACTGGCATAAATCCCTTAGTCTTCCTTAACTTCTCTAATTTTTTCCTTCCATCCTCTCTCTCTCCCCTCTACCCTATCTCGGCCCTTCTCTCCTTACCCCCCACCCTAACCCCTTGCCTTATTAAGGCTACTTCTCAGGCATTTAGATTGACCAATCCTGATGATGATCCCATAACCGTTGTTGGGGATCGAAACGTTGTCGACAACAACATCTTAACTCCGACTCGTAAAATTTTGATTGTTGTGGAGTACGAGATGTGTTTTCTATTGTGACTTGAGCGCAGCCTTTGATACGGTGAACCATCGTATTTTAGTTCACCGTCTCAGGAGCATAGGAGTAACTGGTATTGCGCTTCAATGGCTGCGCTCTTTCCTGGAAGGAAGATTCTTCCAAGTCTTCGAGGGGGACACCACCTCAAAACCTACCCCTTTAGTGTGCGGAGTCCCTCAGGGCTCATCATTAAGCCCCACCCTTTTTAATGTGTACATGGCCCCGCTGGCGGCTATTGTGGCCCCCTTTGGGATCCACACGGTGACCTACGCCGATGACACCCAATTGGTCGTAGCGTTGAATCAAGCTGATCAGAGGCCTAACGGCCTCTACTCATGTCTTGAGGAAGTATCAAAGTGGATGGGAGTGTCCCACCTCAAGCTCAACGGTGAGAAAACCGAGATCATGATCCTGGGCAATTCTCTAAACTTTAAATCCAGTACTATGTGGCCAGCATGCATGGGCCCAACACCCATCCTTAAGACCGAGATCAAGAGCCTTGGCATTTGGATGGACCAGAACATGACCTTTACGGTACAGGCTAGGAAGACGGCAGCTACCTGTTATGGCCTATTGAGAATGGCCCGCAAAGTGCTTCCTCTCCTCCCTTTCCAAGCTAAAAAAATACTTGTTCAATCACTTATCCTTTCCAGGATAGATTATGGAAACGCCTTATATCTGGGAGCCCCAGCCGCAGTAATCACAAAACTCCAGAATGTACAAAATTGTGCAGCCAGACTGCTGATGGGTGTGCCCAATCGCCAATCAGCAAAGCCTGCGCTACATTCCCTGCATTGGCTCCCGGTGCAGGAAAAAATTCGCTTCAAGGCATTTTGCACTGTCCAGAAATCCCTGCAAGGGAATGGGCCACCGTTAAACACGGCCATGATCCGTCCCTATAAGGCCAATAGGACACTGCGCTCAGATGAGCTCCACCTGGTTGAGGTCCCTAAGATCAAGAAGGCCAGAAGTGGAGGCCGGCGCTTTTCATATAACGCAGCTAAACTGTGGAACTCCCTGCCTCTGCATCTTCGCAGGGAACCCAGCCACTACGCCTTCCGTAAACAACTGAAGACACTTCTGTTCCCCTAGTCTCTGCTTCCTCTCTCTAGCTCTGGCCAGCGCTGGGATGCTCCCGGGTAGCCATGCGCTATATAAATGTTAAATAAAAAATAAAAATAAAAAAAATGTTTATCACTGAAAAGGCACCTTACCACTATATGCCTGAGGTCAGGAAATCTTTTGATTTCCAGAACCCTTTCACTTGTTGCTCACTTTATTGTATGTTCGTTCATGTTTACCGAATAAGTAAATAAACGTAATAAGGTCCATTGGGACAACAGTACACCCAACGCTGATTACAGTTTTGTGGTTATAGCTTAATACTGTCCATAATAGGCACCGTTGTTTCTAGTAATATGTACTTACATTCCAGACAAAAGTAAGGACTTGAAGAAATATATTAAGAACATTACTGACTTAAAGAGAGATTTAAAAGAGTTAGAAGCAACAGGTGCTTGGGAAGTAATAGGGAATGGATTTTCTACTATATGCAGATGGTTTGGAAACTTAGGGAGTGGAATTGTTGGAAGCATCTTGAAACCTTTAGTGATAATTGCTGTTTGTGGATTATTCTTGTATGTAATCTATAATGGATACAAACATGCACAAAAGAAAAGGGAATTGAACAGATAGAGAGCAGACGTAGAACTGGAAACCAGACAAAGCAAATACTATGATGACATGAAATTTCTGGAGGAATCCAGAAGAAAAAGGATGAAAACAACCAGATTGTTATTTGTCTGATAAGAGATGCCTATCTTTATGTGATGGCTTGATTCGCCATCAGAGGGGGATTGGAGCAGCGTAAGTTTGGTTTCACCTTTACACGTCACAAATACTTAACATAAAATGCACTTAGCACATGTTTCCTGTGTGGCCTAACAACATTAATTCAAAGTGTTGCACTTGACATCATTATTGAAGTGCATTCACTGTAGAATTAGAGAATTCATGCATAAGCTGTGTGCCTTAACAGTATTAAATTAGATATTCTTTGGAGACTTGACGAATAACCATCCTCACCTATTTAGAATGTATTTACTTTAGAAATGACAATATATTCATGAAATGTATGCACTAATGTTTCACCTTTGCATTTGAATGTAGTTCTTAGTCACATTTAACGACGTATATTCAAAGTTATTTTACCTTCATGCACTTTAATATGAATCTAATGTACTGACAAGTTATGTTCATTTGTGTTTCAAAGTGCACACTCATATTAAATGTGAACTTTTGACTTAATACTCTGAAGTTGTCCTTACTAGGCCTGTTTTCCATTCTTCATAAAATACTGTTTTCCCATTTCTGCTTGCATTACGTTTTCCTTGCAGGTGTTTTCACATAGATTGCTAGTTTGAGAATAGAGAGAGAGCCTGAGAAGAAGACCTTGAATGGGAACATGGAGAGCCAGAGCGTTAACTCAAGAGTCCTATTCAGCATTATTGCAACATGGCTTAGGTGACCAAGGACGATGTCATTCCCATTTCAGAGTCGGACATTTCGTAAATCTTACAGCTTACAGCATGAGAATGGAAAAGGACAATGGAACCCCTGATGATGCGATCAGAGGGGTGTTACCTGAGAGACTCTGGTGGAAATATCTAGTGTTCACCCTGCCTGATGTTATGCCACTTTTCTATGAGGGGTTTAACCCTCTAAGCTTTCCCTTTGACTCTTGCAGAGTGTGGCTTAAGCTAACACTCAAATTACCCTGGCCAAAGAAGACTCTTGACCTAGCTTCTGAAATGCTGATACCTTCCCTTATTTTCCACTTCCTGTACTGTCCCATGTTTTCTCATTTGTCTGCATTTCTCTGAATTTTGGGATCCCTTAGACTGTCGAACCATCCTCTTAGTTTGGACCTTAACTTAGTCGATTCTAGATTTTACTCATGTATAGAAGAGAGAATCGGAAACTCTCCTCTGAGCACCAAATTTTGTTATTGATCTTTTGTATTGCTGTGACTGAACTTCTTGTTTGTCTCATACTGATACGCCTAAACTTCTTTAGGAGGTTGGGTTTCCCAGTTGTTATACTGTATCTTTATAGCATGGTGCTAAGGTTTTTGTACCTTAACATGACTGCTAACTTGTAATAAACCTTCTTAACTATAGTGTCTGATTCATGATCCTTATTGTGTAGCCAAATGGGTTACAATGTTAATTGAAACTGATTGATGTAACGTTAACTCCTGTCATATGGCCGTTAGGGTCATTGTCGACATTGCTAAGTTAGCATGAGCTCTGCTGCCATGATGCTGCTTTTGTGCATGTTACTACATGACTTTATTTTGCAAGACTCTATTTGTGCCTTTCACATGAGAACCGTCTGCTTTCTGCGTTCTTTGCCTGTTCCTGGAGTTTAGTCTGAACACGATGTGCAAGATCGATAAACAATGTCCTTTGTTATTCTGTTCTGGTCAGTCCCTAGCACCTAGACAAAACATGCTAACAGCTGCTACTGCTGGAAACTCGTGCTTTGATATTAAGGGGATGCATGTTGTTCTAAAGCACACTTGGAGAGGGACCTTTCCAGGGAGAAGAGCTATGCTGTTCCTATGATGTAGAAATACCATCTAGGCACTAAGGTATGGGGTCTGCTGACAAAGCCCAGAGATCTTCTTTTATATAATAAAACTTCTTATAGCCAAGGGGAGGGTGGTTAGGCCTTATAGTCCTTTATCCACTGTCTATATACGATGACATCCCCCTTTCTAATCTATGGAATTGTGTTGTAACTTGCCCTTTAATGTGAGATTCTTTCTGGGAATGTTAAGTACATCAGCAGCCGAACGTGGGACCTGAGATGGAGAGTGTCGGTTGTGGGGTCTGCTGCTGGTGTGGACTGTTCTGGTGGGTGTAAATAAACCTTCTCTTGGAAACGAACACATGGAAGCCTCGTTTTATTACTGGTGACGAGGTCAGGACGATATACTTGTCTATGGGCAGAATAGAGCCAACCATGACAAAGTATTGTTCAAAGTACTGTCTAGACTAGAAGAACGTGGACTCACTTTGAAAAGCGAAAAGTGTAAATTCAGAGTTGGGTCTGTATCCTACCTAGGACACTCTATTTCCAGTGAAGGCATTAGTCCAAAAATTGATCTTGCAGAGGCAATATTACAGGCACCAGCTCCATTGAACAAAGACCAAGTGAAATCTTTCCTTGGTTTATCTGAATATTACTCAAAGTTTGTGTACAACTTTGCTAGTGTTGTGCAACCCTTAAGACTGCTGCTAAAAAAGGGTGTGGATTTTAAATGGACAGAAGATTGTGTTAATGCTTTTAACAAAGTTAAGAATGAGATTGCATGCATGCCAACTTTGGGCCATTTTGATGTACTCAAAAAGACTATCCTGACTACTGATGCCAGTGTACGGGGTTTGGGCGCAGTTCTATCCCAAATGGTTGATGGCAATGAAAAGGTCATTGGTTTTGCCTCTCGCTCATTGAAAGGAGCAGAAGAGCCTTACTCAGTAATTGAGCGTGAGGCGTTAGCCTGTTCTTGGGCTATCAATCAATTTAGATTTTACTTGTGGGGTTTACCATTTTTGGTTAGAACTGACCACAAGCCTCTTGTACACATGTTTGCTTGTAGGAATGTTGAGAGTACCACTCCCAGAATTAAAAGATGGGTTGAAGGACTCTGGGAATACAATTTCACAGTAGAGTACCTGCCTGGACTTAAAAATATTCCAGCTGATTTTCTTTCAAGGATGCCCTTAGACAAAATTATTTCGAACAGTGCTGACTGTTCAGTATCTTGGGTGA
This sequence comes from Calotriton arnoldi, assembly GCA_963921515.1. NCBI lineage: Eukaryota > Metazoa > Chordata > Amphibia > Caudata > Salamandridae > Calotriton > Calotriton arnoldi. The sequence goes on from CAWUFW010015682.1 coordinate 255,265, forward strand.
AGGAATCAGCACTTAATAAAGAGGAATGGAAAGTCAGTTCTGAGTGCGACAAGTCAAGGGAACCTGTAATGAGTTTGTTGTCAATGGGTGGCCTACAATTAATGATGTTCCCAATTGTGCAAAAGGTTACTGGAATGTTCGTGATGAATTGAACATTTCGCAAGGGGAACTTTTTCGGGGTGAGAGATAACTTCCTCCTTGTTTGATGAGAGAAAAAATAATCAATTTGGCGCATGAAGGTCATCTCGGACGTAGCTTAACTAAAGCAAGAGTCAGGGAATCCTATTGGTGGCCGGAGGTTGACCGACAAGTTGAAGAAGCTGTAAGGGATTGTACCATATGTGCTGGGAATGATAAATCGAGAAAAGTGAATGTTGCACCTCTCTCACCTGTTGCCATACCTGAACGTCCCTGGTCCAAACTTGCTATTGATGTTGTTGGACCTTTTGATATCTTGTCTCCCACAGAGAGGTTTGTGGTCATCATTGTTGATTACACATCTAAATGGGTCTCTGCTTGCTGCATGAGTTCTGTTGTGACAAAGAATATCATTGAGTTTCTTAAGGACGCATTCACGTGTGAGGGCATACCTGATATTTTAGTCTCTGATAACGGCGTGCAGTTCACTTCTCAAGAGAAGATGGATTTTTTAAATGATCTCTCCATCACTTATCACCGGACTGCTCTTTATACACCACAAACCAACGGCTTAGTAGAGAGCATGAATAGGCTGATAAGAGCCTCTGCTCAAACTGCTGTGGAAACAAGATCCCCTCACAAGTGCATTCTTAGAGAAAAATTATGGGCACATAGAAATACTCCAAACAGTGTGACTGGTTGCTCGCCGTTTAAAAAGCTCAAGGGTAGAGCAGCCGGTTCAAAACTCAATCCTGTGTGGTTGAGTGTAAAAGATAGGAGCAGTGTTGTGAATAATTGGAAAGTAAAAAGGTATCAAGAGAATTATAAACGAAGGTTTGATGCCAAGATGGGAGCACGAAAGTGTGTTTGGAAAGTGTGTGACCTTGTTTCTCTCAAAAAAGCAGTGTGGTCTCCCAAAGGTGAAACAAAGGGGCATATTAGCAAGACTCACGTTAAAATTATCGCCGTTTTAGCGGCAGGAAACTGCCGCTAAAACGGCGATAATGGGCTTGCTAATATGCGTTATAGAATTCCAATAGAAGCCCAGGTTAGATGTCCTGCACATCTAACCTGGGCTTCTATTGGAATTCTATAACGCATATTAGCAAGCCCATTATCGCCGTTTTAGCGGCAGTTTCCTGCCGCTAAACGGCGATAATTTAACGTGGGTCTTGCTAATATGCCCCTAAATTTTTTGGTCCCAAACGCATCAAGGTAATGAGAAATGTTATCATGCTCAGTGATGGTGATGTTTGGAGCATGTCCCGTTTGTCAAAATGTGGAAGAGAAGATGGTAATGTGGGGTTTCAGCCCCAGTCCAATCATTTCCAGTGTAGTGATGGAAAGGTTCAAGCTGATCTGCTTGGTCGCAATAATAGAGCAAGGAGGTCACCATCATATCTCCAAGATTACATTCTTAAGTGATGGTGTTATTTTTTCCTGTGGTCACTTTCATGTTCGATTCTTATTATAACTTTTGATATTTTTAGCACTCTGTTTGTGCTCTGCCGTTTATTTGTTCTTTCCCATGTCCTTTCCCTTTTTTCCCTTCTTACCTCTCATTAATATTGTAAAGGGAAGATGTGTTGTAACTTGCCCTTTAATGTGAGATTCTTTCTGGGAATGTTAAGTCCATCAGCAGCAGAACGTGGGACCTGAGATGGAGAGTGTTGGTTGCGGGGTCTGCTGCTGGTGTGGACTGTTCTGGTGGATGTAAATAAACCTTCTCTTGGAAATGAACACATGGAAGCCTCGTTTTATTAAATTGCAACAATGCTAACTGTTTTAGGTTTATGCGTTATGCTGCTGGTAGTGGCTCGTAAACTGCATTATAGAGCACTATAGTTAAAATAAACATTTTGAACTATAACAGTGACTCTGTCAATTCTTATTGTGGACAAGTACGAGTGAGTGAGCAAAAGGGTATGTCTTGCTACTGCGATTCCTGAGAGAGTCGGGAGTGTTGTGTTCTGGGTTGTCTAATCATTTGGAGCTTCGTGATTATGTAGGAGAACGAATGATACACTATAACTAGTCGGTTTGGGGATTTTGGGTACTGAGGTGGTAGGAAGGCTCAGCCCCTACACACGAGGCCCTGTTTTCCTGTGCATAGTTCTGTGTATGTGCAGAATCCCTGCAACATGGCACCGCCAACGTTTGGTCTGGTACTTATCTGCGTGACTCCTGAGTAGTGTTTGTGCTTGTCCACAATCCCCTCACATCTGTTTCCGGAGACAGTTGTGACGGTGTAGCCTCCTATATTGTGAAGTTATAGATTTTTCAAGCTTGAATTTTAAAAGGTTTTTTTTTACTTTCTTCTGCCCGTTATTGCGCTGCCGCTTGTCGGTTGTTATTCTCTTGCATTCATTATGGCGGTTGCCATAACGGCTCCGAACCGCGCTCCAGTCACCGCTTATTTGACTCAGTGTGGAGTCCCCAGTTGTGGTGCTGATCTTATTTTTGTTGTTGAGGCGGATGCAGCGCACCGCTTCGAGGTGTTTTATTTTTGTTTGGGTCACCTTTCCAGCAGTGGATGGAAATTATAATTTCTTTCATGAGTATATTGCCACCGCGATACCACGGGAATATCGACCTTATCGATCTCTTGAAGTTCCGTTAACGGCTTGGCAATACACCATATGGTTTAATGGCGCCCTTCCTCACCCTTTGACACCGGTCCGTTTAGGCCCCTTATCGATTGATGGGGCCATGTGGCCCGTTTTGGCTGGGTATACCCCACATCCAAATTATCTAACTGTTACTGTCGCAGAGCTACGCGTATTACATACATCGTTAATACGTATACATAGAGATGTTATACAGTTCATGTCGCGCAACATGCAGGTGGGACCACCTGGAGTTACTGCACATTCACCGGGATCCGGTGGTGTAGTTATCAGTCCTGTCATTATTAATTCGGTGATGGGCAAATGCCCGCAAAAAAAGGAGGAGCTTCCTTATTGGCTTGCTGAAAAATTTGGGCAACTCAAAGCTGTTTTTTCAAATACCACACCTGTGGAGAAGCACAGGATTCTAACCATGAGCTTACTAAGAGGCCTTGTTCCCGAATTAGCTGATTAGAACACTTGGGGTAGAGTGTTTGCAGTGGTATATTCGATGTGTTTTGGCACTCCCTCAATGACCGTTCTCCCTTTCATGATAAAACGTGTTCAGGATGAACATGGGGCCGATGCGGCCCTGGAGTTGGGAATGAGACTGGTAGAAGTGTTCGACATTGTTTGCGATATGATCCTTGCTAATGTGAAGGGTGAAGCAGTAAGCTTACAAGTGGCACAATGCTTGGAGGCTGTTGCTGACGCAGACAAACAGCGCCAATTGCCAAAGATTATTGCTAAAGCTTATAAAACTTTAGGGCGCAATAGTCTGGGAATTAAGCCTTTTACTCAAACTCAACCTCAACAGAAAGCCCAGACTGATAAGGATGGGCGCCCGTTCTTTCCTAAAAAGAACTGGAGAAATAAGAAACAGGGGCAGCAACAACAGAAGCAAGGTTCGCATACTGGTTCACCGACACCTGATTCTTCTGAGCGTACTTATGATTAGATCGACCGCGCGAAAATTTAAACTCCTGATAGATTCCAAGTCCCTGATTAGTGCTCTCCTCGTTCTTTGCAGGACACATCGGACTCTCAAGTCGGTGGTGGGGAGCGCCAGGATCGCGGCAAAGGTGCGACCACGCAACAGGGACGGGATCAACCTCGACAGTTTGACGTAAAAGGCAAACAAGAGGTACTGCCTTGTTTTCGACCCCCCCCTATCAAAAGAAGAAGGTTGCCGCTTTAACGGCGAAGTATGCCTCAGACGGTGAGAATGCTACTCCTAGACTCGACATGGGCAGTGACTCTGCTCGACAGCGCAGCGGGGGTTATCATAGTGCGGGAGGCACTGCGTCCCTGTCTGGAGGCGAGAGCAACTGATACCTTTATTACGGTAGAAACAGCAGATACTTGAGTTGCGCCCCCGGATAGACTCTATGAAATTGTCTTCCAAATTGAGGGTGATATACAGCGTACAATTACAGCGGTTTTCTGGGAAAATCTCACTTCCTCATATGACATTTTGTTGGCGGAGGCAGATTGGCCCCCACCATTTGTGCTTGCCGCTTCTAGAGGGGAGGACGTGATACTTCTGAGTTTTTCACATTACATCCCTCAGGAAGCTAAACAGGCTTACGCGTCTGAGTGGGCATTGGACCTTGCCCCAGCGGTGTACCGTAAACAGGTGGGCTGGGATAGAGATTCACCGGCACATGAGATACCATTACAGTCTATCTCACAGCCACAACCGCAATATCCAATCAGACGTGAGGCTAAAGCTCCCGTTTGTGACATTCTGACTCAATTGTAATATCAAGGTGTAATTGAATCCTGTGTATCACCGATGAATAATCCTCTTTTTCCGGTATCGAAACCGGATGGTTCATATCGCATTGTATTAGATTATCGAAATTTGAATAGTCATTGTCGTACGTTTGCAGTACAGAACGCACAACAGCTCTGCGCTAGTGAACAGCATTGTTCATAAAAAATACAAAACAATACTGGATATATCCAATGGTTTCTACAGTCATAACTTGGCCTCAGAGAGCCGTGACTTGACAGGATTTAGCGCCGTCGGAAATCAAAAAAGATTTACGCGCTTGCCTATGGGGTATAAGAACAGCCCCGGGGCATTTGCTGCACGTGTTGTGCCTTTGCTGCACAGCATAGATCCAGATGCGTACTCGTACGTAGATGATATTTATCTGACGGACGGCGAACCTACACCGCATCTTGTCCGAGTCGACCGAATTATTCTGTCGTTTGCCGACTATGGATACAAATTCAATTTTGCTAAATCGCACATCGCTTGTTTGGCGGTACTCTTTTTGGGCTACGAGCTCAATAATGAAGGTAGGGGTTTAGCCCCCCACTTTCTGGAGAAATGTGCACAATTGCAACCTCCGTCTACACTGAAGAAGCTTCAGTCTTTGCTGGGATTTTTAAATTTCAGGAGGACATACATCCTCGATTATGCCCAGCGTATGAAACCGCTTTATGCGTTGATACAACCTACATATTCTTCTGCCTACTGGCTTCCGGAACATACCCCTATTCTTCAATCTTTGCAGTCAGATCTACTAGCAACTAACTACTTCTTGACGTGTGATAATTCCACGAACCTGGCCATACGTATTGTACCGGGGACGGTGGGTTTCACTTACTTGACGTTCAACGAAGGCGACACAGTACCTATTGCATACAAATCACATTTCTACACAGCAGCGGAAATGCGATTTTCGAATGCTGAAAAGATTTTGACTGCGGTCCAAATGGCAATTCTGAAAGAATGTTTGCTGGCGCAGGGGAAACGCATTCTTATGGTTTCGCCTATTCCTGCTTTAGAAGCAGTGACTAAGGCAAGTGTACCTAACTCTAAGGCTCTGCATCCCTGTTGGATACAATGGGCTACTTCTTTGACATTGGCTGATGTCACATTTATCTTTGTTCCTGCTCTTCAGACACAGTTTTTACAGTATGAACATGTTCATCCTCCTCCGTTGTCGTTGCTTCCTTTAGATGAGTACAAATGTATCATTTATACCGACGGCTCGGCTCAACCGGCCATCGGGTCCAAACATGCTTATTCAGCAGCTTGCGCTATTGTGGCTGGTTCAATTGTAAATTGTGAATTCAAGTCTTCGATTGTGCATACACAGGCACTTGGGGACTGTACGGCGCAATTGGCGGAGCTGCGTGTTCTTGTTCTAGCTCTCGAGTTTGCTGATCCTAATGTGAATACTCTTATTGTGTGCGATTCTTACTACTGTGTTCAGTCTTATAATGACAACTTATTATTTTGGTCTCAGAATGAATATCGAGACTCTAAAGGCAGCACAATAAAGCATAAAACGCTTTGGGTTTGAGTGGCGGAGCTTAAAGAACGTCTGCCACTGACACAGGTTATATATACTCTTGGCCATTAGCATGTGGGAGCACATGCTGTTGGTAATTCTTTGGCTGACGAAGCAGCCAAATCTGCAGTAGCCACGTGTTCTGTTGCAGCTGTTACAAGATCCATGACTAAGATAGTTAATGAAATTTTGGCAGCTATTGCTGCTACGAAGGATGGAACTGCTTACCCGCAGGGCTTCCCTTCAAAGTATTCTTCTCATTTATCTCCCGAACAAGTTCCTTATGCTACAATTCCGTCAGTTGGGATCAGCTGATTCCCAACATGGACCGCAGGCTTCCTTTGATCATTGCCGCACACGAGGGCATGGCTTCTGCACATGCCGGGGTGTCTGCGACTGTCTCTATTTTACAGCAACGTTATTGGTGGCATGGTTTATATAAACAAACCCGTAATTATGTGCTTTCTTGTGACATTTGTCAGCAAATCAAACCTTCTACAGTTTTGCGACCACCACAAACACAGTTATATATATCAAGTCAGCCATTTGGCTGTGTATATCTTGATCACTGCGGTCCATTGACTTCTGATACTGGGTATAAATATATTTTTGTTGCAGTTGATTCATGCACTAGGGGCCATATGTATCAAAGTTTAGGTTTGCGCATTCTCAAATAGCGAATTATTGAGAATCGCTATTTGAGAATCGCAAACGAGATGTATGTAGGATTCGCAAGAAAATTTGCGAATCCTACATATTCTTAATTGCGATTCGCAAATTGCGAATCGCAGTTAAGGAAACCCTCTCCATTCATTCCTATGTGGCCTAGAGGCCCATAGGAATGAATGGGAGGACATTCTCAATTTGCGATTAGCAATTAGAGAATCGCAAATTGAGAATGCAATTTCATGGTTGCAAGGGTGTCCAAAGGACACCCTGTTGCACCCCTGAAATGAGCATGGGTGCACATGTGGCGCACATACATGCCACAAGGGCATGTATGTGCGCCACATGCCACTTTGAAAAATGCAAAAAATGCATTTCTCAAAGAGATCGCAAGTTACCACCAACCTGTAGTTGGTGGTAATTTGCGATTCCTTAAGCCATAATCGCACAATTTAGGTGCTTCATACATTTCATTTAAGGAATCGCAATTTGCGATTCCTTAAATGTATTCGCAGAAATAGAGAATCGCAATTTTTGCGATTCTCTATTTATGAATGCCTTTGGGATGATACATCCTGGGCGAGAAGCCATTCGCTCGCAAACGGGCCGATTCTGAGAATTGGCCCGTTTGCGAACGGGAAATGGGCTTGATACATATGGCCCTAGATTCCTATTGGTTTGGCCACAATGCAGTGCTGACGCTCGAAATGTCATTAGAGATTTGCGTCTTTGTCGGGACGTTTGCCTGTGGCACCTTCCATTCTTACCAAGGTCCAGCGTTCGCCTCTAAGGCGCACAAGGACTCGATGAAGTCTATGGGGGTGCTGGTGCAGTTTTCGTCTCCATATAGGCCTGAGGGCAATTCAATAGTGGAACGAATGAACCGTGACTTAAAGCAATCTTTGACAGCTAGGGTCTTAGGTACTGGCAGGAACTGGCTGCCCCATTGAAATGGAGTTCAACGTGCACTTACTAATCTCCCAAGAAGATCTCTGGGTGGGCGGACCCCATACGAAATGCTCTTTGGCATTAAAATGTTTGTGCCAGACCTTGATGGTCTCGACGTTGTAGTGGCGGCTGCAACATTTGACGTACATAACCATTCTACTATGTTACAGGACCTTCAATTGACCCGTGACAGCTACGCAACAGAACATATACCTTCTTCCACTGACACGGCAATGCTGATTCCGGTCACCGGCTGGCTTCCTAAGATTGGAGATCTGTTATGAGAAAAGCTGGAGAACAAAAAAGAATTTGGTCCCTCTTATCGTGCACCGGTCCCAGTTCTTGGTTTGAAGGGTACTCGTACAGTGATTCTACCACCTTTGCCTTGTCGCAAAGAAAACGGATACATTTCAGTCGACAATGTCAAACTACACCATCTGGCCAATTCTGAATAGTGTGAATCCGAGTGCTTCATGCAACGCTATTTCTTTGAATCCGATGGCTTCAGCCTCTTCGACTAATGTCCGTGTCGTTGAGGGTGAGATGGAGACTACTATTGACCTTTTGCATGTTGTGCCTTCATCCTCTTCCAACGCAGACGTCGAGTATGCTTATCCTGTGGATGAGTCCCACATTGAAGTACAAGACAGTCCTTTACATCATCAAGCTGATCCTGCGCTACCACCGTTAATGAACGTGGGAGCAAGCCGTTATTTTGGGGACCGCACGAGCTTCTCTTATGACTCTTCCTCCTCGTCTTCCTCTGTGGCACTTCCACCAACAAAAGCGAGTATTTTTTTCACTTGGTTCAAAAAGACTTACCTGGTCCCACCCTGGACCTACATCTGGTTGCTGCTTATCCTGATTTTTCATGTCAATTGGATTTGTGACAGTATTTTTCTTGCTCATCAATGGTCATTATTTGCCCGAACGTTCTGCGGTAAAGTTGGTCGATGGAATTCTGGCTCCACATACATCGTCCCACATCACGAAACGTGATCAAGCCCTTGTGAACATTTCGGCTTTTCCTGTTGCAGATGGCATCGTTTGGGATAAAGTAGCATTCGAAATCCATGGTCCGACGGAAGTCCTCAAGATAGGACATACATTCTGATGATTGGGATGTACAAGCAGTACATTCGTTGTTTTCTGATTTAAAGTATTATGCTGCTTTTGATGCTGAAGATTTGTATTTAAATTCTGCCAATTATGCTGATTTATTCTGTTATCAACACTATTGCCATCATTTCTTACACAAAACAAACACGTTAAGACCTGTTTTTAATTACACGCATTGGGAACATTGTCCAACTCCCTTACAGGGAGTTCTAAAACACTTAGAAATAAGTTCACCTATTTCACTGATTATAACACGTCCAATCCGGAATCCTATTTCTTTAAATTGACATTGCCATCACAATCTAAATGTATTCTCACACCCTCGAAATTAATAAATTCAAATTCATTTAGGACTGAATTTACCTTAAAGGGTTTTGATCACTGGAAAGATACCATTGATTTGAAATCGATTTGGGGCACTAAAGCTTGGCAGGTACAGGGAACTGAAGCTTTACATCGTGCATGCCTAATTCCGACTCAAATATTATTTTTAACTGACACAGTGCACCATACTACTTGTTTTGGTCTGGCTACTGCTAAGAATCTGAATATTTCGTCCATTCCGTCATTGGAGTATGATAATTGGTGTAAATACACAAATTATACCATTGATGTACTACAAGCTCTGTTTCGAAATAACAGTGTCAATATCTCTAATGTTGACCCCTCAGGATGGTTGTTGTGGCAAATCAATTCAAATGCATGTCAACTGCGTTTTTATGATGCAACGACCGGTTTCACACAAACTAGACCTGATCCCCGTTACCCACATTCACACTCTATCACCACATATTCGGTGGGTAAATTGTGCCAACAATGGTTGGAACACTCTACTCTGTCAGCAGTGAAACAACACTTGTCTCTCTTGTCGAGCGACATCAATTTGGCTGATTTTATCTTAGGTCCTAGGATTCCTAGAACAAAGAGATTTATCTATGCAGCATACAATGAATTGTGGAAACTTTCACAGATGGAAGCAGCGTTCTGTCTGCGCCAAATTGACAAAGCAAATTTAGAAAAAGTCCTTGCAGTAGTCGACAATAGCATAAATTCACTGTCTTCCCGCATTTATACCTTAGATAATATTGTTTCATCTGTTATTGATATTGTTCAAAGTGATGTATCTGTGTTACATCATGGTCAAAATCAATTACGATCTGCGATGCAATTTGCATGGACATTACAAACTCTCAAAATGGATAAAGTACCATGGGATTATTTGAACGCTTCTGCTTTGTTTTGGCCATTTAATCTAACTGATAAACAGAGATTTATGTCCATGAAAGACGCAACATACACGCTGTTACACATTGAGCAGTTAGAACACTTGCCATTTTCTGTGGCGGAGACCGATTCAGCAGTATGGTTAATTCATGGCGTTATATCTCTGCCTTTTTCGCTGTTTCAATTTCAATATTGTATGAAACCCTTCCCAATTGGCCGCTTTGAACCCCTAGGTAGTACGTTTCTTCATGAATTATGGTCCCTACCTTTCACCTACAGATGTCTAGTTTGTAAACACGTTAAGTTGTACGGCACTTGTAATGCGTCCGCACCTAATCTTGCTTGTTTTTTTAAAGGAACTCCCGTCCCAGCAATAATTCCTGCTCTCACATTGCTTTCTAACGGCAGTTATCTTATTTTGAAGAACCACGACTGCTGTGGTTTACGGGCAGGAATCCCGTATATAGTAACAGTCTCACAACATGTTACTTGTAGCAATGTGCTTTTATCGCCCCCGCATGGGAATGTAGATAGTTCCATTTGGCCTTCCATTCCAACTTTGAAAACCAATTTCAATAAATTAAGCAGACTCAAAGCGCTTTTATTTCAACGAGAAGTAGCTCTCACTTCGACTCGAGAGACCTTCGAATTGCAGGTGGCTAGAACATCTAGTGAGATTCAGTCACTGCTTAACACGAATCTCCCACTTCATTTTGGGGAGCTGATACATCAAATATTTAATGTGTCTGACACAGAACGCCTTGCTCATTTTTTTAAGCTTGTGGGATCCGGCCTTGTGAACTCTTTTCAGACGATCTTTGGAGTAATTCCAGCATTTATCCTTTCTATTTTTTCCAGCGTCTTTGGAGGGTTCCCATTATTACTGGTGCTAGCGGGTGGAATCCTGATTCTTCTGCTCCTGCTACGCAATGGCTGCCCATCATGTGGTAATGCACAGACCCGGCCAATTGCAACTGTACCGTGACCGAATGCAACAACTTTTTGGATGCTTGCCATTAGCGACGCTTAGCGTGAGTTATGGACTAACTTTTCGCTTTGCCTACTTCACTTGCATGCAACCTGTGTTCTACTGTCAGTGGTGCCCCTTCTATTGGGCCTTGGATTTATGCCTCTCCAATACGTCATGCACTGACTCGGATTAGGACCGCTTAATGGGTCCATTGGTTGCCCATGACCAGGCCTGCTCTCGGGATGGCCGTATGGCGCGTGCTGCTGCACTTTAGTCTAGGCTGAGTAAAATATCTGTGTGGCTGCACAGAACCTCTTGCAACGAAGTTTCATCGAATATCACGCAAGTTGCCCAGATATGCTCTTGGAGGCATCGGATTATGAGGAACACGTGTTCCTTCGAGCTACTTGATTGGATGGCATCCCTTTTTGCTACCAACGTTAGGGATGACCTTTTGCAACGAATTGCATTCTTAAGTTCACGTACTTTGATGGATTTTCCAACTCCATACTAATCCCGTTCTCAATGAACGACAATATTTTAAATGAAAAGAATTTTTTTTTTTTAATTTTCCAATTTGGCTTTTTCAAGCGCTTCTAGACTCTGCTTACCTTCGAACTCTGTTAGGGTCTTTTGTCTAAATACTATGTCCTTACCAAGGGGAGGGTGTCATATCGCCGTTAGGGTCATTTTCGACATTGCTAAATTAGCATGAGCTCTGCTGCCATGATGCTGCTTTTGTGCACGTTACTACATGACTTTATTTTGCAAGACTCTGTTTGTGCCTTTCACATGAGAACCGTCTGCTTTCTACGTTCTTTGCCTGTTCCTGGAGTTTAGTCTGAACACGATGTGCAAGATCGATAAACAATGTCCTTTGTTATTCTGTTCTGGTCAGTCCCTAGCACCTAGACAAAACATGCTAACAGCTGCTACTGCTGGAATATTATGGGGATGCATGTTGTTCTAAAGCACACTTGGAGAGGGACCTTTCCAGGGAGAAGAGCTATGCTGTTCCTATGATGTAGAAATACCATCTAGGCACTAAGGTATGGGGTCTGCTGACAAAGCCCAGAGATCTTCTTTTATATAATAAAACTTCTTCTAGCCGAGGGGAGGGTGGTTAGGCCTTATAGTCATTTTAATCTACTCTTCACTCTACGCCACTCTAATCTACGCCACTGTTCTCTACCGTGCACCACTCTACTCTACTCTGAAGCAATCTACTCTACGCCATTGCACTCAGTGCCACTACACTCGGCGTCATTGCACTCAGGGCCTCTCCAATACACTCTGCAACACTACACTCTATGCCAATGCACTCTACACTACTTTTTCTCAAAACCAATGCACTTTATGCCACTGCACTCTATGCAAATCTACTCTGCTCCACTACACTCTACGCCACTATACTTTGCTCTACAGCACTTTGTCACTGCACTCTACGCCACTCTGTTCTACTTTGCACCACTGAACTCTATGCCACTGCTCTCTACACTACTCTATGCCACTGAATTCCACACCACTGCACTCCACGCCACTGCACTCCACGCCACTGCACTCCTCACCACTGCACTCCTCACCACTGCACTCTTCACCACTGCACTCTTCACCACTGCACTCTTCACCACTGCACTCTATGCCACAGCATGCTAAGCCACTCTATTCTACTCTGTGCCACTATACTTTGTGCCACTAACTCTGCGCCACTCTGCTCTACTCCACTCTACGACACTCTACTCTATGCCACTGCCCTCTGAAAGACTGCACTCTCTGCCACTGCACTCTACTCTGCACCACTCAACTCTACCTCACTCTACTGCACTCTACACCAATGCACTCCATACCACTGCACTCTGCATCACTCCAGGCCACTCTAATCTGTTCTGCACCACTGCACTTCACGCCACTGCACTCTACACCACTCTACTCTACACCTCTGCACTGTACCCAACACCACTCCACTCTGCCCTGAACCACTCCACTCTACGCTACTTCACTCTGCTTTGAAACAATCTATTCCACTGCACTCTGTGCCACTGAACTCTATGCCACTGCACTCTACTCTACGCCATTGCATTCTATGCCACTCTACTCTATGTCACTGCACTCTACGTCACTCTACTCTATGCCAATGCACTCTACACCACTTTACTCAAACCCAATGCACTCTATGCCAATCTACTCTGCACCACTGTACTTTACGCCACTTCACGCTAAGTCACTCAGCTCCACTCTATAATACGCTCTACAATACTCCATTCTATGATGCTCTATTCTGTTAAGCTCTACTCCACTCTACTCTACAACACTACTCCACTCTGACACTCTATGCAACTACCTAGATGCCACTCCGTGCCACATTACTCCACTCTATTCTACAACACACCACTCCACTCTGACACTCTATGCCACTCCACACCACTCATCTCTACAACACTCTGCGCCACTCTATGCCATTCCACTCTCCTACACTACTCCACGCCTCTCCACTCTACGACAATCTACTCTGCTCTACACCACTCTACTCTATAATACTCTACTCCACTCTGCACAACACTCTCTGTGCCACTCCACTCTGCTCTACACCACTTCACGACACTCTATGCCACTCCACTTTATGACACTCTACTCCACTCTACGCCCTTCCAATTTACTCCCTCCACGACACTCCATGACACTCCACTTCACTCCATGCCACTCAACTCTACTCCACACCACTCTACGCAACTCCACGTCACTCCATAACGCTTCTCTCTACTTCACTTTACGACACTTCACTCCACACCACTCTTCTTTACCCCACTAACTTTTTGCCATGCTGAACAGCAGCCATGCTGGTGTTCAACATGGCTAAAACATATTGGAAAAGCCAATAGCTCTTGCATAGGTGAGACCTATTGACTTTGCCAGTGCTTGCTACATGATGAATTTAGTAGCAAAAATGTGTCATGGATTTTTCATAGAATTTGCTGGATGAGTGGGTTAGTTCATGACAACTTTCTTGATTTAGGACTTTTTACATTTGGAGTACATGACGCAGTGTGACATTCCGGCAGATTTTGCCCTGGTGCTGGCGACTTTTCATAAGTGGTCACTTTGCTTGTAGCATTTGCTATAGTTGCTCTCATTAGGAAGCATTAAAAAATGCTTGCCCTTCTAAAAATGCAAGGTGAGATGTAATAAGGCTGGGGCCTAAAAAAAGGGTCCTGCAGTGAAGGTGTGAACACGATTTCTACCAATAATTAATTGTGCATTATGCAAGCGTGCACAGAACATCATCTGAACACCTTCATTGCTCAAATATAATGTAACAACAGAGAATATAGGGGACAGTGCACGCTCACTTCAGTTGAGCATATAAGAATATATGCGACGAAACAAAAGGAGTCATTAGTTTATCCTTACTGGTAACATGTGGCGTAAGGCAAATATCACAAGAGCACCGCTCGAGTAAGATCTGGAACTACTCATTGCTCTTTTAAGTACTGCACAATCGCATATATATATATATATCACAAAAGACGCTCCTTCCGACTTCAATGGACCCGTGAGAAGTGGCGTGCTCACCGGCGGAGCAAGCCGGTAATGTCAATATCGAAAACCACAAATATGCACGCTCTCAGAAACAAGGAACTCCGTAGTAATAATCCACAAGTTGTTTATTCACAACGCGTTTCAGGGCAGAACCCCTTGATCACGTGATCAGGGGTTCTGCCCTGAAACGCGTTGTGAATAAACAACTTGTGGATTATTACTACGGAGTTCCTTGTTTCTGAGAGCGTGCATATTTGTGGTATATATATATATATATATATATATATATATATATATATATATATATATATATATATATTATCTACTGGCGGTCGCCAGTAGATAGTTATAGTTACAACCTATTATCCATAGGAAATCCGCGACATTCTATTTGAAATAACTCTCTTGCCGGTTGACGTATCTTCGCAAAATTTTCAAACTTTATGGCCCGCTCCGGTCCGCTCCTACCCTGAAAGTCTCGGGGGATTCGTCAAGCGGGGGCCGAGAAAAAGGGGGTCCCAAAACGCGTTTTCCCCATGCAATTTTCCATAGGAAACTTTACAAACGGCTACAGCCTCGAACTGCTGAACGGAATTACACCAAATTTGGCAAAGAGGTAGTTCTTGGTTCAGAAAGAACCCTTTTGTTAAATGGTGTAAATCCGTTCAGTAGTTGCTGAGAAAATCAAAAGTAAAAGATAGTGATATCTATGGCCGAGTAGGGTCCGCGTACCCTCAGCGCACCCTGCGCGCACCGTCCCGATCACGAGCTGCATGTTAATTGGCTGTCAGCTGGCTGTCAACATTCCGATTCAGGAAATGTTGGCAGCCATTTTGTCCCTCGGTAGAACCGAGGGACAGAAACAAGTGCGCAAAGCGCACAAAGGGGGCAGGGTAGAAACACCCTGACCCCCTAGGTTTGCTCAGGGGGTCCCACAAGGACCCCCTGGGCAAAAAAAAAAAAAAATTTTTAAATCGGCAGGATGCGCTCAGGGTGCGCGAATCCTGCCGAAAAAAAAAAAATCGAAGCGCGGTCTCCCGCGCTTCGATGTTAATTGGCCCCCGGGTGGGCCAAGTCCCGGGGGCATGCTGGGGGGGGGTTAGTTTTATGTATGGGGGCCTCAAAGGGCCCCCAAAGCCCCGGGGACAGCCACCCCCCGGGGCTTTCTTTTGAAAATGGTGCGGGAGGGCTCTGAGCCCTCCCGCAGTCCCGGGGACCACCACCTCCCCGGGGCTTCTTTTTGCCATTTAAAAACCTGTGTGGGGGGCTCCAGCCCCCACACGCCCGGGACCGCCACCTCCCGGGGCACTAACAAATTAAAATGGGGGTCCGTTTGGACCCCGAAGCCCGGGGACCACCACCTCCCGGGGCTGTGCTGATGTAGGGAGGGGGCCGCGCGGCCCCCCTCCTGGAGCTCTTGATGGCCCTGGGGACCACCACCCCCAGGGCCGGCTCCTGCAGTGTCCCGGGTGCCTACCCCGGGACACTGCTGTTTGCAATGACAGGACGGAGCCCGCGGCTCCCGTCCTGTCATAGCAAACTGCTTTGGATATTGGAAGAGAGAGCAGGAAACCTGCTCTCTCTTCCAATATCCAAGCACATTGCTTTCCACATGGGGAGCTGCATCTTAGCAGCTCCCCATGTGGAAAGCAATGCCGGCTCCCAAGGGACGCGGGGAGCCGGCGGGACTGTGGGGGATTGGGGACCCCCACAGTCCCCCAACGGAGAGGGCCAGCCCCGGGGATGGGGTCCCCGGGGCAGTAGTGGCCCGGGAGGGGGCCACGCGGCCCCTCCCCCCAAAATTTTAAAAATTTAAAAAAACGGAAAGGCCAGCCCCGGGGATGGGGTCCCCGGGGCAAGTAGTGGCCCGGGAGGGGGCCACGCGGCCCGCTTCCCCAAAAAAAAAATATATATTTTTTTAAAACGGAAAGGCCGGCCCCGGGGATGGGGTCCCCGGGGCCATAAATGGCCTGAGGAGGGGGCCACGCAGCCCCCTCCATAGAAAAAAAAAAACGAGGCCATGCCCCGGGGATGGGGTCCCCGGTGCCAATACAGGCCCAGGGAAGGGGGCCACGCGGCCCCCTTCCCGTTTTTTTTAAATATTTAATTAAAAAAATGGGTAAGGCCCTGGGGGATGGGGTCCCCAGGGCATAAAAACTGGAAAAGGAAGGGGTGCCACAGAGCCCCCTTCAGGGGACAAAAACAAATTTTTTTTTTTAAACGATCAGGGCCGCAGGCCCCGCCCCTTCCTTCACCACTCTGCAAACGCGCCCTGGCGCGTTTGCAGATGGGGAAGTAATTCCCGTTCAATACTGGGGGTCCCTGGGGCCAACTAGCCCACCAGGAACCTCCAGTATGCGTCAGGGGCTGCCTTGCATAGAGGTGTACAGAGGCCACGCCCTTTTACACCTCTCTGCAACGCAGCTCTGTGGCGCTTAATGGAGGTAGCTGGTGGGCTAGTTGCACCCCAGGGACCCTCAGGATTTAAGGGGACTTAATCCCCGACTTAAAACGCGCCACGGGGCGCGTTTGCACAGTGGTGAAGGGAGGGGGCGGGGCTTCAGGTGACATGTGTGCAAACAGGCCCCGTGGCGCGTTTTAAGATGGGGAATTAAATCCCCTTCAATCCTGAGGGTCTCTGGGGGCCAACTAGCCCAACAGGTACATCCAGAAAGCGCCACAGAGCTGCGTTGCAGAGAGGTGTAAAAGGGTGTGGCCTCTGTACATGTCTCTGCAACGCAGCCCCTGGCGCATACTGGAGGTTCCTGGTGGGCTAGTTGGCCCGTAGGGACCCACATGATTCAAGGGGACTTAATCCCCCAACTTAAAACGCGCCACGGGCGCGTTTGCACAGATGTCACCTCAGGCCCCGCCCCTCCCTTCACCATTGTGCAAATATTCTTCTAAAATCATCCGAAATACGAATTCCGATTTACTCACCTGTTATAAGGAGAGACCTCAGTGCTGTATCTTTCAGCCCAGTACTAATCCTGAAAAGTAATTTTAACTGTACTTACCAGTAACTTGAATTTCCTTCCATAGGATATCATTGACTGGTTTCACTTGGAAATTCTTCTAAGTGTGGAGTTTTGGAACTTTAAAATATTCCTCTAAAATCAGCCGAAATACGAATTCCGATTTACTCACCTGTTATCAGGAGAGACCTCAGTGCTGCATCTTTCAGCCCAGTACTAATCCTGAAAAGTAATTTTAACCGTACTTACCAGTAACTTGAATTTCCTTCCATAGGATATCATTGCCTGCTTTTTGCTGAAAAAGTTTCTAAGTCTTGATTTTTGAAACATACAAATATTCCTCTAAAATCAGCCGTAATCCGAATTCCGATTTACTCACCTGTTATAAGGAGAGACCTCAGTGCTGCATCTTTTAGCCCAGTACTGGTCCTGAAAAGTAATTTTAACCGTACTTACCAGTAACTTGAATTTCCTTCCATAGGCTAACATTGACTGGTTTCACTTGGAAATTCTTCTAAGTGTGGAGTTTTGGAACTTTAAAATATTCATCTAAAATCAGCCAAAATACGAATTCTGATTTACTCACCTGTTATCAGGAGAGACCTCAGTGCTGCATCTTTCAGCCCAGTACTAATCCTGAAAAGTAATTTTAACCGTACTTACCAGTAACTTGAATTTCCTTCATAGGCTAACATTGACTGGTTTCACTTGGAAATTCTTCTAAGTGTGGAGTTTTGGAACTTTATAATATTCCTCTAAAATCAACCAAAGTACGAATTCCAATTTACTCACCTGTTATCAGGAGAGAACCCAGTGCTGCATCTTTTAGCCCAGCACTGACCCTGAAAAGTAATTTTAACCGTACTTACCAGTAACTTATATTTTCTTCCATAGGAATCCATTGTCTGGTTTTCAGCAGAAAAGTTTCAAAGTGTCGATTTTCACAAACTACAAATATTCCTAAAAAATCGCCTGTATGACTTAAACGCATTCTTTCAACTGTTTACAGGAGATGCACCAGTGCTGGATCCAGGATCCAACACTGAGTAAGAAAAAGTAACGATAACAGTTTTTAACTTCTAAGTGAATTTCCTTCCATAGGATAACATTGGTGATTCTATGAGAAAAGTTTCTAAGTGTGAACTTTTAAAGTACAATAATATTCCTTAAAAATCACGACTGTAACCAAAACGCTTTTACTCAACTGTTTACAGGAGATGTCCCAGGACTGAATCTAGGATCCAGTCCTGTGGTTAGAAAAGTAATCCATAAAGTAACTAATTGCATTTAACTAGAAATTCACATTGAGCTGAATGTTGCATTGTGTTTGAAAATGTGTTGCCCATTGCAACAACTGTAACTACTGTACTTAAAAGTCTATTGCCTATGTGCAAAGTATTTAAACTAAAGTAATTCATTCTGAGAAAGTATTTTTGTAATGTAATGTATAATGTAATTACAATGTAATTTAAAAAATAAAATATGTAAAAAAATTGTTTCTAAAAATGTAGTAAATCAGTATGAAAAAAATTTATATAACAATTAATACATTTAAAAATTGACATTTACAAAACCTTTGAAATTCACTGAAAAAACCGTAGGTTTCAGACATGTTATAGTTACAAATTAGCATTTAAAAACCTTTGAAATTCACTGAAAAAACCATAGGTTTCATGGACGTTATAGTTACAAATTAGCATTTAAAAAACCTTTGAAATTCACTGAAAAAACCATAGGTTTTAGGGACAGTTATAGTTAGTTGGACATTGCACTCGTACAAAACCCGTGAAATTCCCCCGTTATAGTTAGTCCAGCTAACTATAACTCGCGCCCCGCAATGCACTGCTGATGACGTCACATATTACATCACTCATGACATGGTCAGTGACATCACTGATGACATCACTGATGACATCTCAAATGACATCACTGATGACATCATCCACGTGATAATCTGATGCACCTCCTCACACCCTAATATAACCTTTGATACACCCACTCTAAATTACAGACTGCCATTCGCAAAACCATAGACACTCCAACACCAATAACTACATACCCACTCACTGATTCTTAGGTCTACGCACACATCCACTCACTCACCCGTACAGTCACTCATACTTACGGTCACTCAGTACAGGACTATCATATGCACTCATACTCCTATATAGACACTCAAACACCGCCACTCATCCATAGAGGTACTCACACACCTAGTCAGTCATGCAAATAATTAAACACACTACCATTTACTCACCTATACAGTTATACACACACCAGCTCACTTACTCATACAAATACTAGCACATTCTTACGCTCTTATACAATCACTGATACAAGCACACACTCATCCATACAGCCACTATCACAATCACTCACTCTCGCTTATAGCTATTTATATACTCCAACACACATATATACTGCCTTTCACATATGTAGTTACTCACACATGTACCACTGGGACATACATTCACTCACTAACACACTCTTACACACACTTACCCACCCATACAGTCTATCACAGATGCACTCTTGAAACCATCCACCCAGTGAATCACCCACTCACACATCTATGCACAGAGTTGCACACACCCCTCCCACACAAACACTCAGGCACCCATACAGATACTCAGACAAGCATTCAATAACTCATATAGACACTCATGTAGCTATTCACAAACACATGCAGCCACTTACACAGCAACAGACAGACGGATACAGACATTCACCCAGTTTAGTCACTAACCCATGCATTCAGTAAGATACGTTAAATCACTCACTTATAGAGTCAGTCACGCACCTACTAAATCATCCATACAGACACTTACACACCCACTCATTCTTCAATACGTCTTTTCCTATATATATTAAAAATATTTAAACTTTACAGAAACACACAGTCACTGGATGATGTCATCAGTGATGTCATTTGAGATGTCATCAGTGATGTCATCAGTGATGTCACTGACCATGTCATGAGTGATGTAATATGTGACGTCATCAGCAGTGCATTGCGGGCGCGAGTTATAGTTAGCTGGACTAACTATAACGGGGGAATTTCACGGGTTTTGTACTGAGTGCAATGTCCAACTAATTCATAACTGTCCCTAAAACCTATGGTTTTTTCAGTGAATATATATATATATATATATATATATATATACATACACACTGAAAAAACAAAGGATACAGGGACGTTATAGTTAGGCTCACATTTCACTCATACAGAACCAGTGAAATTCTGCAGTTATAGTTAGCTGAGCTAACTATAACTTACGCCCCCGCAATGCACTGCTTATGACCTCACATATTACATCACTCATGACATGGTCAGTGACATCACTGATGACATCTCAAATTACATCACTGATGACATCATCCAAGGAGTGTGAGTGTTTTCTAAACATTTATGAGTGTTAAACATATACCAAGGTACTACAAAAGTTAAAAATAGTATACTTTCTATACTACTTATGAATGATACTATTTCTAACATATATTATGTGAGTGACTGTGTGTATCCATGTGTGAGTGAGTGTCTTTGAGCCTCTATATGTGTGTGAGTGGGTGTGTGAGTGGCTGTAT
Organism: Calotriton arnoldi; assembly: GCA_963921515.1. Lineage (NCBI taxonomy): Eukaryota > Metazoa > Chordata > Amphibia > Caudata > Salamandridae > Calotriton > Calotriton arnoldi. The sequence continues at coordinate 276,341 of CAWUFW010015682.1, forward strand.
GGGTGTATAAGTAGGTGTGTGAGTAGCTATGTGGGTGAGTGAGTTGCTATGTGAGGGACTGTATTGGTGAGTGAGTGGGTGTGTCAGTGGCTGTATGAGTGAGTGAGTGGCTGTATGGGTGGGTGAGTGGATATGTAAATGACTACGGATGAGTGAGTGGGTGTCTGAATGGATGTAGGAGTGAGTGACTGGCTGTGTAAGTGGCTGTATGGCTGCATGGGTGAGTGAGTGGCTGTTTGAGTGGGTGTTTGGTTAGGTAAGTTGGTGTGTGAGTGGCTGTATTGTAGAGTAAGTGTCTGTGTGAATGGATGTATGGGTGAGGTAGTGGAAGTGTGAGTGCTTCTATAGATGTGTGAATGGGTATGTGTTGGACTTGGCCCTTTTTGCAGGGTCATCCCTGAACTTTTTGCCTTCCTCCTGTACTTTTTCTGACCTGTTTTTGTTGGTTTTATGACTCTGGGCACTTTACCACTGCTGATCAGTGCTAAAGTGCATATGCTCTCTGTTAAAAATTGATGTATGGATTAGTGACTCCATGTTTGGCCTATTTGATTCACTGTCAGACCCTAGTACAGTGCACTGGTTGTGCCCAGGGCTTGTGACTCAAATGCTGCTGGTGGGCTTGCAGCACTGGTTGTGCCACCCACCGGAGCAGCTTGTAAAGTGTGTCTCAGGCCTGCCATTGCAGAGCCTATGGGCAGTCTGGTACTGCCATGTCGACTTGGTAAGTGCACCCACTTACCAGTCCCCAAACCTTCCCTTTCCTGCATATTAGTCACCCCTAAGGTAGGCCCTAGGGCAGGGTGCATTGTATGTGTAAGGTAGGACATGCCCTGGTGTGTGTGGCATGTCCTAATAGTGAATTACAGCCATTTTCGTTTTTCACTATTGCAAGGCTACCTGTTCCCCATAGGCCAGAATGGGCAGTTTGATTATTACATCTTATAATCCTAACTGACCCAGGGAACATGGTAGAAAAACGAATTTAGTATGCCTGAACTCAGAATGATAAAATACATCTTTTAATGAAGTTGGTTTTAACATTCTGTGTTTGAAAATACCACTTTTAGAAAGTAGGTATTTTCTTGCCTAACTATCCAAGCCTGCCTCTGCTAGGTTGTGTATTCCATGTCTGGTTTGTGAGTGACAGGGGCTGGGGATTCAGGAGGCAGGGTGAGTCAGCACAGGGCTGAATAGAGAGATCTGCATGGAGATGGGTGGGAGGAGTTGCACCTGGGACCTGAATAGGGCTGTGCCTTCCCTCCACAATGCTGGCTCCACCTCCTGTGGTGCGTCTGATGTCCCTGGCCTACACTGTGAAAGGAAAGAAGGAGTCTTGTCAACAAAGTGCTCCAGGACTGACCAGAACTGGTTTGGACTAGGCAAAGGCCTCTCTGCCTTCAGAGAACAAAGGGAAAATGAGTATAAAAGAGGGGACCCAAACCCCAGAACTTTAGATCACTTTTGGGAAACAAGAAGAACCTTTGCAGAGGAGAGGAACCAGAGAGAGAGACTGCAGGAGGAGACTATCCCTATGCTGTGTGCTGTTGGAGGATTGGCCTGCAGTGGTTGCCTGACTGCCAAAGAAAGGAGAAAGAACTTTGTGCTACTTTCATCAACTTGTAAAGGATCTCCAAGAGCTTGAGATAGAACTTGCCTCCTGCTGATTTCTCAGGGACAACAGACTTCACCCCCCAGCTCCCCAAGAGTTCTTTTGGAAGTGCCTGCTGCTGTGCTGGGCTTTCTGAGGGACTGCGTGTCGCAAGGAGCTGGAAGCGCGACTCACGAAGAAGAAGCGTCGCCCCCGCAGCCGAAGCGCCTCGCATCGCCGGAGAAGAGGATCGACGTCGCATCAGACGCCGCCGCATCAACGGAGAAGCGTGTCGCCGCTGCTGCAGCTGTCGCATCATCGCCGAAGCGCCTCGCATCACCGGAGAAGAGGATCGACGTCGCATCAGACGCCGCCGCATCAACGGAGAAGCGTGTTGCCGCCGCTGCAGCTGTCGCATCATCGCCGAAGCGCCTCGCATCGCCGGAGAAGAGTGTCGCTGTTGCATCAGATGCCGTCGCATCACCGGGAAGCGTGTCGCAGGGCCTGTCGCGGCTCAGAAGAATCGTTGAGTCGCCGCACGGCCGTCGGGCGTGCACGAATCGTGTCGCATCAAGAAGAAGACGCCATCTTTGTTTCATTGCACCGGATCTTCATCGCATCACGGCGCTGCTGGTCGCATCGCCACGGAAGCGCAGTAAGAAACCGACGCATCACCTCCCCACGCCGAGAAGAACCGACGCATCCCCTACGCATCAGTAGGGACCCGACGCATCACCGTTCTTGCGTGTAAGGAACCGACGCATCACCTTCCCTGTAACACTTTTGTTGTATAGCGTTACGCATCCAAAGGTACATTGAACTCAAAGTGTCGCATTTTACATCTAAAGAGAACTAAGCTATTTCTACCATTTTTGAAGTACAGTATTGTGGATTTTTGTCGTTTGTGGTCTTGTGGTAAGTCTATATAAAGAATACTTATTTTTGATATACAACCTGTGTGGTGTCCATCTGTAGCGTTGTCACTATCTTACTGTATGTGTTCACAAATGCTTTACACACTGCCTCTGAGATAAGCCTGTCTGCTCGTGCCAAGCTACCAAGGGGGTGAGCAGGGGTTATTTTAGGAGTGTATCCCCCTTACCCTGACTAGAAGCAAGGGTCCCTATTTGGACAAAGGTACCTACCTCTGCCAACTAGAGACCCCCTGTTCTAACAGTATGTAAGTGGTTTATTTATTTATTTATTTTAGGAGTTTTCTATAGCCCGAACATGACCCGTCCAGGTATCGGAGTGCTGTACAGATAGCAAAAAAAGTTAAACATAGAAAACATTGGTAATAAACAGATAAAAATACAGTTCGCGGTATGTTGTGCAAATGACAAATAAGTTGTAACAGCAAAAGCAAAAAGAAAAGGCAAGAAACAAAATATATACAATGGCTTATAGTACTCAGTATACAGAAATGTATTAAAGCAAGATAGTCTGAACTTTGTGAGATCAGGAACTACTGTTGAAGAAATCTATTAAGCAACAGCATTTTTTATCCTTTTTTGAAGGATGTGGTAGAAGGATTAGATCGCGTTTCAGGAGTAATTACGTTCCATATTCTAGGAGCAAGCCCAGAAATGGAGCGCTTATAAGTTTTTTTTGTTTTTTTTTTAACTTCTGTGGCCTCAACAATAGAGAGTTAGAACTTCTTCTATCTGATAGTTCAAGTTTTTTTGCCAGGTAGACGAGAGGGTTGTGATGAGGAGCCTTATGGGTCATGCAGACTATCTAAAACTGAATTCTGGCTTCGAACGGGACCCATTTGAGATATTTCATATCAGGTGTAATATGGTCGCATTTCCATGATCTAGTGATGAGCCTAGCAGCTGAGTTTAGATTGGCCCTTAACGGAGCCAACCGAGCTTTGGGTAGACCTGCAAGAGTGGTACTCCTGTAGTCTAGGCATGAAAGGACTAGGGATTGGATTGCTAGTTGAAAGTCACCTGGAGGTAAGAAGGGCTTAATTTTCCTTAAAGTGCCTAAATGGTTATTAGCTCCTATGGTAGTTGCACTGATGTGATCTTGCATATTGAAGTATTTGTCCAGTGTAACACCTAAAGATCTAGTAAAATCAACAACATGAGGGGAGCAGTTGAGCAGTGTAAGCTGTTTGAACCATTAATCTATGGGAGTGGAAAGATTGTGGGGGGCGATCATGAGAAATTCCATCTTGAGCGTATTTAGCATAAGGTGACTGTGGGTTAACCATTGTTGGGTTTTCAGTAGGGCGAAGTTAAGAGTTTTTCTATCTTCAGGTGAGGAAATTTTCATATATAATTGTGTCATCCGCATACATGTGGTATTGTATATTTTAATGTTTAATAATTTCAGTAAGCGCTTCCATGAATAAGTTGAATAACGGAGGAGAGAGTGTGGATCCTTGAGGTACCCCAATTGAGACTGGAGTAATGTCTGATAGGGTTTAATTGATTTTTATACGTCGAGCTCTATTATGAAGGAAGGATGAAAACCAGCTTAGGACGGGGCCAGATATACTCTTCCTTTTCTCCAAGAGATTTATCATGTTGTCCTGTTTGACCGTATCAAACACATAGGAGAGATCAAGGAGTATAAGCAGGTGTGGTCTGATCAAGTAGTCTCAGGGTGTCATCCACGATGTGTGTCAGAGCCATTTCAGGGCTATGGCTATTACCTGTTCTGAAGCCAGATTGGCAATGGTCAAGGAGCTGAAACTGTTCGATGTGGTTGCAGAGTTGTAAGTGTACACATTTCTCTAGAAGTATTGCAAGTGTCATAAGGTTAGTGATGGGATGGAAATTGCTGAGGTCAGACAAGTCTGCATTTGGAGTTTTTGGGGTAGGTGTAACATGATCTATCTTTGGGCAATCAGGCATCATGCCATGGGAAAGAGAAGCACTGACAATCTTTGACCAAATTAAAAGTATGGAAGAACACAGCTCTTTGATGAGTTTGGTGGGTAGAGAATCTTTGAAGTGATTAGAGGGTTTAATTGATATTATTGTTTTGAGTATCTCTGTTTCATCAGGAAGTTTGAAGTTAGATCTTGCAGCATTGTTTTTTTGCAGTGAAATCAGACAGAGGGAGCATATTTGTTGTGTGGGTGAGTGAGTGGTTGTGTAAGTGGCTGTATGAGTGAGTGAGTGGGTATGTGAGTGGCTCTGTGCATGAGTGAGTGGTTGTGTGAGTACTTGTATGGGTCTGTGAATGGGTATGCGAGTGGTTGTGTGAGTGGGTGGATGAGAGGTTGTATAGGAGTGTGAGTGGGTGTGTGAGTGCTTCTGTGGATGATGTCATCAGTGATGTCACTGACCATGTAATGAGTGAGGTAATATGTGAGGTCATAAGTAGTGCATTACGGGGGCGTACCTTATAGTTAGCTCAGCTAACCATAACTACTGAATTTCACTGGATCTGTACCAGTTAAATGTGAGCCTAACTATGACGTCCCTGTAACCTTTGGTTTTTCAGTGAATTTCTAATGTTTTTTATGTTGTTTCCTAACTATATTTTCCCTGTAACCTTTGGTTTTTAAGTGAGTTTCTAAGGTGTTTAAAATTTTTATTTCCTAACTGTAACCACCAACCTTTGACAGTGAATGTGTGAGTGAGTGCATGAGTGTCTCAGTAGGTCTGTGAGTAGGTGTGTGAGTGTCTGAGTGGGTCTGTGAGTAGGTGTGTGAGTCTCTGAGTGGGCCTGTGAGTGGGTGCATGTCTGAGTGGGTCTGTGAGTGGGTGCATGAGCCTGAGTGGGTCTGTGAGTAGGTGCATGAGTCTCTGAGTGGGTCTGTGAGTGTCTGAGTGGTCTGTGAGTAGATGCATGAGTCTCTGAGTGGGTTTGTGAGTCTTTTCTGCTTGTTTTTCTGCCCTTTTATTCCCTTTTTTTTGTCCCTTTAAAATGGGGGACTGGTGCCACCGTAATTTCAATAGGGAAGGGGCCCCAATTTTGGCCCCGGGGATCCCAGCCGTAACTGAATGGGGGAGGGGGACCACCCAGCCCCACTCCATGGGCCGATTTCGGTCCCAGAGACCCCATCCCCCAGGGTCCGGCCATGTTTCCCTGGGTGCCCTGAAGCCTACCCAGGGCACCCTGTGTGCTATGGGACTGTGGGGGGAGCATCAAGGCCCCCGCGGTCCTAGCCGCCATTGCCATTGCACACAGGGAGCTGCTGGAAATGCAGCTCCCTGTGTGGAAGAGCAAAAGTTTCATATCTTTCCCTGCCCGCATGTATGCAGGCAGGGAAAGAGATGAAACCTCCTCTTCCAGCAGGCAGAAACGATTTGACAGCTTCCGCCCAATGGAACTGGAGTGTTTGCTTTTGCTTGGTGGGAGCTGTCAGCTCCTGCCAAGCAAAAGCAAACAGCTATATCCTGGGGATAGGCACCTCGGGACACAGCAGGAGCCGGCCCGGGGGAGGAGGTGGCGATTCGTAGGACCATTAATAGCTCCACTGGCTTCTGTGTTGATGGGCTGGCCCTGGGGAGGTGGCAGTCCCTGGGTTGCATATGGGAAGGGGGCAGCGTGGCCCCCTCCCAGTATTTTTTATTCTTCAAGCCCGGGGAGGTGGTGGTCCCCATGTTCATGGTGGGTCCGTTTATCCCCCTGCAAATTTATTGCCCAAAGGAGGTGGTGGTCCCCGGGGCTTCTAGAAGCCTAGAAGGGGGGGTCCACTTGGCCCCCCTCCATTATTATTAACAAAGCCCCGGGGAGGTGGTGGTCCCCGGGGCTTCCATCAGCCCTTGGAGGGAGGCCCTGTGCACCCCCCCTCAAGCCGAGTCCCAAGATGGATGCCAACACTTCCTGGTTGAAGTGTTGGCAGCCAATCAAATTTCAGCACGGGGGCTGTCGGATCCTCGGAGGATCCATGTCCCTAGATATACAAAAATTTGGATTTCTTTTAATAGCTCAAAAACTACTGAACGGATTTACACCAAATAACAAAAAGGTTTTTTTTCTGGACCAAGAGCTACCTTTCTGCCAAATTTGGTGTAATTCCGTCTAGCGGTTCGGGATGTAGTCGTGCCTGAAATCTCTATGAAAATGAACATGGGAAAAACAGTTTTTTTTTACCCCACCCCTATTTCTTGACCCCCGCTTGACGTATCACCCTGAAACTTTCCGTGCACAACTAGAATTACTGGCGCACTTTTTTGGGCAAATTTCATGAAGATTTGTCAAACGGCGCCAAAGATGTAGCAAGTTAAAAAATGCTTTTCCTATGGAAACTAGGTCCTAACTATAACTACCTACTGGCGACCACCAGTAGGTAATATGTATATGTATATAAAAAATTTTTTTAAAGGCGACCGTGCCGAGACACATCTGTCCAGTGTGTTTTGCGACGTGGCAATACATTTTTGATCTCATACGAGCTCCAGTGAATGCGCTTCATTCCATGTGGCCAGGATCGGCCGCAAAATTCAACATTTTTACGTGACGCACCTTCACGGGATGCGGCACCCACGGTGTGTTGAGCAGCGGCTGGTGGAAATGCAGAGAAGAATGTATATACATACATATATACACACAGATCCCATCCATTGCAAACACCACAAATTTGATATACACTACCAGCCAGTTAGTCACAGTTTCCTTCCACTATGTTCTGTCAGCATCTGTTATGTTTTTCCTAATTTCAGTCAGATTTGGAATTTTATATTGTATGTGTCATTATGCACTACATAATTAATGACTGAATTAATAAAGAGCAAAAAGAAGAATCGTGCTCGTCTAGAAATGTGCATGACGAACAATTCACTGACTGCCCAACATTAGCTTTTCTTTTCGTAACAGAGACAGACTTGTAAATCTACTCAGAGGCTTGGTCTCAGACATCCACCACGCCGGCATCCAAACATACTTACTTACATACAAACAATTGCATGCATGAATTTAGGAACCCACACATTCCAGTATTGAAACTTACCTCATCTGACGTGCTCCCAACTACAGCTCCTGCTTGGCTGGCTGTAAGAATCATGAATTTGCGCCTCCTGCTTTGGAAACAGCCCACACAAGAAAGAAGAAGTGGCTGCTTTATGTATCGGGCGCCCAGTTCAGGTTTGTGGCAGTGCACCTGTTTAAAGGTGCACCATGGCGCAACCGTTAACAGTGCCCCTGATTACAATGAATGTGCTGCCCCAAGGGCAACTGCAAACTCCACCAGGGTCCATCTTGCTTTAGCGATTGTCCTGAGAGGCTCACCTCTGCTTAGCTGTGCCATTCTGACCCCCTTCTCTTCCCAAAATTTCTTTAGACCCATGACCCTGTGTGCGTCTATGAGAATTAGGTCTTTGGGCTCTAGGGGTTCTCCACCCTTACAGCCACTTCCAGGCCTCCTCTGGGGTAATAAAAAACCATGACTTCCCCTCCGCCACCACCCGCAACCTGGGCGGGAAGAGCATTGCATATTTTATGTCCTTATCCCAGAGCGCACGTTTTACCTCTAGGAAGGATCTTCGCATCTTCTGCACCTTTACCATAAAGTCAGGGAAAAAGGTTATTGTAGAGTTCTCAAACTTCAGTGGGGGGGCAGTGCGAGCTGTCTGTAAAATTATGTCTCTGTCTCTGTAGTTAAATATTCTCGCCAGGGTAGGGCGGGGGGGAGCACATTTATGTCGGCATCCTCTTCCCTCATAGACCACTCTTTCCGCTTGCATACACCAATCCATATCTGCCTCCCAGTCTCGGAATTTAGGCCCCGTTATTCCCTTCCATGTCCTTGCTATATTGCGCTTAGCAACCATACACCCCAGGGAGATCCAGGTAATCTCCCTCGCTGTAAGGTCGGTTGCATCCCAAACGTTAAGGAGGCACCATCGGGGTGAGGCCCTTACCTCTTTTCTACACACAGTTAGCAATCTTGATGTTACTTTCTCCCAGTATACCTTAATAACTGGGCATTCCCACCATTGGTGTATAAACGTTCCCACTTGACCCGAGCTCCTGGGGCACAATGGTAAGCTTAATGTGCCTATTTTAACTAAAGCTGTACTGGTATAATACGTTCTATGTATAATCTTTACTGTACCAATTTAAATCTAATACATTTAAAAGCACACAGAGAGGCAACACAATATTTAAAAAATGCACAAATGCAATGAGTGAACAATCCAGACTCTTCAGTAGTATGCGGTATATTCTTTTTAATGTCGCAAGATGATTGAATACAGCAGCCATGCAATACACCAACGCGTTTCGCCCCAATGGGGCTTCTCAGGCAAGATAGGAATCCTCCAATCTAGCAGTGATCGCTGACGTACACAGTACACGCTGATACATTTTGTAACGATAGCGCAAATCTTTTCATCAGTTCCCAATAATGAATATAATAAATTCCTCAATTTATTCGATTACTTAAATCAGTGGTTCCCAATTGCTTAAAATATGTAAAATCCGCAATTTATTTTGCGAATCCAGGTTAACATCTCGTATGTTCACTATGATAGGTGAAACTCCAAATATTGAAAGTTTATTGAACGTTGAATGTCCAAGGCCGGCGGCGGGTTGAGAGGCACGGCGTCTTACGGGGAGCCATTGATGAAATAAACTTTCAATATTTGGAGTTTCACCTATCATGAGTGAACATACGAGAAATATTAACTCTGATTCGCAAAATAAATTGCGGATTTTACATATTTTAAGCAATTGGGAACCACTGATTTTAAGTGTCGAATAAATTGAGGAATTTATTATATTCATTATTGGGAACTGATGAAAGATTTACGTACTGTTGCAAAGTGTATCAAGCAGTGATTGTGGCACGTCAGTGATCACTGTGAGATTGGAGGATTCCTATCTTGCTTCTGAGGAAGCCCCATTGGGGCGAAACGCGTTGGCCGTATGTGCGAGTTGCTGTGCTCAATCATCTTGCGACATTAAAAAGAATATACCGCATACTACTGAAGAGTCTGGATTGATTCACTCATTGTGCATTTGTGCATTTTTTAAATATTGTGTTGCCTCTCTGTGTGCTTTTAAATGTATTAGATTTGTATGGTCCCAAGGCAGTGGACCAGGAGGTGGGCAACCTGAATTTTGAAGTATATCTACTATTTGTGTATAGTAAGGTGGTGCAGTTTTTTATCCCGGACTGCCTATTTCTTTGTTTATGACCAATTTAAATCGGGAGCGTATCGCCACCTCACGGGGGAAGCCAATGCCTCTTGCCACTCTTCGTCATCCATGTCTCCCACATCATCTACCCATTTTTCGCGCAATTTCTCCAAAGGTTCAGGTGAATTATTCAGTATCTTCCTATAAGTTAATGATATCGCCTTATCCTTTATGTAGTCGTCCAAGAGCCTATCTTCTAAAGGTGAGGAGGCCGGAAGTTCAGTACCTTTGGGGACTGCTTTTTGTAACACACCGCGAACCTGCAGGTATCGAAAGGTTTCTCCTTCATCAAGCTCATAGTCCCTCTGAAGGTCTCTGAAGGGGATTATACTCCCTCTCGTCCACAAATCTCCAACCCTAGAGAGACCGATCAGGTCCCACTTATCGAACCCCAGACGCTTGGCGAGTAGTCCCAGTTGTCCTGATTCTAAAAGTGGAGTGGCCTCTGTTATCTTGTTTTTCCACCCCAGCACGGCAGATGCCGTGTGCCATAGAGAGACAGTCGATGAGGTTGGTGTATGTTTGGGAGCTTCCTTTTTACCCCCATAGATTGCTCTTAGGTAAGTCCCTGGGGACATATTATGTCTGTCCATCCTATAGGCTGGTTCTGTTTGCGGCAGATGTACCCAATGATTCATCACCACAAGTTGAGATGCCCAATAGTAATATTGGATTGCTGGGAGGGCTATACCTCCATTATACCAACTTTTCATGAGTTTGGTCAGTGCTATGCGCGGGATTCCATTATTCCAAAGAAGCATGCGTACCTCGGATTCTATTGCTTGAAAGTACCTTTTTGGTACAAGGTATGGGGTGTTTTGCAAGATATAAACAAACCTGGGGAATGCCCTCATTTTATACAGGGAGGCTTTGCCCAGTAACGTAAGGGGCAGGGACCTCCAGTGCTGTACGTCCTCTTGTAGGCGATGCAGTGGGGGAGCCAAGTTTTCATCATAAAAAACTGTTGGGCTTGTGGTGACACAAATCCCTAAGTATCGAAACCCTTCAGTAACCACTTTAGCAGTACAGACCCTGGGAAGGTTGACTTCTGCATCACCAAGAACATATATAAGTGACTTGTCCCAATTGATAGTGTACCCTGAATATTTTTGAAAAAGGGCAAATATGTGTAATATCCTGTGTATTGAGGAATCTGGCTTCGCTAAGTAAAGCAAAATATCATCAGCATACAGGGAAATTCTGTCTTCCCATTCTTCTGTCCACCTAAGTCCCCTGATAAGTGGATCGCCTCTGATCCAGACTGCTAAAGGCTCCAGTATCAATGCAAATATCAGAGGAGAGAGTGGGCAGCCCTGTCGCGTACCTCTCTGCAACTGAAAGACCGATGATCTTCCACCGTTCACTGTTACTTGTGCTAGGGGTCCTGAATAGAGAAGCTGTACCCATGACAGGAATTTCTCCCCAAAGCCAAATCTCGCAAGGGCTACGAACAGAAAGGGCCATTTGATCATATCAAATGCCATTTTGGCATGTAATAACATTATTAGTGCCTCTTCTCTAATAGTTCCTGCCCTACCCAGTACTCCATTGAGGCGCCGCAAATTTAGTGCTGTATTTCTACCCGTCATGAAGCGTATTGGTCCGGGTGAATCAGTTTGTGTAATAAGGGGGACAAACGAGTGGCCCGAATTTTGCCCAAAATCTTAACCTCTGGATTTAACAAGGATATGGGCCGATAGGACCCACAATTTTTTTTTTTTTCCAGTTTTGTGTATCACTACGATATTTGGCATTCTCTGGCTCTCCGGTAGGATACCTTGCGTTACACTTTCTTCAAACATTTTGACCAAGTACGGAGCGATCGTGGATGCATTAAATTTATATAATTCGATTGGTAATCCACTCAAGCCCATTGCCTTCCCAGATTGAAGCGCCCCAATTGCTTGTACCACTTCTTTTTTGGTCAAGTCGGACTCTAGACATTCCCTATCTGCACTTTCCAAAGAGGGGAGGTCGAGGGTGGCCAACAGTTCTTGTGCCTCGGTTTGAGTAGTCACCCCTTTCGGTGTATATATCTGTTTAAAATTCTCTGCAAACTCTTCTGCTATTTTTTGTCTATCTGTAAGCAGGGTTCCCTCCCTTGATGTAATCTCAAACACCCATCTGGTGGCCTTTTCTCGCTTCTCCAACCATGCCAATAATTTACCCGCTTTATACCCCACCTCATATATTCGGTGCTTGGTCGCTCGGTATTGACCTTTGGCCGCCTCTTCAACAATATCTCTGTATTCTTTCTGTTTGATCTGCAATCTGTGTTTGGTGTCTGGGGAGTCTTGCGATATCAGCTCGTGTTCCAGCATGCTAATTTCGTTCTCTAATTCAAGCAGCTGCTTCTGTTTTTCTTTTTTATGACCAATTATTGCTGAAATACCCTGCCCCCTGATCACTGTCTTGTATGCCTTCCACATCGTCTGGGCTGAGTCCACTGACCCTTCATTTTATTGGAAGTAGTTATTGGTCGCCTCAATCAAGTCCTCTCTTATTCCTTTCATTACATTTGATTAACAGGTAATATCAAAGAAAAGAGTATGCAGTTCCTAAGGAGTCTGACAGTAACTTAGGGTGTGTACAAATAACTGGCTACCAAGAGGAGGATGGGAATCCTCCTTCGGAATTAGTGCCCTCACACACCAGCCCGCTGGGTGTCATGCTTCATCATTGGGCATGCTCCTCGTCGGGTCGGCGCTGCAATACTCGACGGGCACCTCAGTGGGGCTCTTTGGCGGAGATCTTTTTCCATACGGCAAGGAAAAAAGATCTCCGCCAAAGAGCCCTCACTGAGGGTGCCCGTCGGTATTGCAGCGCCGACCCGACGAGGAGCATGCCCAATGATGAAGCATGACACCCAGCGGGCTGAGGTGTGAGGGCACTAATTCCGAAAGGAGGGATTCCCCATCCTCCTCTTTGGTAGCCAGTTATTTGTACACACCCCTAAGTTACTGTCAGCCTCCTTAGGAACTGCATACTCTTTTCTTTGATATTAGTATTAGGGCACGTATGCTGGACCTTCAAAGCCCTTTCTGTCTCTCCTTGTTGTTAGCATTTGATTAACAGGCACAGACCTCCATCCACAACTCAAGTCCTCTCTTATATTTGGTATCTTGAGATACCAAGGGCTAAGTACCATCCCATCTTTATTGGAAGAAGGCATACCTCCATACCGCGAAATCATTTGGGAGTGATCGGAAATACCTCTCGGGAGATGTCCAACTTCGGTGAACATGGAGAGCTGCTCGGCTCTTCCAAAAATGTAATCTATGCGGGACAGACTTCCATGGGCCCCTGAATGAAAAGTATATTGGAGTGGAGATATCTACTAGGCCCACTGCTCTCAGAAATTCATCTAGCGCCTTCCCAGGGGCCTCTCTTGGTTTAGCTGGGTTTCTGTCTAAACCTCCATTAATGGCTGCATTGCAGCCCCCTCCTATTAATAAATCTTCCTCTGGCAGATTAAGTATATGTAATCGCAAAACAACCAGGGCAGAGGAATGTAATATAGGTGGTACATAGAGAGAAGTAATGTTTACCAGCCTGCCTTCCCAATACCCTGACGGAGTCACAAACCTACCCAATTTATCGTGTTTGACGGCTTTTACGCAGAAGAATACACACCCGTCTCGAGCCTCTCGTATACCCCGAGTGGGCCACCAGCCTATATCCCCATCTATTTAATGCACAAAAGGAGGTCCCTTGTATGTGGGTGTCTTGCAACAATACCACATCGGGTGCTTGTCGCTTCAGATATTGCAACACTACCCCTCGCTTAATTCTATCCCCCAACCCGTTTACATTCCACGAAAGTATCTTAAAATTGCGGGACAGCTTAGCTAACTTCGAGTTATTATGCATCTCTCAGTTTCTGGAGGTGCTTTATAGGGATATGGGAGATTGTGTATGTCACCCGGGGTTTCCCCACATTCCTGAGGGTTGGTGCAGGCGCGGCTGACCCCCTGACCTTGTGCGATATCTCACGTCTAGTCCTTAATTCCTGCTTAGCACTTGTACCACTAACTTGTTCTGTCATGTTCAACTTTAAACATTCAAAAACTTTGTAATATACCCTTTTGTAACTACCCATCCCTCCCCCGCTCCCTGCCTCCCTACAGCATGGACTAAAAACTGCCCACCCCCAACTGTGCAGAGCGCCTGTGTACCCTTATCCATTGAACACAATGTAGGGGAGCGCAGCTTAGTCGGTTCCCAACTAATCATCATTATCCTCCTAAAACGTATGATCTCTAAGCCTTTCGGATACTTTTCCAATTAGAGCACTTTGAACCAAATATACCCTATAACTAGTTACAAGTTGTCTGTTTTGTTTTACAGCTCTTGCACTGACTCATCCAGCATCTCACTACTTAATCCCATCGACCCAAACTAATATACTTAACAGACTCCTGTGTCTTCGTTCCAATCAAAGAATCCATCAGTGTCCACCAGGGTCCATCTTGCTTTAGCGATTGTCCTGAGAGGCTCACCTCTGCTTAGCTGTGCCATTCTGACCCCCTTCTCTTCCCAAACTTTCTTTAGACCCATGATCATCCTGCCAACTCTCTTGTCCCTGTGTGCGTCTATGAGAATTAGGTCTTTGGGCTCCAGAGGTTCTCCACCCCTCCAGCCACTCCCAGGCCTCCTCTGGGGTCATAAAAAACCATGACTTCCCCTCCACCACCACCTGCAACCTGGCCGGGAAGAGCATTGCATATTTTATGTCCTTATCCCGGAGCGCACGTTTTACCTCTAGGAAGGATCTTCGCATCTTCAGCACCTTTACCGTAAAGTCCGGGAAAAAGGTTATTGTAGAGTTCTCAAACTTCAATGGGGGGGCAGTGCGAGCTGTCTGTAAAATTATGTCTCTGTCTCTGTAGTTAAATATTCTCGCCAGTATAGGGCGGGGGGAGCACCCGGCTTTGCCGGGCCTCCTGGTACCCTGTGGGCACGTTCCACTGAGAAGTACCGGGAGAGAGCACGGGGCTGTAAATGATTCTGCACCAAGTGTTCCACAAACAAGTCCCGGCCTGTCCTTCAGCCCTCTCCGGCACTCCCAAAATTTGCATGTTATTTCTAGGTGAGCGCCCCTCGTAGTCTTCAAGCCTTGCCTCCAGTTCAGCCGTCATTGATTGTAGCTTCCTAACATTTGCTTCCAGTGTTTTGGTCGAATTCTGAAGTGTGGTGACCGAGCTCTCTGTGGCTTTCACCCTGTCCCCCAGATTTCTCAGATCTGCATGCATTAGCGTTACTTCAGCTGTAACGTGTCAATTTTATTCTCTAGTGTCGAGTGGACTCCCTGTATGGCCTCCATAATATCCTGTAGGGTCGGAGTGCCGTCTGTCACTTGCTGCTTTGCACAATGCGTTTCACTTTTCTCCTCCGTGGTGTCTGCTTTGGAATGCGCATATTTGTCTAATTTTGTTTGGTGCGTTGGCTTGGGCCCTTTTTGCGTCGACATTTTGCCTAAACTTGCCACTGTTACCCTACACCTCTTTCACCTGCGCTATATATGTTGTATTACTTCCTGTTTGAGGTGTCTCTTGGGTCCCAGCGTTCACCTCAGCCAAGGCGCTTCTTTTTCATATATGCAGCGCGGGGTTCAGCTCGCTGAGCCTTCATCTACTCAGTGAGGTCGGACATTCATTCCCCGATCGCCACGCTCTTCTCTCAAAATGGCAGCGCGCCGGGGGACTCTGGGCCGCTGAGAGCGTCACAGCAGTCGCGCTCCCTTTCATTCCTCCCGCGACCTCATTCTGCCAGATATATCCACCTTCTATGTCTGTGCGGGTTAGTACTGCCTTGGGGGGCAAGCACTTTGAGTTTGGGCTGCTCGCACGTCTCCAGTGAGACGTTGACATACACTCTGTTCTTCCCACCGTCTGGCCGCCGAGCACTCTTCTTTTACGAGGGTGGGGTCGGGGGGCACCCGGACCGGCGCCTACCTTACCACTTCTCCGCTGGTTTTATGCCGATCACGCTGAATCAGGCAGCAGGTCCGCAACGCTACACACCCCGGTCCCTCCAACTGCCGCTGTAGAGCACCTCCTTCCCTCAGTGTCGTAGGCAGCCCTCTGGCACCCCCCGTCGCCGCACAGCAAGCCTGCCGGTGTTGTTCGCTTGGGGCGGGGGGGAGGGGGGGAGGAAGAGAAGGCAGTCTCTCACCCCGCCGAGCTCCACCGCCGCTCCTGCTTCGCGGGCTGTAGTCTCCTCTGCGATCAGCGCACACGGGGCTCCTCCTACCGTGCTTTATCAGGCCTCCCCTCTCGATCGGATTCTCCGTCTTGGGGCAACGGGATTTTGCTATTTTTGGGCTTGTCACCCCCGGATGAGGTGGGGACTGCAGGGGATGATTCGTTGTGTGGCTAAAGCGGATTATTTTAACGGATTTTGAGGTTTTGAATGTCCGGTCGTCGGAGCTCTACTCCGGTGCAGCCATCTTAGTTGCCAGCTGGCCACGCCCCCCCAAGATGTTTTATTTTTTTGTAAAAGCTGGACCACATCGGGCAGGGATTTGGAGGAGGTGGGTGATGTGTTAGTGGGGCACTGCCCTGGTGCATTTGAGATTTAAGGTGTTTCTTTAATTGGATAGTTGTACCTCAGCCTCAGGGGGTACGGTATGCTGAATATAGGATGGTAGCAGGAGAATTTCATAAGATCCAGGGAGAGATTCATCTACTGGTCCTTTATCCAAGTGCTCCTGGACCCTTAAAAAACTGTAAAGCTCATTCAAAATGTGGCTCAAGCCTAAGGGCCAGATGTACGACCATTGAATTTTGCGACTCGCAAATTGTGACAAATTGCGAGTCTCAATTTGCGAGTCGCAAAATTCAATGTACAACAGTGTCTTAGACACTGTTTGCTATTCCCAATGGGGTCGCAAATTGCATGCCTCATGAATATTAATGAGGCTGTCGCAATTTGCGACCCCATTGGGAATGGCTGGCACTCCCAGGGATGGTGGCCTGCTGGGGTCAGCAGACCACCATGTCTGGGACTGCTTTGTCAATAAAGCAGTTTTTTTTTTTTAATGCAGCCCGTTTTCCTTAAAGGAAAACAGGATGAATTTAAAAAAGAAAATGAAACTTTTCAGTTTCATTTTTAGGGTGGGCAGTGGTCCCTAGGACCACTGCCTGCTCTTAAAAAATACTGGCACATCTATTCACAAAGGGAAGGGGTCCCCTGGGGACCCCTTCCGGTTTGCGAGTGCCTTACCACCCTTCTGAGAAGGGTGGTAAACTGTGAGTGCTTTGCAATTGCGGTCGCAAAACAATCATACATTGGGTAAGGAATCGCTATTAGGAAGGGACGCCCTTGGCACGCCCCTTCCTAATAGCGAGTCGCTAACCCTATTTTGCGAGTCGCTAATAGGTTAGTGTAGGAAAGTAGGATCTGCTTCTTATGGTTACCCCCACTTTTTGCTTGATATTACACTGTTTTTGACTAATCTGACTGGGATCCTGCTAATCAGGACCCCAGTGCATCTGCTTTCTCCCTAAAATGTAATGTCATGTACTTTGGTACACTCCAGATTGGATACTGGGGTACCCTTATAAGTCCCTAGTATATGGTACACATGTACCCAGGGCATAGGTACCCCAGAGTCCCTCCCATGGGCTGAAGCATGTATATGCCACCCATGAGAGGCCATGCAAAATGGAACTACAGGCCTGCCATTGCAGCCTGTGTAAGATGGTGCATGCACCACTTACTTTAGATATAGGTTTACTATATCTATAGGTCACTACACTTAAAACCTATAAGTCACCCCTATAGCAGGCCTTGACAATCCTGAATGCAGGGTGCTGGGTTTTACTTGAGAGGGTGCCCCTGCATGAGCAGAGCACCCCTGCATCCTTCGTAGACCATTCTCCCGGGTTGTCGGTGACGCAGCCAGACATATAGGTAGAGGTGCATTATATGCTCGCGTAAAATGCTATCTCGAAAACGGCTGCAACAAACCATGTCGTGTTTGGTATCAAACACCTTGGAATCATACCTCCACTCCGGAAACCGGTGTGAGAGGTATGATTCGACCCCTCAGAAGCAAGCTTCGTGGGTCCCTGGTCTTCCCGGTACCAGCCTTCTCGACCCGGATAGCACAAAATGGATGCTGCCGACCAAAGACACATTTCTGCCCTCCTGCTGCTGAGCCAAGCTCGAGCAGAGGAAGGCAGCACAATAGGCATCCTGTCACAGGGAGTTGTGACCACCTCCCAGACAGGATTTAGTGTATTGGGGCTGGGTGGGTGCACTTCCAAGGTGCCTGAAAGTCTGAACGAGGGGCACATTTGGTGTCCCTGTGCATAGTCCAGTTCAAACCAGTTCTGGGAGCCGTTGGCTCCTGCTCTGGCGCGAAATTGGACAAAGGACATGGGAGTAACCTCCCCACTGTCCTGACCCTCCCCTGGGAGGGTCCCCTGAATCTGTCCAACCCTCTCCCGTGGATACAAGGGCTTACCTGGCTGTAGGACTCTAGATTCGACATGGACAAGATTCTGAACAAGAAACCACTGACCTTCGACCGTCTGGACACTCTGGACTTCGCTGGACTTCGACTGGGCCCGACTTCGTCTCCCTCTCTGTCCAAAGCATTGTCTGTGCCCGTGCACCATACAGGCTCCGTGCAGGACCTATGGAGCATCAGGGACAACTGAAGTATCTCCCTTGGGGTGAAGGAGTCACTCCCCTGCGTTTGCAGGCACCGTAACACAACTGACCAGTCTGCTGATCCTGAGCTCCTGCAGACTCTGAAGGCTCCAGCAACACAGGAGGTGGGTTCCTACGTTCCTTGAGGTTGAGCTGCCCTCTCACCGAGTTTGAGGCCAATATCCCTCGTGGGGACCGCATAACCTCATAACCTAAACCCCTGTGCACCGCGTACTTTTGCAATTGCATATGCTTGTTGGTGTTCTCCAACTTTGTGCATTGGGCTATTGATAGCCCCCACCTCTGCGCACATTTCGTACAAAGGACTCTGGCCTCCTCACATTCTGTGCCCTGCAAGCTGTGTCTTTGTGAAACTGCTAGAGGTCCCCTCGCGACTCCTGTGCCTTCGGCCTGTGGGTCCATTTGAGGGACAACACTACTTTTCTTGGGCTCCCCTGGTTGCTCAAGGCCTGCCCTGACTCTCCTTGCTGTGGTGAGTCCTCTGGTCCTTGCTGGGCCAGACCGTAACCTTCTATGACCTTCTGCATGGGTTGCCGCTGCCAGGGCTTGTTGGTGCTCCCGCCGGACACCGACCCCTCAGCACTCTACATCCTTCGTGGGGCAGCTTGTATCCGGCTCCTGGTTGTCCTCGACATCTCCTGGTCCTTGCAGCTGTAGAGTCAAGGTCTCCTTCTTCACACCTGAAGCACCCGACATCGGTGGGCATTCGTCTACCGAGCCCCTGGTCACTCCTGAGTGACCCAGACTCTGTCCTCTCTGCTTTCAGGTTCCTTCCATCAAGAATCCACCTGCGGATTCCACCGGACTCTTTTCTTCTTTCCAGCAGTGGCATTTCTTTGGCGACTCCCATTGAGAACGACAGTGGTTTCCGATGCCACTTCAGCCCTATGCACCCGGCTTCCCTGGCATAGGCAACTCTGGTACTTTGGTATCCACAGGTGGGGTGGCTCTCCAACCTTCTATGTTCCAAAGGGTTTCCTCGTAATCCACTGGGATTAAACATTAAAACTGCAACCGCGACTCTCCCATTGAATTGCACGTAGCACGCGGTCGTGTTCTCACACTGCACCCGTCTTCCGTGGGGTCCCTACTTACTCACCTTGGGTGGTTCCTTGGGGTCCCAGTGATTCTACACCCTCTAGACACTGTCTTGACTCGAGTCGTGGTTCTTATACCACTATTTTAGTATAGGGTTTGGTCTCCCCCTGGAGTGCTCTTAGTGCTACTTACCATTGTTTCTGTGCTACAGTATTGTGTGCTTTATGTTTATCTGATTGTAGCAGATACTGTGAGGTATTTAAAGTGTTATAATAATAAATATATATTCTTATAACTACTGTGTGGTTCTCCTTTCATTTAACCAATACAATAAGGTTGCATTCTGGTAAAACAAGCTGCTTAACATTCCTTCAAGACTAAGCCTGAAGGCTGCTCTCCACAGCTACCACTTGGATAGCTTTCTAAGGTTATGTTTGATCTCTTAAATCACCATAATGGTTGTTTGGACTGGTGCAAGGTGCCCACTTTAATTAGTGGACATCATATACCAGGCCAACTTCTCACAGTTAGCTACTCGCAAAATAGGGTTAGTACATTGGGCTGACCTATTTTGCGGTCGCAAAGGATCCGAAATCCCCTTTGCGACTGCAAATAACGGTCGTACATCTGGCCCTAAAAGTATGGTGTCATAGAAACAACTTTGGTGCAAAACTGCCCTGCATTAGGAGTAATAGCAGAACGATCAACAATAGGGCCACTCAGCAGAAACACAGTGCACAATAACAACTGCATCTACACCAAAAGGAGGCAAATTATGCACCTAAAAAATGCACTGGGTACATAAAACCCAAATGTAAATGCCTTAAGCAAAGAACCATATATAGTGAAACATAGAACAATGCAAAGGCTGTCAGAGGGCACTCCTTAGCTGTCCAGCCACATTCAACATGGCAGAAGAGACCAAGTCGTGCAGGAAGATGCTGAGGAGGAGAGGGCCAAGAATCGTCGGACCACATGTGAGGTTATTGTGCACACAATATCAGCATGTGCTCTCAATGCAATTACTGGACGTACCCACAAACATGCTTGTGGGACTACAGGAAGACCGGGTGCCAAAACTAGTAATAGGGATGGGCTTACCACTACTGGTCAAGCTGCTAGCAGTTTGGCCATTGGGTTCTAATTTGAGAAGTATGATGCCAGAGTACATGCCTTCAATGTCACCAACCACCATGTATGCTACCAGAGTCCTATGGCAGTTTTGCATGATTTACACATGATGCCATAGTACTAAGGAACAGTAGTATTGTGTCTGTAATGAAAGCAAACTGCCCTAGTGGGACGTGGTTTCAAGGTAACATTTCACATTAAGGAACATTATGACCACAAACTACTGTTGAATTCATGCGACATATTCTGCACAGCCACCTAACACATGTTTTTTTACCACATTATGCCACAGTAAAACACCACATAAGGTAAAGTACGGCCGGTCTTCAATAAGAATCACTAAAAGAAGTGTCTGTGTATTCGACTGTGTGCGGAATATGTCCCCATTCTTTCGCTGCACAGAGGGAGAAGCACTGCAGTACTCTGCATCATAATATTTTGCTCCAGGAAGATCAATATAGTACTTCTTATCTGGCTGCAATTGCCACCTGACTAGGAACTGCCACACCCTGACAATGATGGCAAGACTCTCGCTGGGACGTCCATACAGTTTGTGCACCACACGAATGAGTTGGGCACAATGAGGCATACCTAGAGCTTGGAGAGTTGGTTTGGTACATCATTTTAGAGAAACGACGAACCCCTTTGAAGTTACTTGGGTCGTTGATCACCTGACCGCCCTGTTCCTGTGGTGGCCAGTATATTTATATCTATATATATTTAATTTTTTTGCACATATGCAGAGTGACTACTAAACAAAGGTCCTGACGAATGCCACTGGATTCCTTTAGGGGACTAATTAATGGCAGAAACATGTTGACCTACATCTAGGGATATATTGGTTTGATCCCCAGTCCTCTCTTTTTTAACCGTGTCCTTGAGGCCACCCAATAAAGATTTAGTGGACCCAGAGAGACAATTTTAAATCACTACTCTTTTTTGCACTTTGCCCCTCATTCACCTCTTTCTAAACGCTCATCTTGAGAAAACTCCACAGCTCCTCCCTTCGGGGAGTTGTAGTCCACACCTCAGTGTGAGGAGGGAACCCATATGATGAAGCATGTCACCTAACGGTGAGTGAGGGTTCTCGTCCTGAAGGGAAATTCTCCACCCTTTCTTTCTTCACAGTTCTTCTGACATTACACGACTTCTAGTTTTCTCTTCCTTTTTTTTTACATAGAGCCAGGCGTACTCTGTGTGATATTTAGCAATTTGTAGGGATTAGTACCCCCTTTCTTCCTTTGATCCCCGATTATCCCTTGTGTGTAGAACAACTCTGTTCCCCATCACACAGTGTTGATACGAAGATACGCAAGGCATGATGCCTTAGGCAAATTCTTAAAATAATGCTTTTTGACTAAATGCATATAAAGCGTGTTAAATTACATGTCTGCACAACATAGTTACCGACTGATCCTTTTCCCCTCCAACATACATCTGAGATACTGTGCCCTGGATTCCTGGTGGTTTGGTTGGATTTGATATTTTTGTCAGAATAGCTCACAGCATGGTGGTCCCCGAGTATGGATTACAGATTAAGAAACAGTTGACTTGATCATTTTGGTTTCAGGCATTCATCTTGATAAAACTGGAATAAAAGTAGGAGGCTTCAATTGTCTCTTGAAAGCATTGATCAGCAAGTCCCACAAATAAAGGAAATATATAGGGCTCTTCCTAAGAGGTTCAAAATCCAGACTGTTCCTTCTAAAGAGAGGTGTACAGGAGGCATGGTCCAGGACACAAAACAGATGCCATGAAAGAGAGCAAGATGCATAAAAGAGGCCTAGATTGGTGTGAATTTAAGAAGTCCAAACTGCATTAAAAAAAAAAAAACAGTGATGAAAGTGTGTTTCCCAGGGGAGTATTTCTAGATGTCTGAGTCCTGTAACGTGGCCCTTTTCACTAAAAGCTGGCCCAGACAGGGGGAATCGGCGGGTCGGTAATGCACTGGCATCCCTGACAAGCCACAGATCGCTGCCGCAGCGCTAGCTGGTGAGTGAATTGTGAAGTTTGCTGCTACCCAAACCCAAGTATAAACTGCAGCGACAGCAACACATGTTCGAAAATAACATATTCGTATTCAGTTTGGTTAAAAGGTGGCTCTTGCTACATTTTGCAGCATGGCGCCAAAACCTCTCGAAGAAAAAGAAGTGATCGTAAGTGCTGGCTTCAGAAATGCAGATCTTAAAATATGTAATGTTTAGGAGCAAACATTAATTCCGTTTGTCGCTTGGTGGCAGCGGCTTGTTTTATGGGCTGGAAGACAAGCAGGCCGCTTTTGGAATTTTTGGAAGCTGTTATCTTTTGGGAATGGAGTTGAAAGCCCTCGCCCCGTTGGCGGGTCGCCGGTTAGCAGCTCTTTGGTTGCGCTCCCAAGTTTTATAGAAACCAGCTTCTTCAGATTCCTGTGGTCTCCATTAAACTTGGACGGAGAAGAGGGGGGTGAAAGGAGCGCTGAAAGAAAACCCTGGAAGCTCCACTAAGGCTCCGCCTGACAGCTTCCCTCAGCATGTCGCCTCAATTGTCAGTCAGGGGTCGAGGTTGTAGAGTGTCACCCGGCTTGTACGTGATGACACTCACGCGCACAACACCCCTCGAGACCGGGCTCGGTCCGAGGGTATATAATAAAGGGGCCAAGGTCGCACGTGACCTAACGGCCGAAGTAGTAATCTGTGTGCCGGTGTTTCCTGTCACCACCGCAAGTAGGCCAACCCTCTCCCCTCACCTATTTACACTGGCGACGAAGGGCGTGTATACGGACCCTCGCTTTGCGACACCGCCAGCGCGCAGCTCACCCAGCTAGTAAATGAGAGAGACGCGAAGAATTTAAAAAAAAAAGCGGCGTCAGATTTCACCTGAGGAGGACGGCGCAGCTTCCCACAGGCCACGCTCCCGCCGGAAGAACACAGCGAGCGCAGCTGAAATCACCACAGTGTATCAGCTGTGAACAGCCCGAGCGGAGGTCACGAGAGGACGCCAAGACAGCGGCAGTACTCAGCGCGCCAGATAGGAGGAGCTGCTTCAGCGCGAAGACTGAGAGAAATAAAAGAAAAAAAAAGTGAGTGGTTTCTGCTGCTAGCTGAGCGCCCCAGATCAGACAGAGAAAGCCCACAGCGTAGGTCTAATAAGCTGACCCTAAAGACACGTGCACAACCTTGCAGCACCTCGCAGGTCAGTGGGTGCTAGGACACGGTCACTGCACAGCGCCAACAGGCTGCCTGGAGGACTAAGGAGGCTGATTTCAGAGGGGGTAGAGGAGCACACCATCAGCGGGAGAGACGCAGACTAGGGGTGAGAGACTGTTTTGGGTTCACCCTGTACACACAGCTGCGCAGGTCAGGCCAGGCCACACGCACAGGAAACACAGGTCGAACTGCACTAGCAAAAGAGAGAGAGAGTGCGCAGAGAGAGAGAAAAAAAAAAAAGGGGCTCTTAATAGCGCAGGATCTGACATAACAGTGGGTGCTGGCATCAATAAAGAAGTAACATGGGGGACGACCCGGCAGAACAAGGACCAGCACACACAACTCCCCATTCGCATGCCTCAGTGACGCCACTGCCACCGTTTAGCCAGCTAACAGACCCAGCCACAGCGGCACCGCGATGGAAGCGCTGGGTGGGACGCCTAAATCACTACTTCACCGGAACCCGCGAGAACGATGGGAAAGTGAAGCGCTCTTTGCTCATGCATTTTGGAGGGGAGGAGTTATACGACCTGTTTGAGACACTGCCCAATACCGGCGATGCTGAAGACTATGAAGCCGCGATTGTAGCTCTAAACAGGTACTTCGATCCCCAGATGAACCCGGATTATGAGCGATTCAAGTTACGGCAGGCACGACAAACTGAGGCAGAAACAGTAGACATGTATTATGCCAGACTCCGGAAACTTGCAGTCACGTGCACAGGAATAGACCACAATGACGAAATAAGAGCGCAGCTGATCGCAGGATGCAAGTCTGTTGCACTGAGGCGCCTGATTTTGCGACAGCCGGGAATCTCGCTGGATGAGATCTTAATACTGGCTCGATCCCATGAGTTGTCCGACAAGCGTGCCGAAGAAATGGAGACTGTTCGGATAAGGAACACGTCAGCAGCTGCTACGCCGAAGCAGGTGCAAGTGAAAGAGGAGGCCGTAGAGACCATTCAACGGCGGCCGTGGGGGAATCAAAGACGGGGCACGGGAAACAGGCCCAGCAGCAAGTGTGGTTACTGT
This sequence comes from Calotriton arnoldi, assembly GCA_963921515.1. Taxonomy (NCBI): domain Eukaryota; kingdom Metazoa; phylum Chordata; class Amphibia; order Caudata; family Salamandridae; genus Calotriton; species Calotriton arnoldi. The sequence goes on from CAWUFW010015682.1 coordinate 301,099, forward strand.
GGATTCGACCACAGGGAAAAAGACAGGTGCCCAGCGAGAGGACAGGTGTGTGCGAAATGCGGCAGGGCAAATCACTATGCCAGTGTCTGTCGCGGACGAGGAGGAAGGGCACGTGGCGGCGCAACTAGAGGGCGCCAAGGGAGTCTCAGGAATCTCACTCTGGAGGATCAGGAGGAGTCTGACGTTGCAGCCGGTATTGCTAGTGCGGCATACTATGAAGACGAAGACGACATTTTCGTTGTTTCATTCGCTGGCCGATCGGGCAGGAAAGGTCGCCCACCCCCACTGTGTCATGTCAATGTCAACGGACACCCTGTACAGGCCCTCATCGACACAGGAGCCTCGGTGAACGTTATGGACTCTGAGCAATACGACCGACTGAGGCCCAAGCCACCTCTGGTTCCAAGCAAGGCTAGGATCTTCACGTATGGAGGCACCGAACCCATACCGCTGAGGGGAATGGTAGAGGTAGAAATCTCGAGTGACTCTCACACAGTGATGACAACATTCCACGTCACAGAAGGGGAAAAGGGCACGCTGCTAAGCTGCCACACGGCGGAGGACCTGGAACTCGTGTTCTTCGCCAAACAAGTACATGAACACCATGCCGAAGACATGCTGAAAGAATTCCCGCAGCTATTCACAGGGCTAGGCAAACTAAAAGACTACCAAGTCAAACTGCACATCGACAAAGCGTCCAGCCGCGTGCTCTTCGACACCGGCGGATACCGATACACCTCCGCCCGGTGGTGGAACAAGAACTTCAGAGCCTCGAGAACATGGGAGTGATCGAGAAAGTGTCGGGACCCACTCCCTGGGTGTCCCCGCTGGTGGTGGCGCCAAAGCCAAAACAACCGGGCGCCATTCGCCTATGTGTAGACATGAGGCTCCCCAACCTAGCTATCCGCAGGGAGCGGCACGTGACCCCGACGATGGACGACATCGTGGCGGATTTGAATGGAGCCCAATGGTTTTCAAAACTTGACCTGAACTCCAGATATCATCAACTCGAGTTGGCTCCAGAAAGCAGGTACATAACCACATTTTCAACGCACGTGGGTCTGAGAAGATACACACGACTCAGCTTTGGGGTGTCATCTGCGGCTGAAGTATTTCAAAACGCAGTCCAAGAAACCCTGTCTGGCCTGGTCGGAGTCATCAATCTCAGTGACGACATTTTGATTTACTCTCAGAGCCTCGAAGAACATCACACTCGGCTGAGAGACACACTGCAAAGGTTAGCGGACTGTGGCCTCACCCTGCACCGGAAGAAATGTGCTTTCTACCAAGGATCCATAGACTTTTTCGGTTATGTATTCTCCAGAGAAGGGCTTCGAGTAGATCCCAGGAAAGCGGTAGCTATAAGAAATGCACCTGTGCCTCAAAACCCGACTGCCATAAGGAGCTTCCTAGGAATGGCAACTTACTGCGGCCGTTTTCTACCAAACCTAGCCACAATTTCCGAACCTTTGAGGCAGCTAACAAAAACCGGGACACCATGGGTCTGGACCCATCGAGAAGAGGCAGCGTTTCAAGGCATCAAAAAGGCCCTGCTCGACCAAACTACTATGGCTTATTTCCACCCGAAGCGAAACACAGAAGTGGTTGTCGATGCGAGCCCGGTGGGGCTAGGCGCAGTGCTGTTACAGGAAGACCGACCAGGATCGTACGTACCAGTAGCATACGCAAGTCGTGCACTCTCGCCCACAGAAACGAGGTATGCACAGATAGAGCGCGAAGCCCTAGCCATCCGTTGGGCATGCCAGCATTTTCATCTTTACCTGTGTGGCCACCCCTTCACGGTCATAACAGACCACAAGCCCCTTATACCCCTGTTCAGTGGGTCCAACAGGCTGGCACCTCCGAGGATCGAGCGGTGGGCAGTGCAGTTGCAGGCATACTCTTTCCAATTACTGTATCGCCCTGGGGCAGACAACCCCGCTGACTTCCTGTCGAGGCATCCACTGCAGGCGGAGGATGGACAGGCCCAGGATGACAGCTCAAACATGGAAGCTGTTGTGCAAATGATCGAAGACAGTGCCTGTCCACTGGCCATCACCAAAGAAGAAATGAGCAATGCTACAGAGTCGGACTCCACCCTCCAACGAGTCAAAGAAGCCCTGACGACAGGAAGATGGCACCGATTCTTAGACGGGGTGGCGGGACTCACAGAGGAAGAGCAGAATGCCAGGAGACAAATATGGCGAGTCAAGCATGAGCTGAGCATTGGAGGATCCGGGTTGGTACTCAGAGGTCAGAGGATCGTGGTACCAAGGGAGCTGCACCGCCGGCTGGTAACCCTAGCACACCAAGGGCACCAAGGTGTGGCAAAGACGAAGGCCCGGCTCCGAACCAAAGTGTGGTTCCCGGGAATGGACAGTATGGTCGATGAAGAGGTAAGGACCTGTCACCCCTGCACCATCACAGGAGCGGACCCAGCTCCTGCACCGGTCATCACGGAAGGACCATGTGACACGCCATGGACCAAGGTGAACATAGACTTTGGCAGTTTCCCGGACGGACGTCACACCCTAGTAGTTATTGACTCATGCACCAAGTTTCCTGTGGTCGAGCTCGTGCCAACCACCGCATTTACACACGTGCAGCCAGTACTCGAGAAGACCTTCGCAATGTTTGGTCTGCCGGAGGAAATGAAGTCCGACAACGGACCGCCCTTCCAGGGTCAGGAATTTCAAGATTTTCTAAAGAAACGGGCCATCCGACATCGACGGATCACACCGCAGTGGCCTCAAGCCAATGGCGAGGTCGAGCGGTTTATGCGGACTTTAAACAGAGCACTACGCATAGGGGTGGACAGGCATCAAGACCTAGAGACTTGTCTCCACCAATTCCTATTCGCCTACCGGCAGACGCCTCATTCAACGACGGGGTGTGCCCCTGCAGCCCTCCTTCTTAAGCGGCCGCCCAGGGACATCATCCCAGAAGACCCTAACTGGACACCGCCAGGTTTTGACCCGGAACGAGCTCAACAGAAGCGCAAACAAACCAACGACAAAGCCACCCTCAGCCGCGGAGCCAAGATACCCTCTATCCGAGTCGGAGCACGAGTGGTTCTAAAGAATCGCCACCCTGGCTGGAAGTTTCGCACGCCCTACGAACCTGAGGAGTGGGTCGTCGTTCAGATCAACGGAACCATGGTCACCGCGCAGCGTGGAAGGCACATTGTGGTGAGGAACATCTCGTGGTTCAAGGAGATCTCCGACAGCCCACAAACAGACCAGGCGGCGTCTGGGGCAGAAGAAGATTTGCCTGACTTCTCTACAACAACTGTCCCCAATGGCCGAGAGAGTCCAGCGCCGATACCTGCAAAAGGGTCAGACGAAGACCACGAGACAAGCCAGTCCAGTCCAGCAGGGGGTACTGATGCAGTGGGTCGTCGAAGTAGCGCTCCCTCGAGCCCTGAGGAAATGCCATCTCGCGGCCAACGATATCAGTTGAGACCCAACCCCGCACCCAGCCAGAAGCTGAGGGACTATGTGTGCCAAGTAACGATGCCGGCAAGAGAGTGCCGGGTGGGCCAGCCAGAGATTCTGTGAGCAGGTGGCACCTCCACTGCAAGATGTCTTTTCTCACTTTTGTCTTTCTTTTTCTTTTTCATCTCCACTCTCTTTCACCTCTAACTGATAGACTAGCTATGGCTAAAGGAAAGGAGGGATGTAGAGTGTCACCCGGCTTGTACGTGATGACACTCACGCGCGACAACACCCCTCGAGACCGGGCTCGGTCCGAGGGTATATAATAAAGGGGCCAAGGTCGCACGTGACCTAACGGCCGAAGTAGTAATCTGTGTGCCGGTGTTTCCTGTCACCACCGCAAGTAGGCCAACCCTCTCCCCTCACCTATTTACAGAGGTTAGCAACAACCAGAAAATGTTTACAACGCGAGCATCACTCCTAGAGAACGAGAGCACGAGGCAGCCTCACTCCGAGGAGCGTGAGGCAGCTTCACTCCCAGAGAAGGAGAGCGCGAGGCAGCGTCACTCCGCGAAGGGGAGCACGAGGCAGCTTCATTCCCAGAGAAGGAGCGCACGAGGCAGCTTCACTCCCAAAGGAGACCACAATGCACTTTCACTCCCAGAGAAGGAGAGCACGAGGCAGCTTCACTCCCAAAGAAGGAGACCACAATGCACTTTCACTCCTAGAGAAGGAGAGCACGAGGCAGCGTCACTCCGCGAAGGGGAGAACGAGGCAGCTTCATTCCCAGAGAAGGAGCGCACGAGCAGGGCACAAGTCCTAAAAAAATAAGTGGGGGGACTCTCCAAGTTAGGTGGTGTCACAGGAAGTGACATCACGACAGGAAGTGACATCACGAAAGGTAGTCCCCTCTTATTACAGGGAGTCCCGCTTCACTTGGGGGGCTACGTTAACCCACTGTGGAATGTAGCGTCATTCTCTCTGTGTTTTTGGGAGCGATTCTGTGTTTGTCTCACCCCTACTGAAGTTGGCGCTGTACTGCACTTCTTAAGGACCAGCGGTCACACCACTTACAATAGTGGGCATTAAACCCCGTTTCTAGGCATTGCCGCCTATTTTATGTTCCTCCATTTACCGACCTCCGGCATTGAAGGGTTAGCACATAACATTCACAACTACGCATTTGTCAACAGTGAACGTTCAGCTCACTGAGCTGGGTAATGGAACGTGTCCTGTAGGACATTATAGGACACCCTTGATGTCCTTTCTTGCTCTCCCGGATTCCTCTCTTCTTCCAAGCGAGGTCTGCTGCTGGGCCTGGGCCACTAAAAGGCCAGCTCTCCCTGCCCACCCTGAGCCTGGTCTGTTCTTCTTGGGTACAGGCTTATCTTTGCATTGCTGTCCTTGGTCTTTCTGTGATACATTGCTGTGAGGAGGAACTGGACTAGAATGGACAGGAGAGTCCAGACTATCTCACTTCGACCCTACGCTGACTGACTTACTTTTCAAAATAACTGAAAACGTATACACGTGACCTGACCCTGCCTTCTACAACCGTCCACTGCCCCCAGCCTGCCCTCTCCTTTTTAATTGGGTAAACATTGTGGCTTGTTGAGAAATCTCACATTCACGCCCGTGACATTATTAACTGAGCTACGCCTCTGGATTCCAGAAGGGCCAGTAAGGCCGGGAAGAGTCCTTCGCATGTCTATAGTTTACAGGCCTGACAGGACGTCTTGATTCCCTCGGTGCCAGTTGAGTTTAGCCTCCGGAGCACGCAGCTGTACTTGGGAGATCGACGGGGCGGCCGTGCGGGCAAGTAACGCCATCATTGAAAGTCCAGTTTTTGGGCAGGGGGGACGGCGTCCACCCGGTAAAATAAGTGGGGGGACGCCGTCCACCCGCGTGGTACCCCGACTCGTGCCCTGCGCACGAGGCAGCTTCACTCCCAAAGGAGACCACAATGCACTTTCACTCCCAGAGAAGGAGAGCACGAGGCAGCTTCACTCCCAAAGAAGGAGACCACAATGCACTTTCACTCCCAGAGAAGGAGAGCACGAGGCAGCTTCACTCCCAAAGAAGGAGACGACAATGCACTTTCACTACCAGAGAAGGACAGCATGAGGCAGCTTCACTCCCAGGGAAGAAGACCACGATGCACCTTCACTCCCAGAGAAGGAGAGCATGAGGCAGCTTCACTCCCTGAGAAGGAGAGCACAAGGCAGCTTCACTCCCAGAGAAGGAGAGCACAAGGCAGCTTTACTCCCAGAGGAGAGCACGAGGCAGCTTCGCTCCCAGTGAAGGCGAGCATGAGGTAGCTACACTCCCAGAGAAGGAGAGCACGAGGCAGTTTTACTCCCAGAGAAGGAGAGCATGAGGCAGCTTCACTCCCAGAGATGGAGAGCATGAGGCAGCTTCACTCCCAAAGAAGGAGACCACAATGCACTTTTACTCCCAGAGAAGGAGAGTACAAGGCAGCTTCAGTCCAAGAGAAGGAGTGCACGAGGCAGCTTCACTCCCAGAGAAGAAGACCACGATGCACCTTCACTCCCAGAGAAGGAGAGCATGAGGCAGTTTTACTCCCAGAGAAGGAGAGCACGAAGCAGTTTTACTCCCAGAGGAGAGCATGAGGCAGCTTCACTCCCAGAGAAGGAGCGCACCTGGCAGCTTCACTCCCAGAGAAGGAGAGCATGAGGCAGCCACACTCCCGGAGAAGGAGCACACAAGGCAGCGTCACTCCCAGAGAAGGAGAGTATGAGGCACCTACACTCCCAGAGAAGGAGTGTACGAGGCAGCTTTAGTTCCAAAGAAGAAGTGCACGAGGCAGCTTCACTCACAGAGAAGGAGTGCACGAGGCAGCTTCACTCCCAGAGAAGGAGATCTTGAGGCAGCTTCACTCCCAGAGAAGGAGAGCATGGGGCAGCTTCACTCCCAGAGAAGGAGAGTATGAGGCACCTACACTCCCAGAGAAGGAGAGCACGAGGCAGCTTCACTCCCAGAGAAGAGCACGAGGCAGCTTCACTCCCAGAGAAGGAGCGTACGAGGCAGCTTCACTCTCAGAGAAGGAGAGTATGAGGCACCTACACTCCCAGAGGAGCGCACGAGTCAGCTTCACTCCCAGAGAAGGAGAGCATGAGGCAGCTTCACTCCCAGAGAAGTAGTGCACAAAGCAGCTTCACTCCCAGAGAAGGAGTGCTGGAGACAGCTACACTCCCAGAGAAGGAGTGCACAAGGCAGCTTCTCCCAGAGAAGGAGAGCACAAGGCAGCTTCACTCCCAGAGAAGGAGAGCACGAGGCAGCTACACTCCCAGAGAATGAGAGCACGAGGCAGCTTCACTCCCAGAGAAGGAGTGCACGAGGCAGCTTCAGTCCGAGAGAAGGTGAGCACAAGGCAACTTCACTCCCAGAGAAGGAGAGCTAGAGGCAGCTACACTCCCAGAGAAGGAGAGCACGAGGTAGCTTCACTCCCAGAGAAGGAGTGCACGAGGCAGCTTCAGTCCCAGAGAAGGAGAGCACGATGCAACTTCACTCTCAGAGAAGGAGATCTTGAGGCAGCTTCACTCCCAGAGAAGGAGAGCATGGGGCGGCTTCACTCCCAGAGAAGGAGAGTATGAGGCACCTACACTCCCAGAGAAGGAGAGCACGAGGCAGCTTCACTCCCAGAGAAGAGCACGAGGCAGCTTCACTCCCAGAGAAGGAGCGTACGAGGCAGCTTCACTTCCAGAGAAGGAGAGTACGAGGCACCTACACTCCCAGAGAAGGAGAGCACGAGGCAGCTTCACTCCCAGAGAAGGAGAGCACGAGGCAGCTTCACTCCCAGAGAAGTAGTGCACAAAGCAGCTTCACTCCCAGAGAAGGAGTGCTGGAGGCAGCTACACTCCCAGAGAAGGAGTGCACGAGGCAGCTTCTCCCAGAGAAGGAGTGCACGAGGCAGCTTCTCCCAGAGAAGGAGAGCACGAGGCAGCTTCACTCCCAGAGAAGGAGAGCACGAGGCAGCTTCAGTCCCAGAGAAGGAGAGCACGATGCACCTTCACTCACAGAGATGGAAAGCATGAGATAGCTTCACTTCCAGAGAAAGAAAGCATGATGCACCTTCACTCACAGAGAACTAGAGCATGAGGCAGCTTCACTCTCAGAGAAGGAGATCTTGAGACAGCTTCACTCCCAGAGAAGGAGAGTATGAGGCACCTACACTCCCAGAGAAGGAGAGCACAAGGCAGCTTCACTCCCAGAGAAGAGCACTAGGCAACTTCACTCCCAGAGAAGGAGCGTACAAAGCAGCTTCACTCCCAGAGAAATAGAGTATGAGGCACCTACACTTCCAGAGAAGGAGAGCACGAGGCAGCTTCACTCCCAGAGAAGGAGAGCAAGAGGCAGCTTCACTCCCAGAAAAGGAGTGCACAAAGCAGCTTCACTCCCAGAGAAGGAGTGCTGGAGGCAGCTACACTCCCAGAGAAGGAGTGCACGAGGCAGCTTCTCCCAGAGAAGGAGAGCATGAGGCAGCTTCACTCCCAAAGAAGGAGAGCACAAGGCAGCTACACTTCCAGAGAATGAGAGCACAAGGCAGCTTCACTCCCTGAGAAGGAGTGCACGAGGCAGCTACACTCCCAGAGAAAGAGAGCACGAGGCACCTTCACTCCCAGAGAAGGAGTGCACGAGGCAGCTCCAGTCCTAGAGAAGGAGAGCACGAGGCACCTTCACTCACAGAGAAGGAAAGCATGAGGCAGCTTCACTCCCAGAGAAAGAGAGCATGATGCACCTTCACTCACAGAGAATGAGAGCATGAGGCAGCTTCACTCCCAGAGAAGGAGACCATGATGCACCTTCTCTCCCAGAGAAGGATAGCACGAGGCAGCTTCACTCCCAGAGAAGGACTGCACGAGGCAGCTTCACTCCCAGGGAAGGGGAGCACGATGCAGCTTCACTCCCAGAGAAAGAGAGCACAAGGCAGGTACACTCCCTGAGAAGGAGTGCACGAGGCAGCTTCACTCCCAGAGAAGGAGATCTTGAGGCAGCTTCACTCCCAGAGAAAGATAGCATGAGGCAGCTTCACTCCCAGAGAAAGAAAGCATGAGGCGGCTTCAATCCCAGAGAAGGAGTGCATGAGGCAACTTTACTCCCAGAGAAGTAGAGTATGAGGCACCTCCACTCCCAGAGAAGGAGAGCATGAGGCAGCTTCACTCCCAGAGAAGGAGTGCACGAGGCAGCTTCACTCCCAGAGAAGGAGCGCATGAGGCAGCTTCACTCCCAGAGAAGGAGAGCTAGAGGCAGCTTCACTCCCAGAGAAGAAGCGTGAGACAGCTTCACTCCCAGTGAAGAAGAGCACAAGGCAGCTACACTCCTAGAGAAGGAGACCACGATGCACCTTCACTCCCAGATAAGGAGAGCACAAGGAAGTTTTACTCCCTGAGAAGGAGATCTTGAGGCAGTTTAATCCAAGAGAAGGAGAGCTAGAGGCAGTTTCACTCCCAAAGAAGGGGAGCACGAGGCAGCTTCTCTCCCAGAGAAGGAGAGCACAAGGCAGCTTCACTCCCAGAGAAGGAGCGTGAGGCAGCTTCACTCTCAGAGAAGGAGAGCACGAGAAAGTTTTACTCCCAGAGAAGGAGATCTTGAGGCAGTTTACTCCCAGAGAAGGAGAGCTAGAGGCAGTTTCACTCCCAGAGAAGGGGAGCACGAGGCAGCTTCTCTCCCAGAGAAGTAGAGCACAAGGCAGCTTCACTCTCAGAGAAAGAGCGCACAAGGCAGCTTCACTCCCAGAGAAGGAGAGCACAAGGCAGGTTCACTTCCTGATAAGGAGTGCACGAGGCAGCTTCACTCCCAGAGAAGGAGATCTTGAGGCAGCTTCACTTCCAGAGAAGGATAGCATGAGGCAGCTTCACTCCCAGAGAAAGAGAGTATGAGGCGGCTTCACTCCCAGAGAAGGAGCGCATGAGGCAACTTCACCCCCAAAGAAGTAGAGTATGAGGCACCTCCACTCCCAGAGAAGGAGAGCATGAGGCAGCTTCAATCCCAGAGAAGTAGAGTATGAGGCACCACACTCCCAGAGAAGGAGAGCATGAGGCGGCTTCACTCCCAGAGAAGGAGCGCATGAGGCAGCTTCACTCACAGAGAAGGAGAGCTAGAGGCAGCTTCACTCCCAGAGAAGGAGAGCACAAGGAACTTTTACTCCCAGAGAAGGAGATCTTGAGGCAGTTTACTCCCAGAGAAGGAGAGCTAGAGGCAGTTTCACTCCCAAAGAAGGAGACCACGATGCACCTTCACTCCCAGAGAAGGAGAGCACAAGGAACTTTTACTCCCAGAGAAGGAGATCTTGAGGCAGTTTACTCCCAGAGAAGGAGAGCTAGAGGCAGTTTCACTCCCAAAGAAGGGGAGCACGAGGCAGCTTCTCTCCCAGAGAAGGAGAGCACAAGGCAGCTATACTCACAGAGAAGGAGCGTGGGGCAGCTTCACTCCCACAGAAGGCGAGCTGGAGGCAATTTCACTTCCAGTCCCAGAGAAGGAGAGCACGAGGCAGCTTCACTTCCAGAGAAGAAGAGCACAAGGCAGCTTCACTCCCAGAGAAGGAGAACATGAGGCCATTGTTGTCCACGTTTCATATGTTATAATGTGATCCCATATGTTCGAGCACATTCCTTTTTGCTTCCCATCATTTCTTAGATTTCTTGAGGCATTAAGGTGTAATTTGGCATCCGTTTTCGATTTTGGGTTAGCCAAGACCTTCTGATTTTACTCAAATTAAATGTACAATATACTTACTTTATAGGAGCTTGCAGCCAGTCCTCTTCACCTATTGGTCTCTTATTGTGCCATTCATGTTTGTCTTCTGCTTCATTCAGCATGGGGCAAAGAGGCCAGTCCACTTCCGTCATTGGCTAATTTCACCATGAGTGATGGCATTCCTCCATATAACAAGGAGCACATCCACCTTAAAAGTAGTTCCCTTAAAATACCCAGCATCCTCCCTAACAATAACATTTTGCAAAACCCATGGCAAAACAAGCACTAACAGGGAAAAAATGATTTCAACCAACACCAGACCTATTGGCTTTGCCAATGCTGATTTTTAGTTGCATTTTTAACAGGTTGTTCGTCGTAAATTTAGGATACACAATGGAACAAGAGTTATTAGTGGATGTTATTGCCACATAATTTCCATTTGTTGCCACATAGTTCAGACAAAAAAGATATCTAAGTTGGGCCTACACTGCTGCATAGTTTCAATTGCTCTGTTAATGGTGAATATAACTAGCACTATGAACCTTTTTGTAACATGAGGTACAACTGGTTAACAAATACAAATTGAATGCAGCTTATAGTCACCATCTAGGTGCGGTGCCTATCAGAAAAAGGTATTGTTTAACACAAACAATGTAGTTTCACAACACAGTAAGTAAAACCTAACATGGAGGGGACAACAAAAATGAAAAAAAGAAGGCTTTGTGTCCTGCGGTCTGATCTGTCAAGCAGCAGCGCTGGCCGTAGAATGACGCATTCAGCAATAGTATGTTCCAATTGGCAAGGGAAAACATAACAAACCTTTTCAAAGGAACAGAGGAAACATCTGTAAACAAATATGATTGCAATCGTCAGCATTTTGTCTAAGGCCTAGGGCGTACATACTTTCCCGTCCAAAATAGGACTGTTCGCCAGTGCCAGTTCTTCACACGTGAAACCCATTTCTGTAGAGCTTGAAGAGTTTAACAATTCCACAACTCAGCTGTCCTGCTGATGTACAAAGCCGGAAGCACTTCACTTAAAAAAAACGTTCAAAATATGTACCCTTTTGTTGTTAATTATGTATCTGTATCATACCGATATATTGCATATTCAATTGCTATTGCTCATTCATTTTACCCACATAAAGCCCTGAGTTTGCTTTATGGTAGCCACATTACCGCGATGACACCAAGCTTGGGCAGGTCCAAATATTTCTTACCACAGTCATATCTGACCATCTGCATAAAAATATATGTTTATTTATGGAGCATTAAAATGCCTAATGGGGCCTCTGACCTCTGTGGAAACACAACTGGATAATGAACTGATAAGCAGAAGTGGCTTCTTGGACAGCTTTGTCATTTTTGTGCGCTGGGGACATATGGGTGCAGGAGAGCTAGTCTTGGGGAGCATAGTTGGGACACAGCACACTTAAATGTTTTGTTGAATGGTAGCTCGCTTTTGTTATGTATCACGTAGACAATTACGCCATGTCAATATGTAATGGTCTGTACATGTTTGGACTGGGCCTTGTGGGCCATTTTGTTGCAGAAAATACAATAAAATCTGAATGAAAAAAAAATGCCTGCTAAATTACTATATAGCACTCACAACACTGGAAGAAACGAGAAAAATAAAGTGGACAGTGGACCATGAGTGAGAGGGGTTGTATGATGGTACCACGCATGCCTGAACAACGCATGCCTGTACCATGTGGTCTCTACCACGACCGCGTCTTTAGCACGCATGCCTTTACCACGGAACTTCGTGGTAAAGACATGATGGGTAAAAGGGCATGCGCGCTAAAGATCATACCCCTGCCCCCTGCCCTGTAAACTGTCCCTTTTCCCCCTGCCCTGCCCACTAAAAATGAAGCCCACGCCCCAGAAACTACACCGACCCTAGCACCCCCGCCCTGAGCCCAAAACTACCCTGCATCCCTAAACTACCCTGCCCTGTAAACTGTCCCATTCTCCCCCTTGCCTGAGCCTTAAAAATGTAATCCCACGCCCCAAAAACTACCCGACCTCAGCCTCCCTGCCCTGAGCCCTAAAAACTATCCCCTACATCCCTAAACTACTCCGACCCTCCCCCCTCCCCTGTAAACTGTCCCTTCTTCCCCTGCCCTGTGCCCTAAAAATTAAGCCCGAACCCCAAAAACTACCCGACCCCTGCCTCCCTGTCCTGAGCCCTAAAAACTATCCCCTACATCCCTAAACTACCCTGACCCTGCTCCCTGTCCTGTAAACTGTCCCTTTTCCCCACACCCTTAGTCCTAAAAACTGACCCCCACCCTGAAAAACTACCCCCTCCACCTTCCAAGACCAAGCCCTAGCTCCACTTACCTCACCATGTCCTCTCCTGATTCCCGATAGTCCTTCCTCTTCCTGTCTTCCCCTTCCTGTGCCTCCGCTCGGCAACTAGACAGCACATTGCCTTAATCACGCATATGCTTTGTTAAGGCACATGCGTGGTTAAGGCAAGCGTGGTACCGCTTGCGGGGAAGCGGCACGCGTGGCTCAGCCCACATTGTTAAGGTCATTTCTCAGTGAGAGGATTTACATGCCTATACCTAATACAAATGCAAACAGTTGGAGATTTCAGGACAAATGGACACCAACACATTGTTCCTCTGCAAAATAGTGGAGCCATAGGTTCGGCCTTTTCCAGACACTTTAGATGCTCATTAATTTGTAAGTGCAGTACAGATGCCACTAGATATTTAATTGGAGACATTCCGATCAGGCCTAAATGTAACAGTTCTCACGTCCATCCAAACTCCATCGCCCACCCAAATAAATGCACCCACAGCATAATAGTCCAATTGGTTAGTAGGTGGTCGCCAAGCCACTGCCCCACTTCCACTCGCGTTGAAGCGTACCACCTACCATATTTAGTTAACCCCAACATGGTGTTTTAGTAAACTGAAATAAGACACTGTAAATTCTGCCCGCTAAAATGAATGATATCCCATGGTGAACATTCAATCCAAATTAACAAAAAGAAACATAAGAGCGTCATTCAGAGTCACAGACAGAGACAGCTGCCTACTTAATACAACTACTGTTCTTCACTACCAATTTACAGTGACATTCGCCCTGCAGTGGTAATACGGGTCTTGTTCTAGGGATTTTTTTTTTTTTAAATGGTTGTTTTCTCAAAATAAAAGTATAAATAAATATTACATTTCATAGACATCTGTTCCTCTGTGGGGTTCTTGCCATCTCAGTTTGTCATGTGGTAACCTTCATCGCACAATTAGCTATAAGGCATGTTATACAGTCAAGTAAAACAGTTACATATACATTTATCAGAACCCCTGCTTCTTGGCTGATCTCTGTGTTTTCTGTCTCCAACATCTGTTGCAACATCTGTCCCCAATTCTTGGATGTTCTCATCTTGTTCTAGGGTTCTGTTTTAGGGTTTATGTGCTAGTGGGATTTTCATTGTGGTAGTGTTGTTGCTGATGTACCATGATTATTTATAAGGCCCTCACCATAAACTAAATTTCTCTAGGCACTTATTTAACAGATGTAATTATAGCTCAATTCAGTGTTTTATTGACTGATGAGTTGAGCAATTCTGAGCCTGCCAACCATGATTTGAACAACTTATGTGCCTCTGTGGCACATTGCCGGTACGTATGTGCCACAGAGGGAGCATATGTGCCAGTGATTATACTTCTTAGCAATGGCGAGTGCTTACATGCCAGGGATGGGTATTACAAGTAAGAAAGTAGGAAAACGTACATATCGCGTATAATACAAGGCCATCTATAAGGATTACTCTGTCAATTTCCTGATTCTCGAATCTAAGCTTGAAAAAGATGCGTTTAATGTGTGATTGGTATGCGGCACGTGAATCGTGGCCACTGTGATTGGTATGAGGCATGTGAATCATGGCTACTATCCATGGGAATCAAGAGACAATGGGTCTCAGCATATTGATGTCAGTTTGGTTGGTTCTTTGGCTACCATTAGTAGGGAGACTTCAACAGGAACTTGTGTCCATGATATACACACTTAAACGTAGCTATGGCATCCACTAAAAGCCAGTGTATGGATTTCTGGGCATGCGTTGGAGGACTGGATGTAGTTGGTAGGCAGTCCTGATTCCCCACCTGGCCTTTTTTTGGGTGAGTAGTGGAATCTGAAGTTTACTCCATCACAGCACAGAAGGATGCTTTTGGGGGCAGGATTAAGGGAAAGTTTGGGAACTGTGCCTGTCTGTGCGCAGGGAAGGTTTCCTCTTCTAGCCTTTTTAGCCATAGCATGAGCATACTTTACCACCAGGGGAGGATAAAGAATACTGCTTGATTACAATAAGGAGTGAGACATAAATTCACCCCTGTATTGATTATGTCATAATTGGTGTCATCAGTGATGCCACTAATTATTTTATTGTGGATACAATATGGGACATCGCCTGTGAAGTCATCATGATGTCACATTTGATATCACCTGTAAGGCCATGAACAGGGCTGGGCACGAGTTAAGGATGAAATGCTACTTTTGCAGGTGAATTTCAAGACTTTTGCATTTGAGTTTTAGTAGCCATCTTATTTATTTAATTCAACAGTTTTCTAAAGTGCAAAAGCACCCAGTGGCATTAATACACTCTCCAAAATACCAAAACACAACGATTATAAATCACAGGTGGGATAACCTAATTTAATCGGAATCGCCTTGCACCTCCTGAAGAGACTGTAGACCATACAGAATTCAGCAGCCAGACTCATTCTCGACCTCTCAAATTGAACCCACATCACCCCCACCTCAAGAAGCTCCACTGGCTCCTATTCAGAAGAGATGTCAATTCAAGATTCTGATCCACACCTACAAAGCCCTACACAACCAAGGACCAGCATATATCAACCAATGCCTGAGCTTCCACCAATCCCCCAGACACCTGCGCTACACCTCCCTCTCTCTTGTTCACACCACCTGCATCCGCTGAAGCAGCAGTGGAGGACACTAGTTCTCCTGCCTCACTGTGAAGTCCTAGAACGACCTCTCCCTTCACCTTCAGACATCATCCTCCCTGCTGGAATTCAGGAAAAGACTCAAGACCTGGCTGTTTCAACTGAACCCTTCCTAAGCAGCAGGTTCTCAGCGCCTGGATACTCTCAGGTGTTTACCCATGCTTTATAAGAACTGTTTAATTGATTGATTGATTATCAGTGAGCCTAAATCAGATTTTATAAGTAGCAAAACACAATGCTTAGAGTCCATGCACATTAAACATATTTTTTTTAATTAAACAAACAAAAAATTAACATATGGGAGCTCTGCTTATTGATTTTAAAGGCAATGGAGATTGTCACAGAACCCTTTATTTGCAGACAAATTAAATTGAATGGTTAATGTTAAGCATATACAGAAAATATGGATAAACAAAATAGAAAATTAAAATGTCCGTCACTTTAGATCACTGGGACTCTTTTGAAAGAATTGAAAGTGGCTGTGTTAGTCAACATGGGTTTCCTTGTCCGTTTCCCAAGTGCAAAGAAAGCCTGCCTGAAAGGCTCTGATGTAAATCATAACCTGCTAACTGGGTGGAGGGTGGATGTAAAACCCTTCGCTGGAGTTATATTTAGAATACTGTAAAGCACATACCGTTCTAATTGGCTTGTAGGTAAACAGAGACTTTATCCTATGTTGATAAACTAGAATGATTACTACTTGTGTCACAAAATCTCCGTTTGTTTCCTTATCTCTAGAAGCAAGCCGGGAGATATGTAGTATTGGCCTATACTGAAATGCTTTGTGAGGTCAATAAGTTAGATCGTGTAATCTTTCATTACCCTCTCCTCAGACAAGGAGACTGAAGAATGAGAAGGCAGCGGATTTTATGTCAGGTGCAGAAACAAGTGGAATGTTAAGCCATATTTTTACGATTTTTTCAATTTCAGCCTCCAAAGTAACTGTGATGTATTTTCTTGAAAAACAATCTTGCAAACAATGCCATGCAAGGAAGCCATACTGGATTATAGTTATCTATTTAAACAAGCCAGAATAGAAAAGAAAAAAGGCTTATGATATATGTAGTCCATATTTTCTCTAGGTCCTTCTAAGTAGAATGAGTGTGATGGGTCAAGGCATAGTTTACTTTTGTCACAGGAAGGTCCAAAGGTAGGAAAAGGTGTGCTGTCATATAGATAGGATTGGGCATGTAATGCCTGAGTGGAGTACATCCAAATCATAGGTCCACATGTGTGATGTCCACAAACTAGTGCCTGCAACAGTTGTTTTAGCAGTCAAGGAACTGTATCACCTATACCATCCTTCTGCTTTCCAATGAGTACAGACATCAAATCTATGTTTTGCCAAATTCATTTATTGAAGAAGAGACAAGATTGTGCGGATTGCACTCTTAGTCCCTCATTACAAGTTGGGTAGAATAGGGTGAGCGTTTTACCAGACCTGGTAAATGCCATTATTCCAGGGTGAGGTATTTACCATATATGGTAAATACTTCCTATTCTGAGTTTTTACTATGAAAATTAAGCATAACATGCAGAATCAGTTTTAAAACACCAGAATTCAAATACTTTGCCTGTTTTCGGGGCCTTTTCCTCTCACAAATGTTCACCAGGTTTGACCTGCCTGGAATCTGTAAGGGGAAAACTGCAAGGGTGTAATAATTATCACACAACTCTTATTTCTGATACCTGAGCAAATGCTGCAAGGAGCGCCTTAAAGGGAAAACCGTGTGGGGATCCTTTTCTGGAGGATAAGAACCATCCACACCTTTCAATCCCAGCTAAGTGTTATACCAAATAAACAGTCATAAAGAGAGCTAACATACACTCATGGTTGCTACAGCTGCTTTGGGCCAAAGAAAGAGGCAGGTTGACTTTTGACTGCCTTGTGCTATCTGGGATCAGGATAAA
The DNA here is from genome assembly GCA_963921515.1 of Calotriton arnoldi. Lineage (NCBI taxonomy): Eukaryota > Metazoa > Chordata > Amphibia > Caudata > Salamandridae > Calotriton > Calotriton arnoldi. Next base: position 318,142 of record CAWUFW010015682.1, read on the forward strand.
TAGGCTGTATATAATAATGTACAATTGTACAATAAGGTGCACATGGCCTGCCCTTCCCTCCACGCCTGACTCCTGGAGAACTTGAATTGAGGATCCTGTTGGCCTCTGTGGGAGTCACACACTCTTTCTCCAAGTCTTCTTTTTCCTCCTCCTTCATGTCCTACACCTCCTCAATAGCAGTTATGGGTGACCACCGTGCAGCTTTGGTTCTTTCCTGCTGCATGGGGTCTGCTGCCTTCCCTTGCCTGGCTACTGGGCACTATAGGCAAACAATGAGAAAGGTCCATCAGTTAAAATGTAAGGGTCATAATGTGATACAACAAAGGATTACAATACACAATGACATATATAATGTAGAACGCAACACTTGAGCATCTGCCTTACAGAGTAAGTCTGAGTTAATTTATTGGTTGATTAATTAAAATCATTACAATTTTTTGGGAACATAATAAATAAATGATATCATAAAAAGACCATAAGCTAAAGTACAGTACAGTGTTAATATAAACATGAGTTCAGTATAAAAAGATTAAAAGACAAAACACAGTAATTCTTATCCAGTAGCTTACCCAGTGGCAAAAATGATCAAAGTGCAATGATGCAAAATAGTGGTCTTGGGCTAACTAGTAAGAAATGTGATTAAAATAGCCTGTAGACCATTCGCCATATGGTTAGACTTTTCTGGGTTTCAGAATACAGTAGTCCGTTATGAGCCTTTGAATGTAATTGATGGGTTGAGTCATTAGTTTGAGGTCCAAGGTGAGCTCTAAGTTCTTTGACAAATTTTCCACACCTTGATAAGGATCATGCGTCTGATTGAGAGAAGCAGATCGAGGAGGCCTCCTGGCAATTATGGGCCCCCTTCATCAAAAAGATTGGTTTCAGCAAGGACCTTCTAGCAGCATCAAGAGAGGGGCAGCAGCACAGGAGATGTAACTATGATTCTCGCTTAAAATTACATAATCTGCATGCTCCCTCCTTTTCTGTGTTGACCCACGCTGGATTGAAGTCTGTAATTGGAAGACCAAGGAGCCACATGTACAAATTGTCTCTGCACACTCAGCGATTGTTGGCTTCTGAGAGGTATGGCTGGGGTCTCCTTACCAGGTAAGAGGTACTCAAAGGGACTAGAATATCTGAGGACTTTAAGGGAGCAATGTCTTGCTGAAATGAGGCTAAGTGCAGGTGCCTGTTGATTGCCTTCATCCAGGTCAAGAAAGAGATGGTGTCGGATGTTGATGCAGGTGCTACGATTTGGAAAGATGTAATTGCCTTCTGTAGTTGACAGTGCCATGGATTCCCTGGGCTCTCGAAGGTGTCTTTCAAGCAGGTCTTAAGTGAATTCACTGGAGTTTTCAGCATGCATATATAGTATTTCAAGATGTCTGCCTCACAGGTTAGCATTTGGTTTGACAGGCCAAATTCCAGGCGGTTAGTTGAAAAGCTTCCTTCAGACCTGAACAATGCGCATCATGTTCTAGGCTCAGAACACAGGGCCCAGAAAAAGCTTGGTGTCCATAGTGTACTGCTGGGAGGAGACAAGCTTTTATGACTTTCAGGAACGGAGCAGCAGAGGTGCTTTTTCGGTCTCGCCTACGCAGCGCGCATGCGCTACATAGGAGGGCCTTTAGCCGTCGCTCTGCTCTTTTTGAAGCACATACTCGTGCTTGTGGCGGCATCCACCTTGCGGGAGCGAGCAGGGGCGCGCATGCTAATTGGCCGCTGCTCGCTCCCGCAAGGCGGATGCCGCCACAAGCACGAGTGTGCTTGAAAACAGCTGCTGCTTGTCTAATTAGCCTTCACTTTCGTGCGCGCTTTTACTTTCGTGCGCGCACCACTCCCGGGTTTTTTTTTGTTGTTTTTGTTTCGCATCCGAGCGGCCTCGCCTGTTCACAGAGCATCCTATCTGCCAATTTGTTTTTGTAGACAGGTCCTTTTAAACACCATGGCCGTCAGGCAGTCTCCCTGTCTGCAGTGTCGACGGTCATCTGTCCATCACCCGAGCAACATTCTTCTAACTTCTTCAAACAGCCTCGCCTGCTCATTTTCTCACCTCTACACAAGTAAATATTGCTGATATACTTACGTCAGGGGAAAAAATGTCAGGCATGCGTTCCCTCCTCTCCAAGCATCCTGCCTGCCTCGCGCGCCGCTGCTGCACACAAACAGCGCCTTCTTCTGCCCTCCTCCTGCACACTGACAGGCCCCGCCCCCTCGCCCTGGAAGGACTCGGCTTTCATTCAGTAGTCACCGAGGCCACGCCCCCGGCGGTAGGACGGTGCCGTCCCTGCCTTTACTTCCCTTCTGCTGGAAGCGGGTCCTTCGATCGCATGAATGCTTTCATTCAATTAAAGGCATCGCAGAGTAAACTCTGCTTAATTTTAATGGGCCAGCCGAGTACCAGAAAAATCACTGCGTTAGGGTTTAATTAACGCAATGGAAATTTCACGTGGAAATATTCAAACCACGCATTTTACTTTGGAATAAGACCTCGTCCATTCGAAAACACCGAAAGGCCAAAGTAGTTGCCGTTTGCTAGGAGCTACAGTTTCTCTGTGCACCCACAATAATAAAACAAGCATTGGCATAGCCAATAGGTCTCGCCTTTGGGACCTTATAAGTGTTTAGCCATGCAAGGATATTGTGCTGCATAACTAAATACTTATAAGGTCCCAAAAGCGAGACCTATTGGCTATGCCAATGCTTGTTAATTTCTTGCTGAGGCAGGCAAGCCTGTATATAATGGCTGCAGCTTTCTATTTCAGCAAGCCTAAGTGGATCGAGGGTTTGGAGGTCTCTGAAAGCCAAACCCCCAAGTAGTTGTATTTCGTTGCCCTTTTTAATAGTCATGGCTCCCATGTACCAGGAAAGACGTTTCTTATTCTTGTGGCGGCCGAAGACCATGACTTTAGTCTTCTCCTGTTTGATTGTGAGGTAGTTATTTCACTGTCTTTGTGGAGGCTACTCAATGGTCGCTGTATGCCCACTTTAGTGTGGGCCATTATTACGTTGTCATCTGCATATTGAAGGATGTGTAGAGTTGACATGCCTAGTCAAGAGGAGCCAGACGGCAGTTTGACAAGGCTTTGCCCAGATCTGCTGTATATATATTAAAGAGCAGAGGAGCGAGGACACAGCCTTGCTTCAGACTGCCCGGATGGGAATTTTGGAGGTGACAGTATGTGGCCCTATCCTCACACGGACCAATGTGTCAGAGTACAGAGAGACTATGGCCCCTAGGAGATTTGAGGAAATACCCCACATATTTAATTTTCTCCAAAGCGTGGGACGATCGACCTTGTCAAAGGCGGTGCTGTAATTGATAAAACAGCAGACGAGTGGTCATTGTTTTCTTTGGGCTGCTTGATGACCTAGGACAGCCCGTGTAGCAATGTTATCTATGGTTAATGCTGCTACTCAGAAGACTGTCTGAAAAAATGGAAGAACACCATTGTCCAGATCCCAGGCCGCTAGATATTTAAGTAACAGTCGGGCTTATGCTTTTGCCTCTAAAATCCAACAAGGCTATCAGACTGTAATTGGATGGCTTTGTTGGGTCTCCTTTCTTGAGTATCAGGCACAGGATGGAGCCCCTCCAGGCGTCTGGAACTTGGGCAGAGAGGAAGGCGTGGTTGAATAGGGGAGTTAGAACCCTTGCCCATTCCTCAGGGGCACATTTGAAGACTCTGGCAGGAAAACCCTTGGGTCCTGGTGCCCTGTCATTTTTCAATGCTTTGATGATTTTGAAAACCTGGGCTGTCGTGGTTTAATCCTGCTAGTTCCTTGTGGGCTGGTCGGTGGCCCCCTGTTCATCCGTGTACCCTGATGAAGTTGGATTGCTAGTGTACAGTGCTGTGACTTGAGTCACCCAGGCTCTTTCCGTGACTCCATTTTCCTTGGTTGAGTTTGCAGCTTTTAATCTGTTAATGTGATTCCTAAAGCGGGTGAGGCTTCTTTCATGAAGCATTTGGTGTATCTTTAGCCATTCCTTTTCTTCTGAGTCTTTCTTCATTTCCCATACTGTTTTTTTATGTTCTTTGTGCAATCTAATGATGGCCATTGCAGTTTTGATGGTAGGGTTGCGTTTGCGGATGCGCAAGGACCTTCTTAACATTCTTCTTGAAGTACTAATAACCTTGTTATGCTGTTGGTTGGTCTGTGCACTCCCTGTCGCTATTGGGGGTTGCTTGATGCCCCTAGTAGCTTGTAGAGAATCCATAAGCTCAGTAATTAGTCCGCTCCACTTGTTTTGCGTGACACCCAGAGTGCTCGTAGTGGACACCGTGGTTACCTTACGAAGCCACTTAAACACCGCAGAGGTGTCTGTAGGCCTCCATTTGATCTGCCTGACTAATTTTGTAGCTTCGACCCGTGTGGAGGAGCCCACTGCACAATATTTGGGTGCCATGGGAGCTTCTAAGTTTAAGGTTAAAGTCAGGGGATTATGATCGCTTTCGCACCTACTGAGAATCTCAAAGTTGGTGAGATACTTCGCTAGAGATTCAGACAGGAAGGTGTAGTCAATTTTTGAGATGTCTTTGAAAATGGGGGGGAACTGGAGGTGGGGAGTGTGGGACTTTAGAGCTTGTTCAGCAGAGATTAATTTGAAGTTTTCGAGCAAAGTGTTTATTTTTTCTCGATCCATAGCTTTACGAATGGAGATGCCCGACATTTCCCAAGACCCTGATTTTAAAGTCACCTGTAAGCAGGACTTCATGTGAGGTGTGGTCCAGGAGAATGGCTTGTAGGCATCTGCATTGGTCGCTGTTTTTATGCTTTCTGCTCATTGTGGTAGCAGTTTATCAGCAGCAGGGGAGTCTTTTTATGACAAATTGTAAGCTCTGAGATTGTCGCCGCTTGGAAGGCTGGAGAGTATTGGTTGAGGGTACAACTCTGATCTTGCCAGTTTGCCTGATGAAGACTGAGAGATCTCCCTAGGGCTGGCCAAATAAGTTGGTGTGATTTGCTGACTCTAAAAGCTCATAGAGGCCATGTAGAACTGTTGGAGTGAGTGCCCAGGTTTCCTGTAAGGAAATTATGTCACTATTATTCAGGAAAGCCACAGTTTGTTTGCTTGTTAGAATCAACCTCAGGCCTGCCATGTTCAATGATGTGATTATGATCTTGGGCTTTGTCATGGACTTATAGATGGTCTAGATGTTGTTGACTAAGAATAATCCTCTCGGGGGCCCACTAGAAAGTTGCCCTACTAATTCTACTCATCGTTGCCACTGCTTCATGTCCTGTACCTTACATTTCTTTGGTCGTGGACACATGATACTTCTAATGAATTTGCAGCTTTGGATGCACTTGGGAGCCCATCGTGGGTAGGGCCCCACGCCTCTCTCAGGATGCTTCTATGCAGCCTAGTGGGCTCCTGTGGCACTAAGACATGGGGTAATTTTGGTGGATAAAGTTTCAACAGCTTGATATCCCAATCCTCAAAGGTTATTGATTCCCTCAGGATAGCCTCTCTGAGCTCAGCTCTGTGGTTATTGTAGCATCCAAGGATCCTTTACCTGGAATATGAGCAAACTTTACAGAGATTAGTTTGGCCAAACTCAGATCCTTCAGTGTTGGGATATGTTGGAAGAGGCATGGAAAGTTACCTCCGTTTAGTATGTCGTGGGCGCCCTTTGGTATGTAGTGTGGGATAAACGCCAATTCACATTGGTCTGTGATATTGATGTGTGTGACTACCCCCGATCGGAGGAAGAGGGGCTTCGCTGCCCACTGATGTTGTACGAAAGGGGATCTGAGTGCACCTTGGAGGTGGCTTGAGTGATCTGATAAGGACTTACTTGTTGGAGCACTTTGGCACCGGTAGCTTGACAATTGATTTTGGTGTTGATTATAGGTGGTTGTCGTCCCACTTTGTCTCCCATCGTTGGACAGGTAATCTTCATTTTGGCTGTGGCTAGTTGTCAAATGCTCTATTCTCAGCAGGTGTGGGGTAGGCCCACTGATTAAGTGGAGCAGTTCCATGTTGCCTTTTGGTTCGTGCCATATGCTCATTTTAGCTGGGTCAATGGGCGAGAGGGCGTGGGGCAATGGATATTTAGGCTGTTACTTTCAAGACCCAGGGGGCCTTTGATGAGGGATGGTCTATTAGCTGGGCCGTAGCAACTAAAGATTGTGTTAGTCCTCATTTCTGCAGTTTGTGCCCTTGGAGCAATTGTAAATGTACGAGCCCAGGGCTCCTGCCCGTAAGGCATTTGTGGTGGCGACCCATGTGCCCCGTATGAGGCCCCTGTGGTTTTGTTAGAGCTCTTTGGAGCAATGTCTGTTTGCAGTTCTACCCATGCTGTATCGTGGGGGGCACAGTTTTCCTTTGTTTCTGATACACGTATCAGTGTGCATGTGTCTCCCTGGGTCATTTCGTGTGCAATTGTTGACATGTCGAACAGGTTTAGGCGTCAGTATGACCCCTGATGTGTGGGTGCTGACTGTTGTTTCCTGAGCCGTATTGTGCTCTTGGTCTGTTATTGGAGGATTGTTTTCAAGACTATAGACTGCTACTCCTTTATGCGCTCCGTTTGGCACTGCCCCTTAGGGGGTGCAGGTACTCGATAGATCTTGCAGGCAGGTTGGTGGACTTGTGTTCCCCACGTGTCCGGAGGTAAATATAGGCTAGAATTTGGGGTACCCGTCCCCTTTACCTGCATGAGTGCTGGAAGTGGCCCCTGCGATAAGCGATCTCTGCTTTGAAAGCCTCTGTTTTTTTGTTTGCTTTGTTTCAATTTCTTTTTCACCCTTTGCAAATGGTTGCTTGTTTTCTGGGGGCCTTGCGGTACTAGTAAATCACAGGGTTGAGCTTATGCGCTCTCTTCAGTCAGGACAGGGGAGAGCAAGCCCGCAGTGACGCTAGAGGTGCAAATGGGCTGTTTTGTTAGAGGATGCTGCCCCTGCTCGGTCCCTGATGGGGCCAATGTTGGAACAGTCAGGGAAGATGCATCGTTGGAATCCATTTACTTGGCTGTGGTGGTTCTAATCAGCGACGATGCAGCTGTGTGTTTCCCCGGGGCAGGGGCCATTTTGTTGACGCTGTCCACTGGTGACCATAGTATATCAGGCAGGGACCTTAATTTGTCAATCAGTGGAGAACACGAGCAGGGTTGGTCCGCTCCTGCCTGCCTGAGAGAGTGTTCCAGTGTGGTTAGTCTGTTTGATTTGTTCAGCAATCTGTCCACCACTTGTTCTTTTTGCTTTTGTCACCTAAGTGGGAAGGGTATGCCCAGACATGGGTCCCATGCTCACTGTGCCAGTGGATGCAAGCTAGCCTGGCTAATGAGGGGTGATATCCCGAAACTGGTCCTAGGGTGCTTGGTTCCGGTCCAGGGAGGACCTGGTCTAGTAATTCAGGCTGGACTGTTCCCATGGGGAGCAGGGTAAAGACTGATTTGCATGTGGTTGGGTCCAAACTGGGGTGGTGTGGTGAGCAAAAAAACAATGGATTAAACCCAGATGTGTGACTAAGGGGTTAATGTTTGATTTGTTCAGCATTCCATCCATCATTTATTCTTTTTGCATTTGTCACACTATTTCGACTCGTTGCGCTTCACCTCGGGAGGCGTATGGATTTGACGCTTCTCCAGAGCTACATCACTTTGTAAATCTGGGGCAGCGTCAAATTCCATCTGTGTTGCATGGAAAAACCCACCGCAACGCCTATAGAACGCCTCCCAGGTGCAGAGTAAGGCAACGCAGCGATTTGCGCTGTCGCCTTACTCATGATTTATGAGGCCACTCAAAGCCACGCATGGTGGCTTTGCGTGGGTTCATAAATCTTTATGAGAGCCCTGCGTCACGCAGGTACCACTTTGCGTGGTGCAGAAGAGACCCAGGGCTCTCATAAATAAGCCTCTCAGAGACCCTCCTATGCTCCCCCATCCGAGGTGTCCGATGGAAAATGCAACACAATAGCAGACTATTTTATTTGTAAGATTCGTGCCATCTCAGACATGAATGCCACACTATGTCTCACCTTATCAAATTTCACAGCCCCTTAGCGCTACACAAGAAAACAGTAGCTATTTGAAAAATTTCACGCAGGTCGCCGATGAAGATTTTCTTATATTAGTACAAGAGAGCAAACCATCACCAGAATTTTTAAAGAACAATTACATTTCACTAAACTTCTCCCAATGGTTTTTGTTAATGCTGCTCTTTCAGCGGGTATAGTCCCCAATTGTCTCAAAGCTGCTCCAGTGACGCTGCTACTAAAACAAACTTCACTAGACCCGATGATTTGGCCAACTACTGCTCAATTTCACAACTGCCTTATTTGGCAAAATTGTTGGAACAGGATGTTTTCCAACAGACATTGGCCTTTTAGAGACCAACAATTTACTATGGGGCAGATGTATCATCATTGCAGTTTGCGAGTCTTTAATAGCGAATTTTAGCGATTCGCTATTAAGGACTCGCAAAATGCAATGTATGTAGGTTTAGCAATAATATTTGCGATTCCTACATATTCCCTAATTGCGAATCGCAAATTGCGATCCGCAATTAAGGAATACCTTCCCATTCATTCCTATGGGCCTAGATGTATAGGAATGAATGGGAAGACATTCGCAATTTGCGAGTACCCATTAGGTGCTCGCATTTGCGAATGCAATTTCAAGGGTGCCAAAAGGACACCCTGTTGCACCCCTGAAATATGCATGTGTGCATATGTGGCGCACAAACATGCCCTAAGGGCATGTATGTGCACCACATGGCACTTTGAAAAATGCAAAAAGTGCATTTTTCTAAAAATCGTAAATTACCACCAACTTGAAGTTGGTGGTAATTTGTGATTTCTTAAGGCAAAATCGCACAACTTGGGTGCTTCCAGAATTGCATTTAAGGAATCACAATTTGCGATTCCTTAAATGCATTTGCAAAATAGGGAATCGCAAATTTTGCGATTCCTTAGTTTGCGATGGCCTTTTGGGATGATACATCACAAAAGGCTTGTTCCCGTTCGCAAATGGGCCGATTCTGAGAATCGGCACGTTTGCGAACGGGAACAACGCTTCATACATCTGGCCCTATATCCTTTGCAGGTGTGTTTTTTGCCCAAGAGGCTTCACAAGAGTAGTGGTTGTTTCGGTGCAGGATCATCTCTGCAGGTGCACAGATCTAAGTCGTCCTACTACGTTGATTTTATAAGATCTTTCAGCAGCCTTTGAGATCATGAACCATCCGATCATCGTTGATCAATTTAGAGAACTTGGTATTGAAGGCTATGCTTTGGAGTGGTTCCACATTTCTCTAACAGATAGATATGTTAAAATTAGAATGGGTGTTCATTCATTCACAACTTGCACTGTCAGCCGTGGTGGCCCTGAGGGATCAATATTATCCCCACTTCTGTTCAATCTACATATGGCCCCATTGGCTGAACTAATACATGCTCACGCCAATGACACCGCAATCATACGAAAGAATCGCTGATGATGTGTGTGAAACAGGTACAACAATTTCATCTTGCTTGTCACAGGCCCGACTCTGAATGTGCAACCATCATTTAAAGATAAATGAAAGTGAACCAGATGTCCATGGCTTTTTATAGCTACTTCATTTTGGAATCATTCATTCTAGCCTGCAGTGCTTGGCCCGAAACCTTCCCCAGTTGCCTTTGTGAGGAACTTAGGAATTAAAATGGACTGAGCCTTAACTCCTCGTAAGCAGGTTAAATCGTTAGCGAACTCTTTTCCACCACTGTACATCGAAAAGAATCCTCTAATTGTTCTTGTTCTCACACAAAGTCCTGGGGGCAGATTTACAAGCCCCATGCGCCACTTTTGGTTCACTTTTAACATGGGAAAAGTGACGCAAAAGTGGCGCAAGGGGCTTGTAAATCTGCCCCCTGATCTTCAGTGTGATTATATCAGCCCGGCAAGATTATTGTAACACCATCTAGTTTGACTTTCCTGATTGCTTTATTCACAAGCTCCAAGTGCAGCGAAATTGGTGCTCGGTTTGAGGGAACATACATATCTCCCTTGCATTAGCCCCATTCATTGGCTTCTTGCAAAAGAACATATTATTTGTAATCATAACTCCTCGTCCATAAAGTGCATAAAGTCGATTATTCTACTAGTGGCTCTTTTATGGACTTGATATAGTTGACAAACATCCATGGGATGGAGACAGATGTCACAAATTATGCAAATTAGAATCTGAATACATTATCAGTGTGGAGATGTGTGAACCAACAAGGCTAAACATGAGTGAAGAATTAGCCATTCACTTACCTACATAAATCATGACAAATATATTTGCAACTCTATTCTGGTAGTTACCTAGAATCAGTCTATATTTTGCTTTCTTCTTTCTTTTATTTAGAACATTTTTAACTTAGGCAAATATCCATACTATTGATTCATGACGTATGTAGGAAATTGTTGCCTTATGAGATATGTCTTTGAGTGCATTAGTGAATTGTCTGCCATTATGACTACAATTTTCCAAGAGCCCATCATGGTGGAAATAGTCTGTAGATCAATAATTCAGGTTAAAAGAAAGTCTTTCCTTTCATTAACAAAATTTGGTTTGCCTTGCAGAATTGTTTGATTTGACAGGCATAATTTAATAAATGTAATTGCAATTATAGGGTTAAATAAGAAATATATTATGAATACCCATGGAATTCTGCAAAACTGGTTGTTTGATGGGCTTCTTTTGATAAGGGTTATTGAGATAACAGAATTAATTAAAAAAGATTAGGGGTGTGGCCTGCCTCAAGATGGCATAGGGTGCATTTCATCAGAGCTCTGGACCCCGGAGGCCTCTCCGGCCGCCATCCATCTCATCGGGGCTGCAATTTCGCCTCCCTGGCAGGAGATCAGTGACCTGAGCATCCTGGTGGCCACAGGGACTCTGTTTGTCTGTGGCACCTTTCTGGGATTGACGAGCTGTGCCCCTACCTTGTGCCGCGGATGGAGACGGTGCTATTGCCATCTTGTCTGGGCCTTGCGACCACGGCGGTCCAGGCCCACACAACCTACAGACGATGGAGGTCGGCACCTAAGAGGTGAGCCGTAACCAGAGAGACAGTGATAGCAGCACCCGCAGTCCCCTGGCCCCCTTGTGGCGTGAGCGGAGGGGGCCATGGACCGAGGAGCCATCGGGGTGGTCCAACCCTGGACATTGGTGGCGTGGGCCTTGACGGTCCGACACCCTGGCCTGCATCCTCCCCCAGTGTGTGGCCTACCTGGTAGCTGGCAGTCTTGTGGGCTGACGCGCTTGCCCCCAGACAGCCTCAGGCGATGCCGCTACGAGAGGGGAGACCCGGTCCGGTGTGGTTGGCGAGGCGGCCTCCACTGTGCTAACTACAGACTGCAATGCCGGGGAGGGTCCCCACTAAAGCTTTGGAATATGGGGAGCCCCGTGACTAAGGACTAGGAGCCCGATCGGGTCCCCCCTCCTCGCCGCCTGAGGGGAGCAGAGCCTACGTTACCACTGTACTGCACTGACCCCTACGGGGTGCCTGGCTCCACGCGGAGTCCTGGTCGAGGCAAATGACTGCGGCCTGAGGAAGATGTGTTGATCAGGGTGCCCTGGTCGGTCCTGGGGTGGACAGCCCTCTACCTGGAGTGCACGGATGACCCTGATGACTTTGTGATATGGGAAGCATGGAAGAAGAGCAAGCAGCGCTAAGCCCTGGCCCCTCATGGTGAGAGAGGTCCATCAGGAAAGTGGCATTGAGCAGGTACAGTGCGCCGCCAGTGTACTGTGCCCAACGCGCTGCTGCAGCTTCTGCATTTTGGAGCTCCTGCAGTGTCTTGCAGACACCTGTTGCAGCGTCTGCTTGCTGTTTGGGAGGGAGGGAGGGGGACAAGCCAAACCGAGACCAATTTTTGTGTGTAAAAGGCTGCTTTATTGAAACAGGTGCATATCACAATGAATAACACTGGCAACTGCCTTACAAACTAAAACCTCACTATACATAAAATAACTGATCCCCTGTTCCCCCCCACCCCTACGATCCCCATATCAAATCCCCCACCCTGCTGATAACATAATAACATTACATAACATCCACATTACATAGTATTGCAGTTACAAATCCTGCCCTCCAAGAAACCCCAACCCCTACCTGCCTTTCTGCAACTGTAACTACCAAACATCTAGTCTAAACTTAGCCTACCTGCCTACCCTTTCCCTGGCCCTGCTCACAAACTTCCAACACTTAACTAAAAACTTCTGCCAATCTTGGCCAACTTTTACCAACCCCGCCTGCACCTGTTCCAAGCGACAAGTATACAATTAGCAAAAACCCCTATGCACCTGTCTCCACAAACCTGGCCTCGAATGCTAAGGAACTGACCCCAAATAAGACACCCCACAAAGCCAAATTATAGGTTGGGAGGGAGGGCAAAAATGCTAACTGCCACTACGCTCCCAGCCACCAGGTCACCAAACCTAAAATGGTGGCTGGGAGCGCGCCAAACCCCCAGATATATAGGTTGGGCTACAAAATATGTTGGGCTACAATTGGGCTATTCTCAATGTAGCCCAACCGCTAAAATGGCCACTATCCGGCTCGCCCCTTCCCCCTCCCAATCTGCCCGGGGGCCAGACCTCACCGGGTTCGGCTGCCCCCCAAGCCCCCCTTGGGAGGGAGGGGGACAAGCCAAACCAAGACCAATTTTTGTGTGTGTAAAAGGCTGCTTTATTGAAACAGGTGCATATCACAATGAATAACACTGGCAACTGCCTTACAAACTAAAACCTCACTATACATAAAATAACTGATCCCCTGTTCCCCCCCGCCCCTACGATCCCCACATCAAATCCCCCACCCTGCCGATAACATAATAACATTACATAACATCCACATTACATAGTATTGCAGTTACAAATCCTGCAATCCAATGAAACCCCAACCCCAAAGCCTACCTGCCTTTCTGCAACTGTAACTACCAAACACCTAGTCTAAACTTAGCCTACCTGCCTACCCTTTCCCTGCTCACAAACTTCCAACACTTAACTAAAAACGTCTGCCAATCTTGGCCAACTTTTAACAACCCCACCACCCAGGAAAAAGCAGAAGCGTAGGCGGAAACGCCGCCTCCCCTTTTTTCTGCCCCCTGTCCTCATAGGAATCCCGTCTTTAGCGCCTCTGGACATTCAACACCCTGGCCAGCACCTCTCTGATTTCCAACAGATACAAATCCATGCCCATCCGTGACAAGTGAACACCATCACCCCATACGCATTCAACTGTGTCAAATCTGCTATCTTTATGTGCAATTCTCCCTACAAAAGCGCACCATTTCAGTATTGAGTTTCCTCCTGGCCCCGTCCTCTACCCCCGAGTTAACTGCGCCTCTCCACACTCTGCGGGGGACAAACTCCGTCCAAATGACAGAACACCCGGACCCCTGCCATTTTATAATGGCCAGGTCCCGCTTCATGCTCCTCATCAAAACTAGCCCCGTGTCCCTGACCATGTTGTTCTCCCCCAAATGAAGTAACAAGATGTCGGGGTACTTACCAGCCACCAATACGCCGTTCAAAACCCGGATCAGCTCTTTCCAGAGCATGCCCCCTTTCCCCTTCCAAGAAACTTTAAACAAATCTTTATTAAACCCCAAATTTTCCCCAAAATAACCGGCGCGGGCAAGGAACTGTGCCCACTTCACAAATGAATGGCCCACTATCCAAATGGTCCTCTCTCTGGCGAGGGGGCCAGCCACCGAACCTGAAACAAGAAAAACTGTGTGAACAGAAGAAAACACAGAACCGCGTTAAACCCCCCCGTCGGCCTTTTCGCAAGACTGCCAATAGCTGAACAGCTGTAACCCTACAACTATTGGCATGCACAAAAACCAAACCAACCCGCCTGTCCGCAAGCGCCCTCCACTTCGTTTCCCACCTGCACGGGCAAGTCAACTGAGGATCTGAAGCCTGTAGGGACACCCACTTTCCCGCGCCCCTCTGATCCGTTTTAGACTTTCGTAGCCCTATGCGGACTTTATTATGACTCGGTATCCCATCCCCCCATTCAATACCTCCCCCAAACTTTTGTCCCAACAATTCCGACACTCGAAAGGCCCCAAAGAACATCCAGACCATCACTGTGGAAATAAGGCTCGTCTCATAGTCGCCTGAACATACCCTAAGCAATACCTGTATTACCCTCCCCAGAAAAAAACCATGACAGAGGATGTCTCGTCCTACCTACCCGGCCTTGCTCCCGAGCCCCCCCCCCTTCCAACATCCGCGAGCCGGGTTCCCCCGCGATGGAGCATAACCACATAGCAGCTTACCTACAAATGCAATTCCTGCGAGCTTGCCCGCAATTGTCACTCTAGAAAGGCCTTTTTCAATCAGAACCAGAATAAATTGAATCACATCTTCCCCTCTAAGCTCTGCTATGGACCGCCACCGGGCTCCACAGAGCAGAAATTCGTTCCACGCTAGACTGTATGCCATCCCTGTAGCTTGTGCCAGAGACCCTAAAACCAGTTGAAGCATCCGGTGTTGCCGGCGTACCACAACCGCTGTGGCATGGGGGTCGGAGTCCTGTCTGCATCCTTGACTAGCCCATGGAATCTCCCCCAACTGTGAACAAGACAAGGCATTCGCTATGTCATTGTCCACGCCTGGCACATGCAACGCTCTTAAAACTATATCATATTGCAGACAGCCCAAAACGAGCACTGTCAATAACTTCAATACCTGTTCGTCCCTGGCGGACTGGCGGTTTGACAATCTCCACGACTGCCATATTGTCAATCCTGAATGTCACTTTCCTGTGTGCCAGTTGTTCCCCCCACAAAGTCACCACCACTACTAAGGGAAAGAACTCCAAAACTGCAATACTCCTACCCCCCACCCCACTCTGCTGGCCACTGCTCCGCACACCACTTTCCTTGCCAATAAAGGCCAAAACCTATGCTGCCCGCTGCATCTGAGAAGATTTGTACATCCCAAACCATGTCACCCTCCCTTGACAAAGGAAGGCCATTGAAATCTTGTAAGAAAAACTTCCACATCCTCAAGTCTTCTCTCACACCTGCGGGCAAGCGCACATGATGGTGAGGAGGTCTCTGCCCTGCGAGTGCTCTGCCCAGTCGTCTGCAAAACGTCCTCCCTACTCTCACCACCCGGCAAGCAAAATTGAGATGACCCAGCAACACCTGAATCTCCCGCACTGTGACTTTGTCTTTTGCCAACATTGCCGCCAGCAGCCCTAGCATTTGCTGCTTTTTGTCTTCCGGCAGGCGTGCCTACATCCATTGCGAAACCAATGCAATCCCCAGAAAGGAAAGAGCCGTGCAGGGCCCCATTGTCTTTTCCAGCGCCAACGGCACCCCTAGTTCCCTCATGATCTCTTTGAAACTGTCCAGAGCTGCCTGGCACTCCGTGGAGTCTGAGGTGCCCACAAAGAAGAAGCCATCCAGGTAATGTGTTACCAACTGGTGACCCGTCCGCTTTGAAAATAGCCACTGGAGAAACGTGCTAAAGCACTCAAATAATGCGCATGACATAGCGCAGCCCAACGGTAATGCTTTGTCCATGTACCATTTACCCTTGAAATGGATGCCCCAGGAGATCCCAATCATCCGGGTGGACTGGAAGCAAACGGAAAGCCAATTTTATGTCGCATTTTGCCATCATCGCCGTTGCACCCGCGGTCACTACCAGTGACATGGCCACGTCAACTGACGAATAATAAACACTAGCGACCCTTTCATCAATGAAATCATTCACTGAGGCCCCTTCTGGCCATGACAAATATTGAATTAATCGGAACTGCCCCTGTTCCTTTTTTGGCACCACTCCTATGGGAGGCACAATCAGATTCTCCAAAGGCCAATCTTCAAATGGGCCCGCCATGCGACCCTCGCGCACTTCTTTGTCCAATTTTCTTGGACTATCTCGGGGTGTTTCCTTTGCGGACTGTAAGTTATCCGCCCACCTTCTTATCCTAGGTCCCTGTACCCTAGTCGAAAACCTTCTTGAAATCCTGCCTGCAAGATTTCTGCAACCTTCTGGTTGCCATAACCCTGTAAGGCTGCTGCTAACACCTCTGCCCTAACCGGTGTATGAGCCCTTTGGCCCAGTCCCTTTAGCCCCCCGTCCTCCCGCGAAGGGCTGTTGTTGCTGTCCGCCCGCATTGAACCCCCCTTGCTGCCCCTGCTGGCCCCCTTGCTGCTGCCCCGGCCCTCCCCCGAAGCAATTAACCAATGCGTGTCTGCCTCCACATTTCGAGCAGTCATGCCTGAGTCTACAGAACTCCTGGGTGCACATGCTCTTATTAAAATCCCAGCAGGCCCCTCCCGATCCTGTCTGCCCTCTGCCTGTACCACCCACGCCTCCCCAGGTGGGTCGCCCCTGAAAGGGCCGGTACACGAGTGGTTGCCCGCTGGCCGTGAAGATAGTCTTCCCTGCCCGGGACGCCCCCATTGTATGCTGTCACAAGTCTGTATCTAACTCCCCCCATTTTGCCTCAGTGTCCCATGCCATACGTGCCCTAAATTCCTCGTCGTATTGGGCCCATGTATATCCCTCCCCCGTGATCTGTGCCTTCCGGATCACATTCATGTACTTAAACAGCGCCACACACCGCTCCGGGTATTTCTCACAGTAGACGCTTGCGTATATTAAAAAGGCCCGGTCCAATTTTCAATGGTGAGGGGCACCCTCGGCCGCTTGGCCAATTCATACTCCTCCTCCTTCGAACCCTCCTTTGCGCGCACTTCCCTGTGCAGCAGTTTGAGCATCTCAACATACTCACCCTTCCATATCCGCTCTTTTGTGGCCAACATTAGGTGTGCTCCCAACGGTTTGGTTACCCCCATATAAGGCAGTCTCTTAATTTTTAAATCTTTGCTCTCTAACTTGTCGTCTGTCTCGACTGTCTTTGCTATACCTGCGTCGCCTTTCTCCTTAGTATCATACCCTGCCTTTTCCGACGCCTTACCCGCGTCGTCTGTGCCCACTCCCACATCCAAAACATACTTGCCTTTCCGTAACTCCCTCCCTCCCCCTCCGCTCCCTACTGATACCATTATTGGTTTCGCCCCCCCATCCTGCAATTTACCTGGCTCTAAGGAGGGTGACTGTCGTACTGCAGTCCGCCTTGCCAATGCAGCCATAGGTTCCGCCAACCTCGATGTCCGACCCGTAGGCTCTGCCAGGCGTCGTGCCACCTGCAACATACTAGGAAAAACATTACTCGGCCCCCCGCACTCCCTTCTTCGCTTTCACGTAACTTGCCCTCTTCCAGGCTGTCCTCATCATAATCTAACTCCTCGGGCTCCCCGTGGCCCCATTTCCTCTCAACCGGAGGTGCCGACCGCACTCTCCTAGGTCCACTAATACTTTTTCCTCCTGCGCCCTTATATCCTTGGTCCCCCGTGGACCGCTGAGGACCATCGGGTGTTGGGGCCAGCGAGACTGCTCGGGGCCTACTTGTGCCAGCCGTGCCGAGATCCCATGCCGGTACTGGGCACGCTGCACGAGGCTCCACCCTCCCTTCTCCTCGGTGCCTCTGAGCCGCTCCCAGCTCTGCCAAGTCTGGCTCCCGCTGTCGCTCCCCCGCCTGAAACCAAAAGGACTGGTCGGGTGTTCTGGGCCAGCCGTCCTTATCCCTCCCCTCCCAATTCCTCTTTCTACTGACCCCTAACGTAGCAGCTGTCCACCCGCGCCCTACCTTGGTAAGGTCTATAACTTCCCCCCTATCCCCCGTCCTCCTCCACGTCGCTCCATTCAAAACCCGCAGGGCCCACTGTCCTAGCCCAACTGGGCCCTGTCCCAGCCCCCCTGGTCCACCCCTCCTCCCTACTGGCCCCCACCCCCCCTGCCCCAGCCCCCTTGCCCCTAAACCCAGGGACCCCCCTTGCGCCATGTACGCATCTATTTGGCCCACCCTAACCAAATCACCCACCTCCTCGTTCCAGGAGGTGAAAATGTCCAGGCCCTCCCATTCCCGGCCACCCCCGGCTGCTGCCAGCTCATCTGGCACGCAACCGCCCTCTTCCTCTAATAACCAGGTACCCTCGCCCTCCACCCCCCCAGGGGAGACCTCTACGTCCCCCCAATCTCCGTTCCCGTCGCCTGCCTCCCCCCCGCCCCACAGGGGGGGGCCGGGCCCACAGCTCCATGTCCCTCCCTGAACCTCCTGACTGAAACCCCCCATGGCCTGTAGGCCCACCCAAGACCAGAGCTTCCCCAGTCTGCACGCCTCCCTCAAAGGTGACTGGCAGGTCCACAACCCCCTTTCTTCTCTTTTTCCCACGCTCCTTGCCCTTCGCCGCTCGTGCGGCCCCAGGGGCCTCCGTCCCTCCCCTCCCCTGCGGTATACTGACGCCCTGGGAGCCACTCGGCGAAGCGCACTTACGGCGGGCCCAGCCCCCATTTCTTCCCGCCGGAGCCTCTACAACAGCGGGAGGCTCCGGCTCCGTGCGCACAAGCGGGACCGCTCTCCTAGCATAGGAGCGGCCCTGGACTTTGGGAGACACAGCCAGGGAGACGCTCGACGCGCTCCTCCGGCGGGCCCCGCTCCCCCGCATTTCCGCCGCAGCCTCCTCGCTCACACAAGGCTGCGGCGCAGAACCGACCAAAGGGGCCGCGCCCTCATTCCCCAAGCGGCCCCGGTCACTCACCTGCACCTTTTTCGCTCTCTTGGGGGCCGAGCAGGCCGCGACGGCGTCCGCCACCCCCGCGGACGCGCGCCTCACCGGGCGCGTGCTCCCTGAGGCCTCCGGCAACAAGATATCCAGCCGGCCGGCTTCCCTCCAAAGCTGCACCGCCTCCCGTACACGGTAGTCTTCCCCTGCCATAATTCAACTACGCCTAAAGCTAAAAAACCGCCTACTGCAACAACCTCAATAAAGTCACCACACCTTCCTACAGCAAAAACGCTAACTGCCACTACGCTCCCAGCCACCAGGACACCAAACCTAAAATGGTGGCTGGGAGCGCGCCAAACCCCCAGATATATAGGTTGGGCTACAAAATATGTTGGGCTACAACTGGGCTATTCTCAATGTAGCCCAACCGCTAAAATGGCCACTATCCGGCTCGCCCCTTCCCCTTCCCAATCTGCCTGGGGGGCAGACCTCACCGGGTTCGGCTGCCCCCCAAACCCCCCGTCTGCCTGCCGTCTTTGTCCTGGCGTGGTGGGAGAAGAGCAACCCAGC
This sequence comes from Calotriton arnoldi, assembly GCA_963921515.1. Taxonomy (NCBI): domain Eukaryota; kingdom Metazoa; phylum Chordata; class Amphibia; order Caudata; family Salamandridae; genus Calotriton; species Calotriton arnoldi. The sequence goes on from CAWUFW010015682.1 coordinate 337,287, forward strand.
GGGCATAAGTAGAAGATGTACAGGGTGAGCAGAGTATCGCGCGCCCCTTGCAAGCACTTTGCCACTTCACACCCAGTCCGGGTGACCGCTGCCCAAGAGATGACTGCATGCCCCCCAGCCGTTCACCTGCTTGACATCAGCGCGGAGAGAAGAGACGCTCACCTGCAGCAGCCATGCGAGATCAGCTTGTTGATGCAAATGACATAGCTGCCCTGCCACATCAGCAGGACTCTACAGTGCTCTTGCTTTAAGTAGCGGCGCAAAGGAACAGTATAGGGAGCTGATGGAGCAGGGTTTTCACGAAATAAAACCTGCTCAGATTGAACTCCCCATTTTGTGAATTATTAACCAAATGACGTGAAACTAACAGTGCAAGACTAAAAGGGGAAAGATGAAAACTGCGCAAGCGCGTGCTGGGAGTGCTAGAGTAGGCCGCAAATGCACATGATTAATGCAGAAAATAACAGACAAAAGTCGAGAGTTTATTTTTCACTAACAGTTAGAAATTAATAAGCAGTGCGTACGAAAAGAAAAAGCAAGCGAGAGCATTCAAAGAGCGTTTTAATAGTGGAGTTTTATAAAATGATAAATAACACTTGTATTAGTCTTTCCTAGAAGTGTAAATTAATACCCTGCAGAAAAGGACCGAGAGTCTTTTAGAATTAACATGGCATATTGGAAATGTAGAAGGGAGGAAAAACTGTGAATCTGTCCTTCGCAAGTTCCTGATGATGGCCAAGGTTGCGCGGAAGAAAAAAAAGATAAATGAATTAAACTTCTTTGCTGAGCGAAGCATGAGGACATTTGTACTACAAGTTGATACATGAGTGAGATGGAGAGACTTACAAACCGCAGAAGCTTGATATTAGAGTTTCCTCTGTTGGAAGTTGATTACAATGTGCGAAGTTAAAACAATGGGACATTTGGAAAGTTAGGCACGTCGAGAGTGGTGTGATTGAACACCACTTGTTTTGGACCAATGAGATTGAATAAATCCATGTGAGATGATACAATGAGGGTTGGACCTTTAGTGAATCCAGGGTATAACTTATAGTAGTATAGAGGGTGGGGGCTAGAGCGCGTTTTCTTACTTTGTGAGAGGAGAGAGCCGTGTTGCTGTTTCCTAATTTTATGGGCTGGCTGTTGTTCTGCTGATCCTGATTCTTTGACTTTGCTCCTCAACTCTTCTTGAGGTGCCTATCTTACTCTCATGGCCACAGGGTAGCTTTTCAGATTTCTAGAACCCTTGCGAGATTGGTTAGTATGATATTCTGAATTTGCATAAAATCTATTTGCAAATGTCTTTATCGTTTTGTTTCTACGCCTATCCACTCACTCATTGCGCTGACTGAGATGTACTATTGATGTTTATTTTGCTAATGTTTCTCTTGTGTGATGTCCTATGATTCGAGCTGTATTGTACTTGATGAGCAATTCACATTTACTTAGATAAAGCATTTTAAACTCTCAAAAGAGTTTGTCATTGTTAGAAATGGGATCTCTAGTTGGCAAGGGCTTGCACCTTTGTCCAAGTAGGGACCCTTCTTCCTAGTCAGGGTAAGGGTTGTTACACTCGTGAAGTAACCCCTGCTCACCCTCGTGGTAGCTTAGCACGAGCAGTCAGGCTTAATTCAGAGGCAGTGTGTAAAGCATTTGCACATAACCAACAGTAATACAGTGTAAGCACTACAAACGGACACCACACCAGTTTAGAAAAATAACCAATATTTTATATACTTAAGACAAGACCAATTACGACAAAAATCCACAATACTATACTTTACGAATGAATGCTTGATACGGTAACTTCTTCTTTGCAGGAATAGCACAAAAGCAAAGTTCAGATGCGAGTCGGTAGCTCCGTCCGAGCCTACCGCGATGCTGAAAACCACAGAGTCTAACAGTTCCAGCCGACCGTGTCGATACGGGCCAGCAGAGTCGTGAACAGACTCGGTCACAGTACCTTTCTCGTTGTGGCTGGTACGGAGTGTACGAGCCGGTCGGCGTTCGTCGCGGTTGCGGTGCAAGACGGAGCGATGCAAGGTGCGGTGTCCCTCGATGCGGTGCAGGCAGCGGCTCGATGAGCGTCGTGCAGACGGAGTCGGTGAGTCCAAGGCGTGCGATGCAGGGTGAGACGATGCTCGGTGCGGTGCTGACAGGTTGCAATGCAGGCGACCTAGCCGGTGTGCGGGAGCTGGCGTCGGACAGCGGCGCGAGTCGGAGCGGTGCGTCGCAGACGTGCGAGCGGTGCCCCAAATGCGGTGCGGTCTCGACTCTTGAGCCAGTTGCAGCGACAGTGTCGGTCTGGTCCGGCTGGCCCAGTGAAGTGATTCGATGCGAACTGCGGTGCCCACAGGTCACGGTGCAAGCAGCGGCTCGATGTTGGCGGCGTCGGACGTCGCCCACGGTGAGACCAGGGTTGCGATGCGAAGCGGGGCGATGCGGTCTGCGGTGCAAACAGGTCGCCGGCCAGGGATGGATTCGGTTGACGGAGTCGGTTGCGGTTCCCTTCCTCTGTGGCAACTGAAACAGCGTTCCAGAAGCGGTACCCAGAGGCTTGTGAAGTCTTTGTAGTCCCTGAGACTTCTTAACAGGAGGCCAGCTCGGTTCCTGGCCCTTGGAGATACTCAGCACAAGTTTGTAGAAAGTTCAGTCCAGTCCTTTCACTGCCCAAGGCAGAAGCAGCAGCTGCAGGCCAGCCCAACAAAGCAACAACCCAGCAAAGGGGCAGTACTCCTCCTGGCAGCTCTTCCAGCTCTTCGTCTTGGCAGGTTCCTTGATTCCAGCGAGATCTAAATTCATGGGGTCAGGGCCCCAATATTTATATCCCAAATTCCTTTGTTCTCTGAAGGCAGGAGGCCTTCGCCTAGTCCAAACCAGTTCTGGAGCACTTTGTTGACAAGTCTCCGTCCCTTCTTTCAGTGAGTAGGCCAGGGACATCAGACGCACCACAGGAGGTGGAGCCAGCATTGTGGAGGGAAGGCACTGTCCTATTCAGGGCCCAGGTGCGACCCCTCCCACCCATCTACAGGTCGATCTGGCTATTCAGCCCTGCGCTGACTCACCCTGTCTCCTGGCATCCCCCAGCCCCTGTCACTCACATTCCAGACAAGGAATACACAATCTCGCAGAGGCAGGCTTGGATGGTTAGACAAGAAAATACCCACTTTCTAAAAGTGGTATTTTCAAACACAGAATGTTAAAACCAACTTCACTAAAAGATGCATTTTATCATTCTGAGTCCAGGCATACTAAACTCGAATTTCTACCATGTTCCCGGGGTCAGTTAGGATTATAAGCTGTAATAATCAAAACTGCCCGTTCTGGCCTAGGGGAACAGGTAGCCTTGCAATAGTGAAAAACGAACTAGGCTGTAATTCACTATCAGGACATGCCGCACACACCCGGGCATGTCCTACCTTTCGCGTACAACGCACCCTGCCCACAGGGGTACCTTGGGCCTACCTTAGGGGTGACTAACATGTAGCAAAGGGAAGGGTTAGGGACTTGCAAGTGTGTGCACTTGCCAAGTCGACATGGCAGCCCCAGGCTGCGCACAGGCTCTGCGATGGCAGGCCCGAGTTACACTTTACGGGCTGTTTGCGTGGGTGGCACAATCCAGTGCTGCAGCCCACCAACAGCATTTGGTCTATAGGCCCTGGCACTCGCAGTGCACTTTACAAGGGACTGACACATAAACCAAATAGGCCAATCATGGAAACACCAATCCATAACACATTTTATACAGGAGCACTTGCACTTTCCCACTGGACCGCAGTGAGGAAAGTGCGCAGAATCATCACACCAGCAAAAACAGAGTCAAAACCGGGAGGTCAGAAAGCAAAAGTCAGGGGAAACACGCCAAAAGATGCCAAGTCTAACACATGTCCCCTCCAGCTGAAAGTAGGGAGAACTACCCAACCCCATTGGAGTTCTCTTCACTAAGGCGGAAGAACCTGGACAGACCATCTGCGTTGGCGTGTTCTGTACCAGGACGGTGTTCCACCGTAAAGTCCATTCCCTGTAGGGAGATGGACCACCTCAGCAGTTTTGGATTCTCGCCCCTCATTTGCATCAACCATCTGAGGGGCCTGTGGTCTGTCTGAACCCGGAAGTGAGTCCCAAACAGGTATGGTCTCAACTTCTTCAGCGCCCAGACCACAGCAAAAGCTTCCCTTTCTATGGCACTCCACCTCTGTTCCCTGGGAAGTAGTCTCCTGCTAAGGAAGACTACAGGCTGATCCAGGCCCTCTTCGTTCAGTTGTGAGAGCACCGCTCCCACACCATGCTCTGAAGCGTCAGTCTGCACGACAAATTCTTTGGAGAAGTCAGGTGCCTTGAGCACGGGCGCCGTGCACATGGCTGCCTTCAGGGCATCAAAAGCTTTCTGGCAGGACTCAGTCCAGATCACTTTCCTGGGCTGCCTCTTAGAGGTCAGCTCTGTTAAGGGGGCAACGATGGTGCCATAGCCCTTAACAAATCTCCTATAATAACCGGTGAGACCTAAGAAGGCCCTCACCTCTGTCTGGGTCTTGGGGGCTCCCAAGCCAGAATGGTGTCAATCTTGGGTTGTAGGGGCGCCACCTGGCCGCTTCCTACCTGGTGTCCCAAGTACACCACAGAACCCTGCCCGATCTGGCACTTACTGGCCTTGATCGTGAGGCCTGCACCTTGCAGAGCCCTCAACACTTTCTCAAGGTGCTGTAAATGTTCTTCCCAGCTGGAACTGAACACAGCAATGTCATCCAGGTAGGCGGCACTGAAGTCCTCCAGCCCGGCCAACACCTGATTGACCAACCTCTGAAAGGTGGCAGGGGCATTCTTCAACCCAAAGGGCATCACCCGGAATTGGTAATGACCTTCTGGGGTTGAGAATGCTGATCTCTCCTTGGCCCCATCGGTTAAGGCAATCTGCCAGTACCCAGACGTTAAATCAAACGTGCTGAGGAACCGGGCAGCTCCCAACCGATCAATGAGCTCATCAGCTCTGGGGATGGGGTGCGCGTCAGTCCTGGTGACGGCATTGAGCCCACGGTAGTCCACACAAAACCGGAGTTCTGGAGTGGCACCGGGCGCCGCAGCCTTTGGGACCAAGACCACTGGGCTGGCCCAAGGACTGTGGGAGGGCTCAATCACCCCTAACGCCAACATCTTAGAGACCTCCTCCTTGATGCTGGCTCTGACCCGGTCAGTCAACCTGTAAATCTTGTGCTTCACAGGATGGCTGTCACCGGTGTCCACGTCATGGGTACACCATTGAGTAACACCGGGGGTCAGAGAGAACAGTGGGGCGAACTGTCCCAACAACTGGCGACAGTCCCCCTGCTGCTCCTGAGTCAGAGTAGGGGAGAGGATCACACCCTCTACTGACCCATCATGCTCCTTGGTAGACAGGAGGTCCGGGAGAGGCTCACTCTCCTCTTCCACCCCATCATCTGTCGCCAAGAGCATACTCACTTCGGACCTCTCGAAGTGGGGCTTGAGGCGGTTCACGTGAAGGACCCTCAAAGGGTTCCTTGGAGCCTGCAAATCCACCAGGTAGGTGACGTCACTTTGCGCTCCTTTACCTCATATGGCCCAGTCCACTTGTCCTGCAAGGCACAAGGTGCCACTGGGGCCATTACCCACACTTTTGCCCAGGTTGAAATTCGACCAGAGTGGCGTTCTGGTCATACCATCTCTTCATTTCTTCCTGGCTTGCTTCTAGGTTCGCCTGAGCGAGTTTCCTGAAGCGGGCAGTTTGGTTTCTAAAGGCCAGCATGTAGCTAAATACATCCTGGGGAGTTTTCCTGGGAGCCGCCTCCCAGCCTTCCTTCACCAAACTCAGAGGTCCTCTGACAGGGTGGCCATACAGGAGCTCAAAGGGGCTGTACCCAAGAGACTTCTGAGGCACCTCCCTGTATGCAAAGAGTAGGCATGGCAAGAGGACGTCCCACTTACGCCTCATGGGCTCTGTTAGACCCTTGATCATGCCTTTCAAGGTCTGGTTGAATCTCTCCACCAGACCGTTTCCTTGTGGGTGGTAAGGAGTGGTGAACTTGTAGGTTACACCACACTCCTTCCACAGGGATGTCATATACTTCGATATGAAATTGGTCCCCCTATCAGAAACCACCTCTCTGGGGAATCCCACACGGGAAAAGATCCCCATTAACGCCAGGCCCACCACTGGCGCCGTCGTTGTCCTGAGAGGGATTGCCTCCGGGTACCGGGTGGCATGGTCCACCAAGACCAGGATGTACCTGTTGCCCAGGGCTGTCTTGGGATCCAGTGGCCCCACAATATCCATCCCTACCCTTTCAAAGGGTGTTCCAACAACCGGAAAAGGTTGGAGAGGAGCTTTGACCTTCCTCCCACTCTTACCACTTGCCTGGCAAGTTTGGCAAGACCTACAGTGTGCATCTGACTGCCTTCGCATTTGGGGCCAAAAGAAGTGGGTGACAAGCCTGTCAAAGGTCTTGTCCTGCCCCAAATGTCCTGCCAAAGGCACGTCATGAGCCAGACCCAGTAGGAAGGTCCTGAAGCGCTGGGGTACCACCAGCACACGGGCTGACCCAGGCTCAGCAACCTTAGGCTCACTGTATAGGAGACCACTCTCCCAGTAGATCAGATGTGACCCGGACTGATTACCAGCTGCCTGGTCTGCAGCCTGCCGCCGCAGACCCTCCAGAGTAGGGCACTCGTTCTGCTCCCTGCAGAACTCCTCCCTGGTGGGACCCCCTTCTTGCTGCCAATGGGTCAGCTCAGAGATGTCTCCCAGTTCGGCTACCTGCTCCCCTGTAGGCACCGGGCGTCCCCCTCGAGGTCCGCCTCCTCCCGGTCCGTGGGAACTTCGGGGCCGGTTTCCCGCGCCCCTGCCCTTTCTCTTGGCAGGGACTTGGGCCACTGTTTCAGGCTCCAAGTCCTCTTGATCACCCTTTGCTGGCTGCCATTGACCGAGTAGACACTCATGCCCACTCTGGCAACCCAAGCATCTCCAAGTGCGACCTGAGCTCAACCTCCTTCCACGAGGACTGCTCCAGGTCGTTTCCTAGCAGACAATCTACAGGCATGGTAGGGCTCACAACCACCCTTAAGGGACCTGAGACCCCCCATTCAAAGGGAACCTGCGCCACCATACACTGGCGCTCTGAGTTGTCGACCGCAACTACTTGGTGGAATGCTCCTGGGACTACTTGCTTCTCAGACACCAGGTGACACCGGACTGAGGTCACACTGGCTCCAGTATCTCTGAGAGCCTCTACCCTGTTCCCATTAATGGTCACCCAGGTGCTATATTTCTTTGTGTTAGGGGGCACCTGGTTTCCTGGGACCATCTCACTGTCCCCGAGTGAGACAAGGGTCATTTCTGCGGGATCCCCACCCTCCTGTGGGCACCCCTCCTCCCCAAGCGCTACACTAGCCAACACTTTGGATTGTCCACCGGTGGGTGGCTGTGTCCCCTTCGGGCACTTGGGGTCCCCTCTTAAAGTGACCTACCTGGTCACATGCATAACACTTGCAGGGGGCCGGTCTCAACAGGCTTCCCTGTAGAGACCCCTTTCTTCTTATCACCGGGGGGCTGGGAACTTTTACCCTGGGTACTAGTTTGGGGCCCTTTAGAGAACTCCTGTGCTTTACCCTTGTCCCCCCCCTTTCTGCTGGGGACCCTGCCCACCTTTGGCTGAGTCTCCCCAAACGCTTTCTTGTGGACCCTGGTACTCACCCAGCGGTCCGCTTCCATAGCAAGCTTCCTGGGGTCAGTTAGCTTACTATCCACTAGGTGCTGGCGCAGATCTGCAAAACATAGACTAGACAAGTGCTCCCATGCAATCAAGTTGTAGAGCCCCTGAAAATCTGTTACGCTACTGCCCTTCACCCAACCATCCAGAGACCTGCAGAACACATCCACACATTCCAACCAAGTGTTGGCATCAGACTTCTTACTGGACCTGAACTGATCCCTGTACTTTTCAGGAGTAAGACCATACTTCGTGAGAAGGGCATCCTTCATGTCAGCATAGGTGAGGTGATACCCCTTACCCAAAGCTATCAGAGCATCCCTTGCTTCCTCAGGGAAAAGCTGGCCACAATCCTGCTCCCCAATTCTCCTCAGGGACCCCATTCATGTGTATGGCTGCCTCATAACCCTGAAACCACCTTTGTATGTCATCCCCCTTCTTGAACTCCTTGCCTACGTTCTTGGGAATGTGCACAATCCTGTCTGCCTTTCTGGACGAATTGCTGCCACCATCTGAGCCTGACTTACTCCTAAGTTCTAGCTCCTTCAGTTCTCTCTCATGCTCTAAGAGCATCTTCCTCTCCTCTATGGCCAATCTCTTCTCCTCCCGCTCACTCTCCAGCCTGAGCTTCTGCAGCTCAAACTGCCTTGCCTCCCGCCTGTCCTCCAGCTCCTCTGGGGACAGACTGATGCTGCCTGAACTGGCGGGTTCCCCCTACCCAAAAGCACATCCACCCTGGAAATAGGCTCCTCCGCCTCCTCACTGAGATCACCAGGCTGCCCATTGGCATGTCTGGCTGCTACCCAGGCCCTCAGCGCCTTCTGTAGCTCCTCCTTCCTTGTGAGGCCTTTAATTTGGACTTTCAGGTTTTTACAAATCGCTCGTAACTCCTTTACGGCGTAGGATTCCAACCTGTCCTCCTCAAAGATAACTTCCAGAGATGCAACGGATGATGCAATTGATTCAGGCATGACAAAAGTCGTGAGTTGAAAACTGGCAAGATCAAAAATAGGCCAAAAGAAAAAGAACCAGTATGTGGTACGTAATGGTCTGCGATATGGTAGTAGTGCACACCAATCACTGTAAGTCAAGTGCAAACGCAAGTCCTATCCCACCGCTGCCAACCAATGTTAGAAATGGGATCTCTAGTTGGCAAGGGCTTGCACCTTTGTCCAAGTAGGGACCCTTCTTCCTAGTCAGGGTAAGGGTTGTTACACTCGTGAAGTAACCCCTGCTCACCCTCGTGGTAGCTTGGCACGAGCAGTCAGGCTTAATTCAGAGGCAGTGTGTAAAGCATTTGCACATAACCAACAGTAATACAGTGTAAGCACTACAAACGGACACCACACCAGTTTAGAAAAATAACCAATATTTTATATACTTAAGACAAGACCAATTACGACAAAAATCCACAATACTATACTTTACGAATGAATGCTTGATACGGTAACTTCTTCTTTGCAGGAATAGCACAAAAGCAAAGTTCGTACGAGTCGGTAGCTCCGTCCGAGCCTACCGCGATGCTGAAAACCACAGAGTCTAACAGTTCCAGCCGACCGCGTCGATACGGGCCAGCAGAGTCGTGAACAGACTCGGTCACAGTACCTTTCTCGTTGTGGCTGGTACGGAGTGTACGAGCCGGTCAGCGTTCGTCGCGGTTGCGGTGCAAGACGGAGCGATGCAAGGTGCGGTGTCCCTCGATGCGGTGCAGGCAGCGGCTCGATGAGCGTCGTGCAGACGGAGTCGGTGAGTCCAAGGCGTGCGATGCAGGGTGAGACGATGCTCGGTGCGGTGCTGACAGGTTGCAATGCAGGCGACCTAGCCGGTGTGCGGGAGCTGGCGTCGGACAGCGGCGCGAGTCGGAGCGGTGCGTCGCAGACGTGCGGCGGTGCCCCAAATGCGGTGCGGTCTCGACTCTTGAGCCAGTTGCAGCGACAGTGTCGGTCTGGTCCGGCTGGCCCAGTGAAGCGATGCGATGCGAACTGCGGTGCCCACAGGTCACGGTGCAAGCAGCGGCTCGATGTTGGCGGCGTCGGACGTCGCCACGGTGAGACCAGGGTTGCGATGCGAAGCGGGGCGATGCGGTCTGCGGTGCAAACAGGTCGCCGGCCAGGGATGGATTCGGTTGACGTGAGTCGGTTGCGGTTCCCTTCCTCTGTGGCAACTGAAACAGCGTTCCAGAAGCGGTACCCAGAGGCTTGTGAAGTCTTTGTAGTCCCTGAGACTTCTTAACAGGAGGCCAGCTCGGTTCCTGGCCCTTGGAGATACTCAGCACAAGTTTGTAGAAAGTTCAGTCCAGTCCTTTCACTGCCCAAGGCAGAAGCAGCAGCTGCAGGCCAGCCCAACAAAGCAACAACACAGCAAAGGGGCAGTACTCCTCCTGGCAGCTCTTCCAGCTCTTCGTCTTGGCAGGTTCCTTGATTCCAGCGAGATCTAAATTCATGGGGTCAGGGCCCCAATATTTATATCCCAAATTCCTTTGTTCTCTGAAGGCAGGGAGGCCTTCGCCTAGTCCAAACCAGTTCTGGAGCACTTTGTTGACAAGTCTCCGTCCCTTCTTTCAGTGAGTAGGCCAGGGACATCAGACGCACCACAGGAGGTGGAGCCAGCATTGTGGAGGGAAGGCACTGTCCTATTCAGGGCCCAGGTGCGACCCCTCCCACCCATCTACAGGTCGATCTGGCTATTCAGCCCTGCGCTGACTCACCCTGTCTCCTGGCATCCCCCAGCCCCTGTCACTCACATTCCAGACAAGGAATACACAATCTCGCAGAGGCAGGCTTGGATGGTTAGACAAGAAAATACCCACTTTCTAAAAGTGGTATTTTCAAACACAGAATGTTAAAACCAACCTTACTAAAAGCTGCATTTTATCATTCTGAGTCCAGGCATACTAAACTCGAATTTCTACCATGTTCCCGGGGTCAGTTAGGATTATAAGCTGTAATAATCAAAACTGCCCGTTCTGGCCTAGGGGAACAGGTAGCCTTGCAATAGTGAAAACGAACTAGGCTGTAATTCACTATCAGGACATGCCGCACACACCCGGGCATGTCCTACCTTTCGCGTACAACGCACCCTGCCCACAGGGGTACCTTGGGCCTACTTTAGGGGTGACTAACATGTAGCAAAGGGAAGGTTTAGGGACTTGCAAGTGTGTGCACTTGCCAAGTCGACATGGCAGCCCCAGGCTGCGCACAGGCTCTGCGATGGCAGGCCCGAGTTACACTTTACGGGCTGTTTGCGTGGGTGGCACAATCCAGTGCTGCAGCCCACCAACAGCATTTGGTCTATAGGCCCTGGCACTCGCAGTGCACTTTACAAGGGACTGACACATAAACCAAATAGGCTAATCATGGAAACACCAATCCATAACACATTTTATACAGGAGCACTTGCACTTTCCCACTGGACCGCAGTGAGGAAAGTGCGCAGAATCATCACACCAGCAAAAACAGAGTCAAAACCGGGAGGTCAGAAAGCAAAAGTCAGGGAAACACGCCAAAAGATGCCAAGTCTAACA